>VWZI01018113.1:535771-548869 GCA_013396835.1 Psilopogon haemacephalus | reverse complement strand
GGGCAACAAAAAAAGGAAAAAAAAGAGGAAGCAAAAAGAAGAGAGGCATATAAATGCAAATCTTGTTCCCCACCATTCCCATTTCAACATTGTAAAATTCACTCTCAGAAGGCCTAAAGCTTTCCTGGCTCAGTGAGACAGCCTAATTGCCTTATTCAGTAGCTCTCCAGACAGCATGACCACAGTGGATCCCCCCCCTAAACTGGAGCCCACAGTTTCCTTGCACTATTTATCACCCTAACATAAGAAACGAGTGGCAAAGCGAGGAACTGGTTTTCAGATCTATTTGCTCTAAGCACTCCATCTTCTATCAGCTTTTTCCAAAGTAGGAACAACTCCCCCCCGACCCTGAGAGAAGCCACTCTAACCATCACAAAATATTATCTGCACGGTTATTAAATGCATTCCTGCAAACACAGTCAGGTCAAAGCATACCAAAGCTATGCCTCTAAACGATCTACTAATAAGAAACGACAGCCACAGGTCAAATCTGCTGCTAAAGCTCAGCTGTGCAGCTTATTTCTATCAGGGAAAAAAAAAAAACCCAACACACCAACAAACCAGATATGAAATATATTTCCTTGTGCTTAAGTAAGAAGCAGAAAGCTCATTTGTATTGTTTCTATGATTCTGCCCCATACCCTGAAGCAGAGCTCTGGTTCCACTCCCGATTTGTTGAATGCTCTCCTGAACACACTCTTGCTGTTAGGATTTCTGTGAAGCCAGTGTGGCCAACACGATTAGCATTAATGATGTAGCATCTTACATTCGCTGATGAGATCCAGCACTTCGGCTTCTGCTTGCAGGAATTTTTATGTCTGCTCCACCCCCTCACCCAGGCTGCTGTTTTCTGCAGGGAAATGGCCTGCCCTGACCCTCTGCTGGCTACACACACAAAGCAAATTAGCTGAGGACAACACGGAGTTGATCCTGATCTCTCTCTCCCATCCATCTGGTTTCGTCAGGTGTTACTGAGTCACAGCATGGTGGGGTTGGAAGGAGATCATCTACTTCAAAGCAGCTTCACCTACAGCAGGTTGCCCAGGATCACACCCCAGTGGGTTTGTGTGGTGGGTCAGGAGTTACCTCCCCCTCCCACACACACTTTGAAATAACCCAGGCTAGGACTCAGTCAGATGGAAGTTAAGGAATGAAGCTTTATATTTACAGCTTTGCACAATGGACAAGCAGAGGTTTACAAGGTATAACAGATATTTACAGATATAAACAGTAATAAAGGTAATACAGAAACACCACAACCCTCCCAGAGATCAAAGTCCCTAAGGGGTACTCAACCACCCCTACCACATTTCCCCTTTCCCTAATCTTCTCTCACCAGTTGTTTTATGCAGCAGATAGGTGAAGGTAGATCAGCCAGGGGGGATTAGCAGCAGGAAAGAAGTTAGTGGAATTATTGAGAATCAGCTAGGAAAAGCAGGGAGAAAAGAGCCATGCAGGAGCATCCACAGCCCAAAGCGGTCTGAAGCAGTCTGAATTACCTGTGTTTGGGTTACAGCTCTTAAACACAATTTTTTTTTCTTTCTCAGTAAAGCTATGAGTGAAGTAGCACCATCAGTGCTTTTCTCTCTCAGCCTGTAGTTTAATTTCTCATTCAAACCCTCCAATTAGTTCAAACCAGCCGAGTTTGGAATCTCTCCAGATCCTTCTGGCAGCCCAGACCAGGGCTCTGCATTGTCAGGGGTCCCTTCCCTCTGATTTTATTTTTGAAAGGGCATTTCTGTGGTGTGACTTACTCTGATTTTTTTTCCAAGAGCTGCACAAGAACAGGCACAGCCAAAATACACCTTCCTCATGCTCCACATTGGGGGTTAACAAATGAGAGAATCTATTACACATGAGATGCAAGCAGAACGTGTCTCATCAATAAAAGACACTATAATGGCTCCATTTGCCTCGTTAACTTCTCTCTTAGCCCTGCTTGAGGATTCTCTTCATGGTTTATTAATACCAGGGAGAGTTATGGTTCACATCCTCCCAGTAAGCACCAGGAAGGAAAATACATAAAACATAGCCCCCAGCTCCTGCAGTGCTACTCTGCTTTATCCCAGCACTGAAGAAGCTGCCCAGATGCACTGAACTCCTTGGCCAGAAATCCTTTCATGCCATGGCAGGAAGGAAATCTCCTGGCAGACTTCAGTTAAAAATTCAAGGTGATACAAGCGACAGCACAGAAGCCTGAGGAGTCCAATGGTGGCACCGAGAGCCACATCCTTCTCTGCCTGTTAGACCAAAATCCTCCAAGAGCTGTGCTCCAGGTTATTTATTCTGGAGTTGAAGATGATTGTTCTGACAGAACAGTGCCTTGGACAGCCAGCTTGTCCCCAGACTCTTCACAGAATCATAGGGCTGGTTAAGTTGGCAGAGACCTTTGAGATCATCAAGTCCAACCACTCACGTTCGCAGCACTACTGCCAAGCCACTGAGCCACGTCCCTCAGCACCACATCCAGGTGGTTATTTAATAACTTCAAGGATGGTGACTCCACCACTTCCTTATCAGCCTGTCCCAGTGCCTGAGAAGCCTTTCTGTGAAGAAATTTTTTTCCTAATATCCAAATTGCACCTCCCTTGGCACAACTTGAGCCCATCTCTTGCTGCGCAAGACCAACCTCCACCTTCTCCACCCTCCTTTGAGGTAGTTGTAGAGGGCCATGAGATGCTCCTCAGCCTCCTCTTCTGCAGACTGAGTATTGCATGAATACCTTGACAAAACCCTTCCAGAGCCTTCTCTTCTCCAGGCTGACCAGTCCCAGCTCTCTCAGCCTTTGCTCACAGCAGAGATGCTCCAAGTCCCTTCGGCATCTTAGTGGCTTCTTTTTTTTTTTTTTTGCTGGACTCCAGACCTCTCTTTCCAGTTCCTCTGCATGGGACACTCTTCCCTCTGAAACCACAATTCTAGGAACCCTCTATCGAGAAATCTGTCCAGTAACTAAGCCATGGCAGAGTATTTCTCTCCAACTCACACCACAGCTACAACACAACATTGCCCTATACGAGGAGAGAGCCTAACAACTCCCTCTCCAGCCAAGAGACCTAGCAACTGGGTTATTTCCCAACAGCTCCACACAAGTCCTGATGCCTCTGTTTGATTGCACAGTGTCTGCAGCACACACTTGACCTACAAACATCTTTTCCAGCTTGAACTTTGTTGGTTCCAAGACTAACTACACTCCTGATCTGAGAGACCTGCAGCCTGGAGAAGAGCAGACTCAGAGGGGATCTTCTCAATGACCAGCAACGGGGAGGTCGTGGGGATGAGGCTGGGATATTTTCAGTGGTGGCCAGTGACAGGACAAGGTGCAGGACTAGAACAGAGGAGCTTTCACTTGAACGTAAGGAGAAAGTTCTTTGCTTTGAGGGTAGCAGGGTGCTAGAGCAGGCTGCTCAGAGAGGCTGTGGAATCTCTTCCTTTAGAGAGATTCCAAACCCACCTGGACCATCATGATCCTGTGAAAAACCTCAATCTAGTCGAACCTACCCTAGCAGGGAGTTGGACTAGGGGATCTGCAGAGGTCCCTTCCAACCCCCACCATGCCGTGGTTCTGTGGGAGGACCTACACTGTGCAAATCAGCTTCTGGTTCTGCAGAAAGGAAGCCCAGCAGAGGAAGCACAGCACCACTTTCACAGCACACAAATTTTTTTTTCCTCACAGTGCAGCGACTCAGCTGGAGGGGTCAGTCCCAGCTGAGACGTTGAAATAATGACACAAACAAGAGGAAACATCTTGAGCCAGAGACACCCTTGCAGTGCGATGCCTTCGTGTGTGAGAGCCACTTCCCAAAATGATCTCTCCATTTTCAAGCAGGAGATTAGCTCCTGCCACAAGAAGCTTGCAGTGCATTTCAGGGTCAGCTGAACACTTCTTGACCTGGTTTATCAGACAGAAAATACTGCACCACGCCTGATGCTTGTCTGAACTAGTCTGTAAGTTGTCACTCACAGAGACCATAGCTGGGGGGTTTCTTCAGCCTTTTCTGGTGAAGGCAGATAGATAAAAGGGCTTTGGCTGCAATGGCAGCAGAGGGATGTGTTGCTTGTGGTTTTTCACATGGTTTGTATCTAGAGGTTGTGCCTGGGAGTCAGTTGGAGCTTCCTGACTGACACTAGTGCTGGGGAGGAATTTGCCATTCCAACAGCATCACTCTGTGCTTCCCTTTCCTGAATAGAATCCTGGAGTCATTTTGGTTGGCAGACACCTTTCAGACCAAGCCCAACTGTTAACCCCTGCCAGGCCACCACTAAACCGTGTGATTTGTTCCACCAAAGGGTTTGTTCCACATCACTGTCAGGTATCTTCCCCCTCACAAATCCTCTCTCATGAAGATCACAGAATGTCAGGGGTTGGAAAGGAACTCAAAAGATCAAGTGCAAACGCTTCTGCCAAAGCAGGATCACCTAGGGCAAGTCACACAGGAACATGTCCAGACAGGTCCTGAAAGTCTCCAGAGAAGGAGACTCCACAACCTCTCTGGGCAGCCTGCTCCAGTGCTCCATCACCCTCACCATACAGAAGTGTCTCCTCATGTTGAGGTGACCTCCTGTGTTCTAGTTTGTACCCATTGATCCTTGTCCTATCACTGGGCACCAGCAGAAAGAGCCTGGCACCTTCATCCTGACACCCACCCCTCACATGTATTTAGACATTGATCAGATCCCCTCTCAGCCTTCTCTCCTCCAGACCAAGCAGCCCCAGGGCTCAGTCATTCTGCACAGGAGAGATGTTCAAGCCCCTTTGCCATCCTCACAGCCCTCTGTTGGATGCTCTCCTCTAGGTCCCTACCTCTCTCGAACCAGGGAGCCCAAGGTTTACCCTGGGCCTGATTTTGCTACTTTACAGGTGTATGGGACCAGTTTCATGTCCCTTATTGTTCTGGATGCCTCCAAACCAACACTTTCTTCAGCAGACTTAAACTCTCGTTTCAAAAGCATAAACTTACCCATCCAGACCTCTCCGAACTGACCAGCTCCAAGTTTCTTCACCAATTTAATTGACTCCCGTGGAATTTCCCAGGCATCTTTATCCCATGGTTTTTGAGGCTTGGGGCTGATACAAACTTTTTCCAGCTTTCTGCATAAGCCATCAGATTGCTCTGGTTTTCAAAGGGGAAAAAAAAACCCAAAACAAACCCATGAGAACCCTGTGCTTTGTGATGGGAGGCAAAGTGTTACATGGCTGCAGGTGGGCACTGACCAGCTCAAAATGATGCCCAAAGCACTCAGATGCTTTGATGGAAATGCCACCTTTCTGCTGCTTTCACACAACTTTAAGCACCTCTGAGCTGAAATCTGGGGTTCAGAGGCAGGATTAAGAAGGCTAGAACAACAGGCTAGACCACTGGAAGAATAGGTACTGGAAGGTGTCCAGAGGAAGGCATCAAGGTTGGTGAGGGGATTGGAGCACAGCCCTATGAGGAGAGGCTGAGGGAGCTGGGGTTATCTAACCTAGAGAAGAGGAGGCTCAGGGCAGACCTCACTGCTGTCTAAAACTACCTGAAGGGAGGTTGTAGCCAGCTAGGATTGGGCTCTGCTCCCAGGCAACCAGCAACAGAAGGAGGGGACACAGCCTCAAATTGTGCTGGGGGAGGTATAGGCTGGATGCTAGGAGGAAGTTCTTGACAGAGAGAGTGATTGGCATTGGAATGGGCTGCCCAGGGAGGTGGTGGAGTCACTGTCCCTGGAGGTGTTCAAGAAAAGCCTGGGTGGGGCACTTAGTGCCATGGTCTAGTTGATTGGATAGGGCTGGGGGATAGGTTGGACTGGATGACCTTGGAGGTATTTTCCAACCTGGCTGATTGATTCTATTCTACTCTGTTCTACTCTATTCTTTGTCTCTGGTAACCTACATGCCTGGGTTGTTTAGAAATAATCATTTTGGGGGGAGAAAAAAAAAAAAAACAAACAGGGAAAAGTCTCGAAACAAACCAAGAAAGCCTTTCTTTGCCTTCTCAGGAGCTTGTGGCTGTACCATAGCAAGGGATTCCACTTACTTTGATAATGTTTGATCATGTCATTGATGGTGGGGAAAGTGATCCTGGGCGAGATGTAAAACCCTCCGTTGTCTAGACTCCTGATTTTGTAGTGCTTAATAACATCCCCGTGCTGTGGATCGTAGTCTCTTATGGAGAGGGAATAGCTGCCTGTGGAGAAAGAGATCATGGTCAGCAACAGATAAGCAAAGCTTGCAGTGTCCACAGCTGGGCCTGAGGAATTCACCTCTTTGTCTGTTTCTCTTTTTTACTCAGTTATTTCCTCCAAACCCCTACTGCAACCAACAGGAGGAAGTCGGCTCTGAAGTGGCCACCAAAATGCTTACAGACACTCTTTCTTTTTCGGTCTTATTCGACACCTTCAGGAGTTCCCCAAGCCCTGAGCCAGGCAGCTCCACATCCAACTCCCACTTCTGCAGAAGGTCCCCTTGGCACAAGTGGAACTGGCTGGCAAAGCAAGGCTGTCCTACTCCTCGGGCAAAAGGTCAGTGTTGCACAAGAGGAGGTCAACTTGCACCAGAGTAGCTTGGAGATGGCTGAGCTGTCTTGAGAAAGACAACAGCTATCCTGTTGGAGACTGGATGGACAGGAGGAGGAAGTTCCTCACAACCAGTGAGTTTAGTTTGAAAAAGAGGAGGCTGAGGGCAGACCTCACTGCTGTGTACAACTACCTGAAGGGACATTGTGAAGAGGCTGCTGCTGGGCTCTGCTCACAGCTAATTGGAGACAGAACAAGGGGGAATGGCATCAAGCTGAGGCTGAGGAGGTTGAGATTGAACATTAGGAAAAAGTTTTTCATGGAGAGAGTGGTGAGGGACTGGAATGAGCTGCCCAGGGAGGTGCTGGAGTCACCCACCCTGGATGTGTTTAAGAGTCACTTGGATGTGGTGCTTTGGGCTATGGTTTAAGGTGAATCTTATAGAGTAGGGTTCTAGGTGGACTTGGTGCTCCTGAGGGGCTTTGCCAACCTGCAGGTTTCTGTCACTCTGTGAGGGTAGTGAAATGCTGAAACAAGTTGCCCAGAGATGTGGTGAAGCTCCCATCCTTGGAGATGTTCAAGGTCAAGGTCAGGCTCGCTGTGGCACATAGCAAACTGATCTAGTTAAAGATGTCCCTGCAGGACACTTGGGCAGGAAGACCTTTCAAGGGTCACTTCCAGCCTGATGCATTCCAGGACTCTCTCTTTTCCTGGTGATTTTCTCGTTCACCTCACCCCTACAGAGCTGCAGAAAGGTCACATACTAGGACACACAACAGGACTACTCCATGCCCAGTGCCACCTGATGCCAATCTTTTAACGAGGGCAGACTGCACCTTTGCTTGCTCTGCTATTGGTAACTCTGCTACCATCTTCAAGGCATCCCAGCCCAACACCTACCTTTTAACGTTTCACTTTCTCTGATAAGGAAAGCTCCAGGACTGTTTCCAGGAGCCAGGAGCTGTCTCTCAGCATCTTTCCGGGTTATGTCTTTGAAGAACCATCTGAAAAAGCAATTCAAAGAGTTAGCAGCGTGTCTCTTCCTCCCTCCCCACCAAGGATACCTCCCCATGGGCAAGGTCAGCATTTACAGCCTGGGAGGACTCACTCTTCAGTTTCCAGGGTGTTTACTTTTGCTACATAGTTGCTGGGAATGAAGCCTTCCTTCCTGGTTGTGAGAGATTTTGCTCTCCACCATTCTCCCTGCCTGGATTAAAAAAAATTAATAATAAAACAGAAACAACAAAATTATTCACTGGAGAGGAAAATGCTAAATGCTGTTTGGGTCCTGCCCTGCGCTGAGAGCTTTGGGTGTGCTGGAGAGAGAAGCTGCATCTTTCCTCAAGCCTCCACAGGCTCCATCAGACCAATCTTTGGTCATAGAGTCAGAGAATGGTTTTGGTTGAAAAAGACCTTCAAGATCATCAAAAGTTCAACCATCAACCTAAACCCACCATACCCACTAAATCATGTCCCCACCTGCCACATCTACACGTTTTTTGGGGACTCCACCACCCACCCTGGGCAGCAAAGACATTTTTCCTAACCTCCAACCCAAACCTCTCGTGGCCCAGCTTGAGGCCATTCCCTCTCATCCTGCCAGCAGCTCCACATGCATTTGTGTTTTCCCATGCAAGGCAGCTCTCCTGCTATTCACCCACTCCTCAGTAGGGCATCCAAACAGCACGATGAGCCCCAAATCACAAACCCATCATACTTACTCCTCAATAACTTTCATTTTTTCTCCTTTTTTGAAGGACAAGTCATCTTCATGAATGCCATCGTAAGGGTACAAAGCTACCACAATGACTCCGTGCTCCTCTGATTCTGCAAGGGCAGAAAGCCAAAGGCAGGTCTGTGTTACTTCACAGGCTGGCACAGGCATGGCACACAGCAGGATGGCTCCTATGGAAACCTACCTTCACTGACAAATCTCTGTCCTGGCAAGAGCTGAGCTTCTTGATGGGCCTACAATAAAACAGATCTTTATTTAGGCAGTTTTAGATCCTTGTGCCCATCTTACATTGCATTTACATACGATTCAGGCTGGCATCATACACCTCAAATTGAAAGGAAGTGCTTCAGCCTCTCCCCATCGTTGTTCAAAAGCAAACTGCAACCTGGACGATCTGATCATTCCCCATCAGATTTTGCACTGAGCCACTTTGGACTTCAGAAGGTGTGACACAAGCTGTGGGGTGGAAGTCAACAGCTTTGTGTCTTCTGCAGAAGAGGCTTCAGGCAGGGCACTTGAACAGGACAGTTCCTAACATGATCTAGTTGTAGTTGTCCCTGCTCACTGCAGGGGGGTGGGAGTAGATGCCCTTTAATGGTCCCTTCCAACCCAAACCATTCTGTGATTCTATGTAGCTGTCATGCTAAAGAACCACACACGGGGCTACGTAGCTAAGGCTGTGCAAGAAAAAGTAACAAAAAGAGTAATAAAATAAACATTTTAAAAAGAGGTAGTTTGTGGTGTGGGTACATTGACTGAGCTCACACCGAGTCCACCATCAATGTCAGCTGGTGAGGGGAGAGAAAGGTGCCAAGCACACCTGCAGAGAGCATGGACCTAAGGAAAGACAGTCAGGAAACTGTCCTTAGGCAGTGATGTCCTCAGCACAGTGCAGAGGAGAGAGGGAAAGGAACGTACCAGCCTGCAAAACAGCAAACCTACTTGGTACTCAGTGAGATCCTCTTCCCCAGCACTGCCATGGCACTGCTCCCTCTGCTCTCCTCCCACCCTTACCTACACATCCCTGCCAGGTGAACTTCAGTGAGTGACAGTAGAGTTGCCTTGAGCTGGTCAAGAATCACCTGGGCTGACTTCAGCCTTTCAAAACTGAATAATCCCCCCCTTGGAGTCCATTGCCATGAAAAAACCCCAAAGCCAAACGCTCTTCAAAGCAGCTCTGAACTACTTCAGGGTTTCTAACACCCTTCAGCAGAGGCAGCCGCTGCCAAGGATGACTGCTTCCTTAAACATCACCCAGCTATGGCAAAGGAATCCACTGGCAACAAAACACCCATTACTACTTTTCATTTCTTTAACAACAATTCGGTGAGGCTGAAGTGCAGAACTCTCAGAAGCCCAATCGTGGGCTTTTAGCCATCGTTTGAACCTCTTCCCCGCGCCTGCGTGCTGGGGATTGCAATTCAAGTTATGCCAGCCATGCTTTGATCTTGCTACTGGAATTCTCCCCTGAGACTATCTACTTACTGGCCTCTGCTGTTTATTGGACGTTGGATCCCTCACATAAATAGTTCGTTCAGTTTTACGTACTGGTTGATTCTTCAAATCTAGCCCATCTCCATGCAGATTCTCTTTCCTTTTTGATTTTATACATCCCATATTTCCCTGTTGGAATAAAAAAGGCATTAAACAAACANAAAAAAAAAAAAAAAAAAAAAAAAAAAAAAAAAAAAAAAAAAAAAAAAGACATCGTTGTCGTGAGCTGAGCTCTTTCTCGTGCAATCCTCCAGGCTAAGGCAGCCAAAACCTGCTTCCTTTTCACGCATGGGCACAGCAGCTGAGGGTTAGGAAGAGATGCTGAAAGCTCTCTTATTTTTCCTGCTGCAAAGGAAAAAAAAAGACTTCTTGCCCACAGTCCACAGGTGAGCTAAGCATCTCAAGAGAGAATCATAGAATCAGTCAGGGTTGGAAGGCACCACAAGGATCATCTAGTTCCAACCCCCCCCCCGCCCAGCCATGGGCAGGGACACCCTACCCTAGATTATTTACCACCTCAGCATTTCCAGACTTAGCATCTTCCCTCCCTAGTCCACAGTCCCCTCTTTACATTTCTCTGCAAACACCAGAATAGATATAAAAAAAGTATAATTACTGTTATGAGAACCAGCAGGTCGAGGGAGGTGATTCTCCCCCTCTACTCTGCTCTGCTAAGACCCTACCTGGAGTACTGCATCCAGTTCTGGAGCCCCTGTTACAAGAGGGATGTGGACATGTTGGAGTGTGTCCAGAGAAGGGCCATGAGGATGCTCAGAGAGCTGCAGCACCTCTGCTGTGAGGACAGACTGAAAGAGTTGGGGCTGTGCAGTTTGGAGAAGAGGAGGCTCCCAGGTGACCTTCTCGTGGCCTTCCAGCATTTGAAGTGGGCTACAAAAAAGCTGGGGAGGGACTTTTTAGGCTGTCAGGTAGTGACAGGACTAGGGGGAATGGAGCAAAGCTGGAGGTGGGGAGATTCAGACTGGATGTGAAGAGGAAGTTGTTGAGCATGAGTGTGATGAGAGCCTGGAATGGGTTGCCTATGGGGGGTGGTTGGGACCCCATGCCTGGAGGTGTTTGCAGCCAGGCTGGCAGAGGCTGTGGGCAGCCTGATCTAGGGTAGGGTGTCCCTGGGCATGGCAGGGTGTTTGGAACTAGATGATCCTTGTGGTCCCTTCCAACCCTGACTGATTCTATGTTTTAGAGGAAAGGCTGCTTTGGAAGAAGCAGGATGCAGTTCCAGTCCGTAGGATGAGAAGTGCAGCTGGAGTCAGCAACATCTGTATCTCCACTCCTCATTCTGTGCATGCCAGGCTGGCAGGGAGCTCTGTCTGACTCCCTTCCCCATCTCGCAGGAGGCTGATGACTTGTGCAGCCCCAGCTCAGTGGCTGCTACGCTGCTGCTGCCGCCTCCAGTAACAAATCTCCATGCTCAAACGGAGCTGCCACTCTGAAACAGCTGATGGGTGAGGGCACAGCAGCACAGGAGGACTTCTTCTTCGGCACAATTTGGAAGGCTAATCCTTCTCTCGGGATACACATCCATGCCCAACCAGACACAGCTGTGAGCATCCCCATGACTGCAGCCTGCCTGCTAATCCCATGATGTGATTGCACAGCACTCCAGCAAGCACACCTACAGCACCACCTCTACATCCCTCTCTTGGAGGGCAGTAATTAGACTTACTCCTCAAAGAATCCACTATGGATGCTCTTCCAATCTCTCCTTCCTCCCTCTCTCTCTCCTTTCAGGTCAGTGCTCTAATGCTAGGTCCACAGTCACATTTTCCCTTGCAGGCACATACTCTCACCCCCTCCCCTGCCCTAATTAATCTTTAAAGACAGTTCTTTGAAGAACAATGTAAAATCTAAAAAATAAGAGCTCAGTGCATGCATGGGCTCAAGCAACCAGCACTGACTAAAGCACAGCTGGAGAGGCTGAAGAAGATCTTAACACCCTGTGCTCCATCTCACTTGTACCTTCATCTCTAAGATAGACAAGGTCATTGCAGTTAACAGTTAAGGTGGCAGAGGTGTCCACTTGCAGCCACAACTGTTCCCTGCAGGGAGGAGAATTAGCCAGAGTGGCCATGGTTCATGCTTGGCCTTGTACTTTTGAACTATGCTCTGAAAAAGTAGGTCCCAACCGACTGTGACAATAAACCAAGGACACAATCACCCTCACATGGCAGGTCTCACTAGCTCACATCACCTTCATGTAATCTGCCATCCTGCTGAGGAAGCAACACATAGAATCTTAGAATGTCAGGGGCTGGAAGAGATCTGGAAAGCTCATCTGGTCCAGCCCCCCTGCCAGAGTAGGATCAACCAGAGCAGATCACACTGGAATGTATCCAGAAGGTTCTTTAATATCTCCAGAGAGGGAGACTCCACAACCTCCCTGGGCAGCCTGTTCCAGTCCTCTGTCACCCTCATAGGGAAAAAAAAAAAGATGACAGATGCACTGTCCACTCCATAGAAATCATGGAATCATTGAAACATTGCAGCTGGAAGAGAATTCTAAGCTCAGTAAGTCCAACTATCAACCCAACACCACCAAGGCCATTAAATCATCTCTACACACTTTTGGAACACCTCCAGGGATGCTGACTCCAGTGTATCAATATGGCTAAATATTTGATCTATATCAGGCTAGCTCTGGCCAGCCTGACCTAGGGTAGGGTGTCCCTGCCCATGGCAGGGGGGTCGGAACTGGATGATCTTCGTGGTCCCTGCCAACCCTGACTGATTCTCTGATGCTATGATCTGTAAGTCCACATTTAACTCGGTGGCTTCGGTATTTCTAAACAAAGGTAGGCAGACAAAGCACAAGCTAAGTTGCAAAGCAGCTCCCCAGCAGCAGAAGGAACTGGCTCAATGAGCACTTGTTCCTTTGATGCCGTGAAACAAAAGATCTTTGAACTCTTCAAAGGCCACCGGAGCTTGCACTCCTGTACGTGCTAAAGCTGTGTGCGTTGGGTTCCGGGCTGCAGGTTTGGAACTCGCTGGGATCAGGCAGTGCCCAGGGCAAACGTCACTGCCTTGGTTACAGAAGTTACTGCTCGGCCCTTGCCAACGCTTCTTGGTTGCATCCGTTTCCAGCACAGCGTTACACATTTTTCCTGAAATCTGAGCCGGGGTCTTTCCCAGGGTTTTGAGAGCGGAGCCGAAGCGAAGATACAGACACCGAGCTGGGATTTCAAAATCCAAAGCGCCGAGGGTCAAGCTTCACAAACGCTCAACCTTAGCAGGTCACCCATGCAAAAAAAAACCCAAAACCCAAACAAACAAAACAAAACAAAACCAACCAAACAAAAAAACATTAAAAAACCACCAAAAAAACCAACAAACAACCCCCAACCAAAACCCCAAACCCCCCCCCCCCA
>VWZI01018113.1:520856-533374 GCA_013396835.1 Psilopogon haemacephalus | reverse complement strand
ATCTACAGTAAAAAAGGTAACACAGAAACACCACAGCCCTTCCAGAGATCAGAATCCCCAAGAGGGGTTCCCAACCACCCCAGCACCTTCCCCCCAGGTCAGTGGTAAAAAAACCAAAATAAATAATAATAATAAAAAAGGTCAGTGGTAAAAAAACCAAAATAAATAATAACAATAAAAAGGTCAGTGGTAAAAAACCAAAGAAATAATAATAATTTAAAAACATCAGGGGTAAAAAAACCAAAATAAATAATAATAATAATAAAAAAGGTCAGTGGTAAACAACCAAAATTAATAATAATAATAATAATATAATAATAAAAGGTCAGTGGTAAAAAAAACAAAATAAATAATAATAATAAAAAAGGTCAGTAGTAAAAAACCCAAAATAAATAATAATAATAAAAAAGGTCAGTGGTAAAAAACCAAAATAAATAATAAGAATTAAAAAAGGTCAATGGTTAAAAAAAAAACAAAACCCAAACCTAAACCCCAAACCTAAAAATAAGTAAATTAATTTAAAAGTCAAGCAAAATCTTGAAAGTAGCTACTGCCACTGAGGTAATACAATAATGCTATAATGCTTGTTACAGGCTGAAAACTAAATGATGATACAAAACATTGCACTGAAGTGGAACAAAATATATTAATATATTTATGCCAATTACTGATCCTTTTCCTTGTTTATTCAGTTGAAGGAAAACGCCAAAAACAGCAGGAAAAAAGTTAACCCACACAAGAGTGATTTTGTTCACACTGCATAATAGGCTTTCTCTGGAATGAAAATGTGCCAGGCTCATGGAGTCAAGTAAGTCTGGCACTGATTTTAAACCAACTCTTAAACTAACATCTGGCTTCTGACCTCATAACACTCGCTTCAGTTTCTGACAATCATTTGCATCCTCCAGAATTCTGAACCAAGATCAACAATGAATTAATTCACTTAGCCAGCCCTCAGGCAGCCACATCTTCCATTTCCTCAACTTTTCCCTTTTTTTTCCCCAACTGCACTGTATCTTTTGAAGATAGGAGAAAAGGTCAAATGACATCTTCGTTTGTCATAACAGAATGAATACTTCTACCAAATTCTGCCATAGGATCATATGAAAAGGAACAGAGAACCCAGAACCCAACTTCAAGGAAAAGCTCCCAAAGTAACATTGGCACAGGCTGCACAGGGAGGTTGTGGCTGCTCCCTCCCTGGAGGTGTCCAAGGCCAGGCTGGATGAGGCTTTGAGTGACCTGTTCTGGTGGGAGGTGTCCCTGCCTATGGCACAGGGGGGTTGGAACTGGCTGAGCTTTGAGGTCCCTTCCAACCTAAACCATTCTATGATTCATTTTAAGTACTTTCCAGGCTTAAACGTCATGCGAACTCTACGTAAAAATGTCATTTTCTTTACTAATAAAAACCTCAGGAATGACAAGCAGCAGCTCCATACAACCAATCTCCACCTCCATCTCACCATCCCTGGAGGTGTTCAAGAAAGGACTGGATGGAGCACTTAGTGCCATGGTCTAGTTGATGGGATAGGTTGGACTGGATGATCTTGGAGGTCTTTTCCAACCTGGGTTAGTCTTATTCTACTCTATTCTACTCTACTCTTTATCATAGAATCAGTCAGGTTGGAAAAGACCTTTGAGATCATCCAGTCCAACCTATAAACCATATAAATTACTTTCCCAGCAACTCTACACAAAAGAAACCACCCTGAAACCCAGGGTGTGTGATAGAGACTTAAGAACGGACTCTAAACACAGATGAAGATTTGGGGTTAAAATCATTCACGCTGATGTGGACTCTGAGTTAAGAGTCCAGTTCCTCCTGGAAGTTGGCAAACCTTGAAGGAGTTTTCTTAAGTCACAGGAGGAAGTTGCAAGAGTTCTCAAAAAAACCCCAAACAAAACAAAAACCCCAAAACCAAACCCAGACAGTTTCTAATCCAGTGCCAGCAAATGACACCAGCAAAAATGAAGTTTTGTGCTTTGCAGGGATACCAGGAGAACATTCAGCACTAACTGTGCAAGTCCATCTGTGAGGAGGAACCATCACGTCATGTTCTCACTGATTCGGGTAGCAAAACCTCCCTTAACTTCAAGGCTGTAAGATTGTACTCCAGGCTCTGGAGCTTCACAGAGGGTTCCTTACAGCTTGTTTATTTTAAATTAATTTTAACTCTATGTTAATTATACTCCTTCGAGGGTACAAATCTAAACCGGGCACGTTCCAGCTGATTTCTCCCCTGGCTTAGTAAGCTGTGCTAAGCAAGTGCTGCCATTTGGGAGATGTGCAGGGGCAGCCTGAACCAACAGTTTGCTGCAGATATGATAAACAGAACTGAAAGAGCTGTATCAGAAGCAATTTGGGGAGGATTTTAGGTTAAGTCCTTGAGAATCCTTGGGAGCCTGTTCTCCAAAGTAACAAGTGATAGAACAAGAGGAAACAGGCTCAAGTTGTGCCAGGGGAGGTTTCACTTGGCCATGAGGAAAACAAAAAATCCTTGCCTGAAAGAGTTCAGAATTTCTTAGATTGGAAAAGACCTTCAAGTCCAATCATTAGTTTCACACTGACAAGTCCTTGACTAAAGCAAATCCCTCAGCACAACATCTAATCACTATGAACGGCTATGGTTGGAACGGACCACCAGGATCATCCAGTCCAACCTTCATCCCAGCATCCTTAATCACCAGACCATAGCCTCAAGTGCCATATCCACTCTTTTTAAAAACATTTCCAGGGATGGTGACTCCACCACCTCCCTGGGCAGCCCCTTCCAGTGCCTGACCACCCACTCAATAAAGAACTTCCTCCCAACATCCAATCTAAACCTCCCATGACACAACTTGAGTCCATTTCCTCTTGCCCTATCATTAATAATTCAGGAGAGAAGACCAGCACCAGCCTCACCACAACCTCCTTTTAGGTAGTTGTGGAACCCTATGAAGGGTTCCTGGAAGGATTTAAGAGTCACATAGATGGCGTGCTGAGGAATGTGGTTTAGTAGTGACTTGGAGATGTTTGGTCAGTGGTCAGACTTGATTATTTTAAAGGTCTCTTCAAATTCTATGAATCTATGAGACTTTTAAAATTTCTTTTTTAAACAGATATGAGTCCACTCTGTGTAAGCTTATCAAAGATGTCCTGAAGGACTGCAAGCTGCCAGCAATTCAGATTTGAAAGCCTGGCATGTAAAGACAGAAGCACACCACAGACTAAAGCCTTATGAAACTGCCTGCTCAGGCTGGGGTGGCAGTAAGAGTGGGAAAGGAAACGCGTCACTGAACGGACATGGAGTAAGAATTCACCTCCAGGTTTCTAAGCACGCTTTGGACATTGGTTGCACACATGAATATGAAGAAGAAGTTTCTCTAAGGTTAGCCAGTACTTAAAAAAAAAAAAACAAAACAACAAATATTTTGCATTCTTTCCATTTTCAGAGAGGATTGAGAGTGGGGGAAGGCAGAGCGGGAGGGTTGCGAATCACTGGTGTGACACTTCTGAGAACCAGAGCTCTTTGGCTTTGAACCCACACATGGCTTTGCAGAACACCTCTCTCAATGGCAAGAATGAACACATCTGCTCCCCAGGACAGCAGCTTTGCGAGAATATTAACTTCATTAAAGTTCTTTTATATTTGAGAGAATTTATTCTACACCAAACAGGAGCGCTGAGTAGAGGAGTGGTTGTGCTAGATCAGTGGCAAATTACTTCAACCACCAACAAGTACTTTGCTGCTACTGTTCTGACTCTGCTCTGACACTTCTTGATACCTCTCTCTAAAAGCAACCAACATTGCTACATTCACAGTGCATCATTGCTGGGCTGCACAGCACTTAGTGTTTTCTGTTGGGTTTAGTGCTGTGTAATGGTCAAGAACCTTGCAACTGACAGCAGATGAAGACCCAGCACTTACAACCGACTGAACCAGGCTCTGATCCTCTAAAAGTGACTGCACACAGCTCGCCCTACAGACTTCAAAAAAACTTAGCTCAGGACTTTCTAAGCACGGTGCAGAACACAGGCGAAGATGAGCAGGACAGCACACATGAGAATTTTGCCAGGTTCAGACTTACTGGAGGCCCACAACAAGAATTATCTTCACATTCACACTGCAGACTGTGAGAATTTCACCGCACTCTTCTTACAGCCAGAGCAGCTGCTTGTTAAACTTTATAACCTTTGTAACATGGAATAGCAAATATCTGGTGTGATGACACTGCACCTAACAAAACACCTGAGGCTGTGCCCAAGCCCCAGTGCTTCTATGTGACTTTAGCTCTCCCAGCAGCTAACCTCCCAAGCAAGAAGTAGGAATAAATCAGTGCTCCCAATGGTTACCCAAGATTGTTTCAGTACTGTAATGAGTCCACAATGAACTCTCATTTGAATTCCATAGGATTAAGCATTGTGGAGGAAAAAAAAAATGCTTTAAAACCCAGTAAGACTGCTTCATAGTTAGGCATGCATAGGAAATTCTTTGGATAACAAAAGTCATATGAGGAAAGGTGCAGGAGAGGAGGCTGAAATCCCTGAGAAGTCAGAACTGACCTTGATGCTCAGAAGGCAGACTGCAGGAGGCGAGAGATGAAAGGAGGAAAAACTCCAATCAAACAAATGCAAGAGATGACAATTAACAGGGTAGAGACACAGCCCCTAGGACAGCACAGAATCTCAATCAGTAAGAGGAAACAGATACCATGTAACAATACAGTGACATCACTGAAACCATGTCCCATGCCCAGAGGAGAAATCTCTCTCCTGTGTCATGCTGTGCCAGGCATTTCCTTGCTCCTGCAATAAGAAGACCTTTTCACCCACCCAAAGCTAGAAGGAAAAGGCTGCCACCATACACAGTCAAACAGGTTACAGAAGAGAACACTGCTCTGATCTCCAATTCAAATCAGCTATTTTGCAGTTTCTGACACTTGTATCCCCAGACTTGCTCAAAAGCTGCACTGCGAGCAGAAACATCTCACCTGAAGCACCTTTTCCCCCCCACCTTGTTCACCAGCCAAATCTCTTTTCTCCCGCTGCCAGCTCTGCTGAAGTTGGTTCTTCAAAACTTGCACTGCCTTCCCAAAGCCAAATTTCACTTTCGGGGGAGGGACGGGGGGCGGGACACGGGGACGGGACAGAGAGAGCGAAAAGGGCTAGCAAGGAATCCACACTGACCATCCTCAAGATAGAAACTAACTTATTTCAAGCCAGCCTGTGGTCACCACGTAAAGTCAGAGGCAGCAAAGTGTAGCAGTGGGGTCTAAAGAAACTTCACAGCTACACAATATATACTCCAGAGTGAATTTGGAGCTGGCCACCTGCAGAAGTACAAAGCTGCCCTTTAAGGAGGCTTCTTAAACACTATGAAGACCTTGCCAGCATTGCCAGCTCGGTACTCCACTGGCCTGCACACCTCTTTGAGAGGCTGAGGGTGCATATTTCTGGGCAGACATGCCCTGATAAGGTAGCACAAGCAGAATCCAAATGGTAATTAGGTTACAAAAGGTGCTGAGACATTTTTCTGGGGGAAAAAAAAAAAAAAAAGTTGCTGCACAGGAGTCTAAATCAGGAGATTATATAAACGGCTCAGACCACTGACAGCCCTGAAGACAAAGCTGGAGGGAAAGAAACAAGAGAATGATGCTGAAGGAACAAAAGAACGATGGGAGAAGGAAATGGCACAGTGATAGGAAGGGAGTTCAGCTCTAGCAGGAGAAAGACTGAAAGGTGCTTTTCTCCAGGAAACTGGGGAGAAAAAGCCCCCAGACAAACAGTTCATTACTGATAATGAAGACATTTGAAGCAGGTTGGCTCTAAGGCTTTTCACATACACTTCTAAGCATCAGAGCAGAGGGATGGGAACTGCTACCAAGGAAATAAATCTACTGGGAGATGTCCACTGCTTGCCTAGCAGAAAGCATCCATCTGGCCGCCAACACTCTAAGAGAAATGGGCTTAGCATCCACATGAACACAGCCTGGTGTTTCTTCACTGGTGTCACAATCTCTCTTGCAGCCAGCGCAAATACTGCTGGAAACTGGTGACAAAGCAAAGACCTCACAAGACAGAAAAAGGAACACAAAGTGCCACGGCAGCAATACTGCAGCAGGGTTGCTTAAAAGGAAGGGCTTCCCACGCCCCTCCTGGGCTGCAGTGCCCCTCTGTAGCTCCCACACAACTGAGCAGATCTTTTGCAATGGTAGATCTGCAGTTACAAAAGTCTGCTTTCAATCCCGTTTTCACGCTCAGCTTTGCCACAGCGGCACATCCAAAGGACTCCTGCAACGTCTTTTAGACAAGCTGAACCCAGAACATCCATCATAGGATTTCCTCTTTCTCCCACCCATCCCCTTCCTGTGTGTTTACCAAAAAAACTTTCACTTCCTCAGTGGCACTGAGACCAGCTCTGGGCATCGCTTTAACCCTGTTCTCCAGCTCTCATCTGCTCCCACCGGAATCACAGCTACCCATGGGCATTCAGCACTTGATGAAGGCTTTTAGATAATCTCACCAAGACATATGGTAAGGCTGGGGATGGCCTAGAGGAAACCATTTTCTGTCAACTGGATCTCATGAGTGTAAGCCTCGTGATACCTGAGCAGGCAGTTCCAATACAGGCAGTTGATGCACTACTGGCCACATCTTTTCCTACTCAGTTGATACCACCAAGGAATATTTTCTTTGAATACAGTAAAACTTAGTCACGGGTCAGCCCTGCTATTTTTTCATGATCATTCTGGAGGAATTCACTCCAACACACTCTTTACCTTTTAGTATTAATTTTGTTCTAAGCCCCTAGTACAGTCATGCACACGAGGAAGAAAAACCTGACTCCTCTAAGACCACATTGTTCCAGTTGATGCCCAAGGAAACATTTGAATAGTATTTTAAAATTGATTAAACAGGTTTGTATACACCTAACTGTGCCAACTAACGAAGAAAACATGAATATATGACAGCTGACACGTCAGAAAGCCTATTTAACAGACTGGGCTTTTGTTGGTGAGCTTCCTGAAATGGCTTTCTGTTAAAGCAACAAAGGAGTAGTTAAGGACATGTCCCAGAGGGACTTCATTCCCTCCGGGGTTTTATAACGTTTAGACTCTCAGTAGCCTTCTTAAAAAAAAAAGGAGAAAAACTGCAGAAAACACCAATCCAGAAGAGTCCCAGACTTCAACCCCCATGGTGAGCCACCACAACTTCCAGTTTACGATCATCCCAATTCGCTGTCAAAGGCACTTCCAAGAAGTGGCTTGGTCACAAGAAAGGTCACAGTAAAACACAGGCCTTTGCACATTAAAGCTGCACATTCTACAACACATCAGCCTCAGTTCAGACAGGAAGGAGTAGCCTCCTGCTACGGGCAGCAGAGACCATAGAGGAAGAAGGACACATTGTTCAGGCTGTTTATCAGCTGAGCCCTTTGAACTGAAGAAGCAAGACAGAGCTGTGCAAACACAGGAACCAATTGTAGATACTTCAGATGCCAGCAGTTTGAAAAAGACAGACCATGCTGACCTAAGGGATGTGAGTACTGAATGATGTTAGTGTCCCCTTTATTACCCCAGAGAAGCCAGAGCCACCCATTCCTCCACCTTCCCCTGGTCTCCTCCTCTGTCCCTCCCAAGCAAACTATTGCTGTCAAAATAGCATCTCCCTTCTGACGTTTGGCTGACAAAAATATCTCACCTACTTACCTCCATAAGGCACCCAACAAACACCATGTAGTGGTTCTGGGCACCACACACACACCCCCAAACAATGAATTCACCCAGCTAGACTCAGGCAGCTGGAAATTAAGGAATGAAGCTTTATATTCACGGCTCAGCACAATATCCAAGATGGAGATTTACAATATATTACAGATATTTACAACTATATATAGTAGCATACCAGTTGAGAGTAATAATAATATATTACTCCTCACTTATCTCCTAAATCCTTAGTGCCCAGCTCCCTTATCCCCTAAATCCTCAATCAGAGTGTCCAGGGGGGTATCCCAATGACCCTTCCATCCCCCTCCCTTATCCCAGAATCTGCCTTATGTGCAAGGTGTGTTGGAGGAATCGGCAAAAGGGGTTAGAAGGAAATGATGAGTTGGGTTACACAGACCCAGGCAGAGGAGTTAACACAGCAGAAGCCATGGAGAGACACCAACTGCCTTTTCTATGTTTGTGTCCTTGTTTTTATACATCTCAGCAAACCTACAAGTGGAATGGGCATCATGCTACTTTCTTTTCACAGCCAATATCCTAATTTCTCTCATTAAAATATTCCAACTAGCTACAAACCAGCATTTGGAGGAAATGCTTCCAACCCAAGGTGAGCTCTGCCTGTGCTTTTTTTTTTTGTTCCACGAACCCACATTTTCAGGAAAGATGCAGAACACAACGGGTGAGTGATTCAGCCTCGGAAATTACAGCATTTGATGACAATCTCAACAGGAAATGTATCTGAATCAGGCAAAAATAAATATGAAGAGCACAGACCTTTCCATCCTTCCCTGAAGGACAATGAAGTTTAAACTTGGAAATGCCAGACTAAGGACAGTTACCTTGCACTTGTCTTTTATTAGCATAAGCTGGTGCCCTGGAGAAGGTCCCACGAGTGTTTACACTGTGGCAGTCTCCTTCTCTTTGGATGCTTCACTAGAAGCTGTTTTCACATTAATGTAATTTCACTTTTTTCTTTTTTTAAATCTACACTGTTCCCTGTTCTCCCTATATTACCTCTAACACTTCTACTCATGTAAGAAGGGACACAGATAAACAGGACCCACAGGAAAGAGGAAAAGAAAAAACCTAATCTTCACCTGGGCAACTTTTTCTCCTAGGGAATGAAGCAGTTCTTAGGGACATAAATTCTATAGGTGTGAAAGAGTAACAAATACAACAGAGTCAGGTGGTTTGGTGTAATTATTTACACACTGTGCTCCACAGCTTGAGAAAGAAGTATCACCTCCTGCACAAAAAGCTCACACAAACCCTCAGAATCCTTAGCCAAGATTGATTCTCCTCCCATCTCATGCGTTATTAGCACATGCATGGCAGCTCACACCCACCAGTGCAGCAAAACCACAGCCAAGATTGATTCTCCTCCCATCTCATGCGTTATTAGCACATGCATGGCAGCTCACACCCACCAGTGCAGCAAAACCACAGCCAAGATTGATTCTCCTCCCATCTCATGCATTATTAGCACATGCATGGCAGCTCACACCCACCAGTGCAGCAAAACCACAGCCAAGATTGATTCTCCTCCCATCTCATGCATTATTAGCACATGCATGGCAGCTCATGCCTTTATTTATTCCTCATCTGCTCGTCTGTTTACAGCCACTCCCNCAAGATTGATTCTCCTCCCATCTCATGCGTTATTAGCACATGCATGGCAGCTCACACCCACCAGTGCAGCAAAACCACAGCCAAGATTGATTCTCCTCCCATCTCATGCGTTATTAGCACATGCATGGCAGCTCACACCCACCAGTGCAGCAAAACCACAGCCAAGATTGATTCTCCTCCCATCTCATGCATTATTAGCACATGCATGGCAGCTCACACCCACCAGTGCAGCAAAACCACACCTCTGTCTACAGCCAGAGTAGTAGGAGTCCTCATCTACATCCAGTGCTCACCCCATGCCTTTATTTATTCCTCATCTGCTCGTCCCCTGTGCCCATTCAGCTTTGCAAAGGGCTTCCTGAAGCCCCAAAGTAAAACCAGCTCTACAGTTCCCTGGGTACATGAAATAAAGTCACTCAGAATATGCACACACACAAAGGAGGAAAGCACTCAAGTCCTCCCCACATCACCCAGCACTTTCAAAGAGAGAAACTTTGGTTCATGGTCAATATGTTTCTGTCCAAAACTCTCAGAGATGCCCATTAGGAGTCCAAACAACAGGTACAGACAGGGAATGTGGCAGAAGTGCAGTCCCACCTGAGACTAAATACTGTTATGAGAGGTCAAATGCTGCTCTCAGACGTGCAGCACAAGAAGGATCTCTGGCTCTGCGAGCCACCCACTGAAGATCAGCTACTAAGCTGAGTCAGGAGGACCTTGGACCTTCTTCACCGCCTGTTTTAGGACTTGCTGTTCTGCAGTGCCATTTATCTCACAACAAGGCCATAAGAAGAGAGATCAATCACACAGATAAATTGGAGGAGGGGAGAGCATTACGAAAGAGTTCCTTATATATTCACAACAACTTAGATATTCAAGAACGATTTGCACATTTAGGGCAACTCTCTTGAAAGGGTAACATTAAGAACTGGAACAGCAAACGTCTTAAAGGCGATGGGAGGGAGTTGACTTCATGTAAGAAAGTTTCATAATGCATTGCATGGCCTGAAAAAGTCATTGCACAACTCCGCTGGTCAAGGAATTTACAAGGACAGGCCTTACCTTGCCCTCTGCATATTTATGGAGGGAAAAACCCCATCTTATTTACCCAAGAATAAAAATAGAGGAGAGAAGCAGAGTCACAGCCACTGTACAAACAAAGATGATCATTCTGCACCATTATGGTTAAAAAAAAACCCAAACCAACCCTCAACAGCAGACAATTAAAATTAGGTCTTTCTGTTATTAAATCAGTCAGAAGTGTGGCCAGCAGGGCAAGGGATGGGATTCTCCCCCTTTACACTGCTCTCGTCAGACCCCACCTGCAGTATTGTGTGCAGTTCTGGAGCCCCCAGCACAGGAAGGACATGGAACTGCTGGAAAGAGTCCAGAGGAGGCCACCAAGATGGGGCTGGAGCAGATCTGCTACGAGGACAGGCTGAGAGAGTTGGGGCTCTGCAGCCTGGAGAAGAGAAGGCTTCCAGAAGACCTTACAGTAGCTTGCCAATATCTGAAGGGGGTCTACAGGAGGGACTATTCACAAGGTCTTGTAAGGACAGGACGAGGAGGAATGGGTTCAAAATGGCGGAAGGGAGATTGAAACTGGATGTGAGGAGGAAGTTGTTTGCAGTGAGGGTGGTGAGACACTGGCACAGGTTGTCCAGGGAGGTTGTGGCTGCTTCCTCTCTGGAGGCATTCAAGGCTAGGCTGGATGAGGCCTTGAGCCACCTGTTCTAGTGGGAGGTGTCCCTGCCTATGGCACAGGGGGGTTGGAACTGGCTGAGCTTTGAGGTCCCTTCCAACCTAAACCATTCTATGTTTCTATGATTCTAATTTCTACCTAGTCTGTAGCTCACAATCTGACTGTCCTGTCAGTGATGCTGGGCTACGTTTTCCCAACGCAGCTTTTACAATTTCCCAACAACTTTCAGTCAGTTGTTTTAATCCAAAAAGGACTCCTCAGCGACCACAACGAGCGCAGGCACCACGGCCACGACACTGCCCAGCTCTCAAATACTGCACAGATACTTGCAGCTAACACTTTTAAATCACAAAAGTCTTCCAGGTACTTTGTGGCATCCAGCCACAAAATGCAATTTCCAATTTGTACTCTAAAATACGTTAAGATTGGTCAGACCGATTGTTTGTTGGGCTTTTATTGTTTGGTTGGTTTATTCCCCCCCCCTCCAAAGGCAGGAACAGAAAGCAAGAAATGGGATATTGATTTAGGGTTCCAGATGAGACAACAGAGTTAACAACTCAGCCTCTGTGCTCCCTGTGTATATCCATAGAAACATACTCTGCCTAAACACTCCTTGGCCTTAGTGTCAACAGCAGGGAGCAGGATGAGCTCTTGCAAACCCATTCACGGCAAACACAGTAACAGAAGCAATTTTCAGCAAAAACCCTCAGCTGCTTCACTTAAAGCAAACTATCAGCTAGGGGAGGACCTAGCTTGACTTCGAGACCCGAAATTAAAACTGGAAGGAGAAAACTTCTCCAGACCGTTCCTGAAGCATACAATCCCCTTACAACAGCAGCCAGCAAGGAACACCACGCACCGAACGAACGCCACAAGGGCATTTTCTCTTCTCCCTTTTAAGCTAAAGCACCTCTGCACTTACGGTTAAGAGGAAGAAGCCTTAACTTGGAAGCCACTCCAGGAATTATTCTCCTAGAAAAAAAGCGGGATAAGAAGGCATCCCCAGAGGCCACCTTGTCTCTCCCAGGTCAGGGCTATCTCCTCGGCTGGGCACAGCGAGCGCAGCCTTTGCTCACCTCATTTCACACGCTTTACAGCACGGGAACAGCCAGAAGGCACCCGAGCCTCACAGCTGAAGCTGATTAAAGTGGCGTGAGGTAAATCCCGCTTCAGGCGACGGTTATTGTGTTCCAAACGCCCCTTTTTCTTTAAGACCCTATGGCGAACCTCAGACAGCTGCACCTCGTCCGGGAGGCAAAGCCGCGCAAGTCGCCCCGAAAAGCATCTCGTACCTGCCGGGCCGTGCCCGGGGGAGCGGAGGCAGCCCGGCAGGGCACCGGCCCCGATGATCTCGGTGCATTCCCGGGGAGAGGCTGGCCGGCTTCCGAACGCTGCTCCCGGTGCATTCCCGGGGAGAACCCGGGCGAGCCGGGGCTGCCTCTCACGGTTACCGGTGCACTCCCGGGGGAGAAGCTGG
>VWZI01018113.1:470730-520685 GCA_013396835.1 Psilopogon haemacephalus | reverse complement strand
AGCCGGGGCTGCCTATCACTGCTCCCGGTGCGTTCCCGGGGAGAACCCGGGCGAGCTGAGGCTGCCTCTCACGGTTACCGGTGCACTCCCGGGGAGAAGCCGGGCTAGCCGGGGCTGCCTATCACTGCTCCCGGTGCGTTCCCGGGGAGAACCCGGGCGAGCTGAGGCTGCCTCTCACGGTTACCGGTGCACTCCCGGGGAGAAGCCGGGCTAGCCGGGGCTGCCTATCACTGCTCCCGGTGCGTTCCCGGGGAGAACCCGGGCGAGCTGAGGCTGCCTCTCACGGTTACCGGTGCACTCCCGGGGAGAAGCCGGGCTAGCCGGGGCTGCCTATCACTGCTCCCGGTGCGTTCCCGGGGAGAAGCAGGGCGAGCCGGGGCTGCCTATCATTGCTCCCGGTGCTTTCCCGGGGAGAAGCCGGGCGAGCCGGGGCTGCGTGCCCTGGCTGCGCCCGGCGGAACGACTGGCGAAGGCACTTACTTTCCGGGTGCGCAAGTCGAGCGTCAGCGAGGGAACTTGGCGGCTCCCGGCGGGGCGGCGAGAGAGGTGTCCCGGGGGTGGCGGGGCCGGCGCTAGGAGCGGCAGCTGCTGCCCCGCCGGCCGGGAGAGGGGGGACGGCCGGCGGAGGAACCCCGGAGGAGCGGCAGCGGTTGGTTCGCAGGCTCTGGGCTTCACTTCCTGGTGCCGGCTGAAATTTGCATGCGGGGGTGCCGAGAGAGAGCGGGGCGAGAGCAGAGGAAGGGCGGCGGAGAGCGGGCGGCCCCGGCCTCGGTGGCGGCCGGCGTGGAGGAGCGGATCCGCCGGCTGAAGCCCGGAGCGGGGATGTGACAGGAGGGCAGGTGTTTAAGGGTTCTGCCTTTTGTCCGGTTGCTGTCAGGCAGCAAGCGTCCCTGAGCCCCAGAGCGAACTTCACGAGGCGATGTGGTGTCCACCAAAAGTTGTAATTAAATAAAACTACGTTAGTCTGGGAGGCAAAGACAGAAAAAGTTGTCTTGTTCCACCAACAGCCCCATGAGCGTCTTCACAGAAAGTGTGATTTGCTATGGGAACAGGCTGGCTGGAGAGGTGGTGGAGTCCCCATCCCTGGAGGTGGTTAAGACGATGCTGGATGAGGCACTTAGGGCCATGGTTAACTAGAAGGGCTAGGTGATAGGTTGGACTCGATCATCTTTTCCAGCCTGGTTAATTCTGTAATTAAAAAATTACAGCAACTTCCAAGATCCATTGGAAGAAAAAAAAAATTAATAAATAAAGAGTAAGGCCATCCTTTAAATTTTTTGGGGGCATTAAAGAATGATTTACTAGCCTGCTGAAAAGTGAAATACAATTTCATGGGTCAGCAAAACAGGAAATTACAAATGTGTGGCCATAACACCCAGAGGATGCAGCTGAAAAGAAGAACTGGAAGAAAAAGAGTATGGAGTCAATGTGTTCTGTGTCCACTGCCAGACCACCTGGAAGAGGTCAGATCATTGGGATTTCAAGTGCAGAGGTTGAAATGAAAAGCATTTAAACTTTCCATGATAAGTGTTGGAGACAACTGGAAAAGTTTGGGGAACAGTGAAAAGTGGTGCTAGGTGCAAGATGCTCAAAGGTTATCTCTGTATCCTTTACTGCAACCCACCAATAAGGCTTAACTGTAGGTTATGGAACAGATTGGGCAGCTGGTGAGGACTTCCAGCAGGGCACACAAATAGCTGAACATGGCTCGATGCAGCTCACACCTATGGGTTTAAGAGGAAGAAAATCACGTCAGCAGGACATAGAGAGCCTTGGCACTGATATAAAGCCCTGGCACTCATGGTGAAGTGCAGTGGGCACAATCTCTCCACCCCAGAATCATGGAATCAGCCACGTGGTTTTTTTGAGTGTGCCTTAACCTCATAGCTGCTGAGCACTTTCTTCAGTCCACTTGGACCCAAAAAGCAGAGCAGCAACAGAAGAATATTGGTTTGCCATCAAAGTGTTAAGTGGCACAGGGCAGTCATTTGAGAGAGAGATCCAAAGAAACACTTGGATTCATTCAACAGAAAAGCCCCAAAACAAAACAAAAAAACATCAGGGAAAAGATCACTTTGTTAAAAAATAGGTTTACAAGGACTTAAATTCTTCATAGAACAGGGTAAGAAAGAGCCAGGGTCCATATAAAACTAAAACATTGAGACATCTGGCTGTTTCGAACGGGCCAGAGTTTGGGAAACAAGCTCTCAATTTGTTGACACAGTAGAATGCCTTTTCTCTAGAAATTCCAACATTTCCATGGTCACTGCAGGCATTGGCTTTGCGTGGTTTATTTCTTCCTCAAGGGATTACCATTAAGCTGTTAAAATCTGAACTGTTATCCTTCTATGGAAGCATGAAGCGATTCTCAGACAAGCAGTGAAAAGTGAGTTATAATAAAAAAATATAGTGAGCTCCAAGTCACACTGCCATTGTTAAAATCATAGAATCAGTCAGGGTTGGAAGGGACCACAAGATCCAACCCCCCTGCCATGCCCAGGGATACCCTACCCTAGATCAGGCTGCCCACAGCCTCTGCCAGCCTGGCTGCAAACACCTCCAGGCATGTGGCCTCAACCACCTCCCTGGGCAACCTATTCCAGGCTCTCACCACTCTCATGCTCAACAGCTTCCTCCTCACGTTCAGTTTGAATCTCCCCACCTCCAGCTTTGCTCCATCCCCCCTAGTCCTGTCACTACCTGATAGCATAAAAAGTCCCTCCCCAGCTTTTCTTCAAATACTGGAAAATACTGGAAGGCCACGAGAAGGTCTCCTGGGAGCCTCAACTGAACAGCCCCAACTCTTTCAGTCTGTGCTCACAGCAGAGGTGCTGCAACCCTCTGAGCATCCTCGTGGCCCTTCTCTGGACACGCTCCAGCATGTCCACATCCCTCTTGTCCCAGGGGCTCCAGAACTGGATGCAGCACTCCAGGTGGGGTCTCAGCAGAGTGGAATAGAGGAGGAGAATCACCTCCCTCAACCTTCTGGCCACACTGCTCCTGATGCAGCCCAGGATCTGCTTGGCTTTCTGGGCTGTAAGTGCACACTGCCAGCTGCTGTTGTTGGAAGGGAAAAAAAACCCCAAACATCCAACTCACCCTAGAAAACAAAAGCAGTACATTTTGGCATTCATTTTGCATCATTTCCTTTCTTATTGCAACCTCTGATATTTGGAAGAACCATGTGGACCTATGTAAGAGTATATTTAAACATCTTATTCTACAGAAATGTGATGTTCATGTCATGAAGCTGATTTTGCTCCTCAGAGAAAAGCGATGTAGGAATTAAATGTCACTCTCAAGTATGAAGCAACAAAGTCGATGCCCTTTTAGGTTCCTGTTTGGGAATGTGGCAGCTACCTGGTTGAGTTAGGAGGTGCCACCTGTAAAGTTCTCAGCCTCCATTGCCTGTGGACAAGGAGGCTGTGTTGGAAGGCTGTGCTGTCTGTAATGGCAACGTAATAGAGTGACCTCTTTATGCCTGGCTCCTGACCTGGCACAATTTTCCATCAGCAGGAATTCCAAGAGGAGCCATCACGGGTCCTTACAGATACTTTACTGCTGGCAGCTCACAAGGCATATGGCCCTCATATCTTTTGTATCTCCTGCCTGCCTGATGCTCTTCAGCCATGCCAAGTACAAACTTGCTTCTGAGGCTGTTTGGAGCAATGGAGTTGCTGAAGCCGGAGCCTGCTTGCTTGCTTGCTTCTTCTTGCATTTAGCAGCAACTTGGGCATTGCTGGAAGCTCTGGCATTACTTAGGGTAGGGCTTCTAAATGGCAGTGCAATGTGTCTGAAAGGATGCTGGAGGGCTACTGAGCTGCCCTTCCAAACCCGGCTCCTCTTCACAGGCTGAGTCCTTCACAAGAACTCGGAGAGCCAAAAGAACAGATGGTGGTGGGGCAGGAGTGACACAAGTGGAACTTCAGCCAGTTCCTCCACCAGCTGCAGCTCATTCGTTTCCTGTGAAAACCGGGAGGGTCACACTGTCAGGGACAACCTGACCAATTGTTTTGTGCTGAGTGGTTGACAGCTGTTTGCTGTAACTTGAAATCATGCATGTGTCGGGCACGAGCAGTAAATCAAACTTTTCGCTGACTTTCCTGTCCCCAGTTGCTGTTTCCCTCCTGAAGCTCTTTGTATCTTGTTCTTGGAGCCAAGCCCTACTGGTCCGAAGTCCCAGCTGTGCCAACCCATCCATCCTCTGCAGCTCGGCAGCCTTTTGCCCCAGGCTTTGAAATGATTGAAATCTCACCCTTAACATCTTTGGTGCCAGCCTGCCCAGCTGTCAGAGCCCCCCAAATAATGCCCTCAGCTGGAAACAAAGGAAACATAGGAGACAAGCGAAAAAACAAAGGCAAATAGAAAAGCAAATCTCAAATGCAGTGACTATTTCCAGCCATACCTGAAGGTGAAGGGTGGAAGATGTGCACTGCCTGAGCTCTTGTCCAAGGATCAGGTTGTAGCAAGACTCTCATGCAGTGTCTCCTGCAGGCAATGTCTGCTCCATTTGGAATTGTTCCTTAGGTTGAGCCTTGGGGAAGTTCTCTGATAGGGAGGTGTTTGGGATAGGCTATGAAGGGGTCAGGAAGGCCAAGTCTGAGGGAGCAGAATTACTGATGTTCATTATGGTCACTACCAAACCTACAGAGCCTGTGCTTGCACTTGTGCTCTCAACAGCAGCTTTTTCTTTTTTTTCAGCTCTTGCATGCCAGTCGAGGAATTTCTATGAGATGTCTCTTTTTAATATTGGACCACAGCCCTAGAGGCAAGGGTGGCGCTACAAATGCAACTCAAATGTCAAAAGCAATTTAAGGCTGAGCTCTGTGTGTGTGTGTTAGCCACGCACGTCTGATTAACTAAGTTAATTTTCATCCATATGAAGCCAAATGGCAAGCATACGGAATTTATTTTTTTTTTTTTTTTTTTTCCCTTCCCTGTGGTGCATAATCTAAAGTTTTATTGAACAAGCTTCCATGAGCAAATCAAAATTTCACCCTGCCCTACTAAAGTGAGGGTTTTAGTGCAACCTGCAACTAGGCTCAGCACGCAGGCACACTGCTGCTAATAAGGCAGCCCTCTGGCTCATGAAGGGTTAAAACTATGCACTTGGAAGTAAATCAGGTTTGCTCACAAGAAGAAACACAGAAGTGCACTGTGTAGCCTCTCAACATACAGAAATGCAAAGACTACGCTGGGCATGAAAATTGCCTCATGATAAGTGTGGCTTATTTGCTGTTTGCCTACAGAAAAGCTGGAGAAGGACTTTTTAGGCTATCAGGTAGTGACAGGACTAGGGGGAATGGAGCAAAGCTGGAGGTGGGGAGATTCAGACTGGATGTGAGGAGGAAGTTGTTGAGCATGAGAATGGTGAGAGCCTAGAATGGGTTGCCCAGGGAGGTGGTTAGGGCCACATCCCTGGAAGTGTTTGCAGCCAGGCTGGCAGAGGCTGTGGGCAGCCTGATCTAGGGTTAGGGTGTCCATGGGCATGGCAGGGGGGTTGGAACTAGATGATGCTTGTGGTCCCTTCCAATCCTGACTGATTCTATGATTCTACTTTGAGCTTGAGAAATTCAAAAGATGAGGTCTTTTGCAAGTCTTCACCCTCCCAAATAGGGAGCTCCAGAGATAGGGGAGGGAATGAGAACCATCCAGAAGTGTAGCTGCTAAGGGACTCCCAGCACCTTGGATATCATCACCAAAAAGTACTCTCAGCTGGATTCTATTTTTTTCAGGCTCCTAAATGAGCTCAAATGGGACACAACTGATGCATCTGTCTCTGCATGTTCTCCTCCTCCTCTGACTTCTGATTTCCTCTTCAGTTTGCCATTTGGACTTAACAAGAGTGTGTAGAGCTATGAAGATTTTAGCTCATTCTGCAAACTTTCATCTGCTTTATATTGTTTGAGTGTACATCACTGTCTAGGATGGCTGTTGACATTTGTCTAGATGATCAAGCAGACTGATTTCTGTCACGAAAAACATTTTAAAAGTGGCAGAGAGACACTTCATAATTTGCAGGTACAGCTGAAAATGTTAAAACGTCTACTTGACCAAGTCATGAGAAAAAAATTACTAAGTGATAACCCCTAAGCCCACATCCTGGTTAGGTTTGTAGATAGACAGATGTTTTCTCTAAAAAGGCACATTTTGAAACGTGGGAGCTGCTGTCCCATTGCTCTTTGACGTTGCTCCAAGTGCTGCTGTGCTTTGCCATCCCCTCTGCCGGAGTGGAGTGGCTTGTCAGGGGGCTGACATCAGGCAGCCTCCGAAGTAGCTGCCTGCGCTGATGTGTCAGACCAATGCCTGCCAGCTCTGGTGACGAGGTCAGTGAGCAACAGCCAGTGGAGCTGTCGAGCTCACCATCAGAGGAACGGATCACAGCAGTCCCAAAGCAGTAGAAGAAATTACTGTTAGTGACAGCGACAGCACTGATGACCATTTGGAGCAAAAACTGCCAAGTGATTGTGATGCCACTAAGCTAGACAGTGGCTTCCAGAAGATGAGGATGCCTCAGAACAAATGGGGACGTGGCTGCACGGCAAGCTCTTGCCCTGCTTTAACAAAGGCAACCAAGGAGTCGCAGCCTCGGCATCCCTTTCTGCCACCCCCGTACCTGTCCTAGGAGTTGTCTGTCTTAGACCTCACAAGTCTGTGCTCGTTCTTGCTCTCTCACAAGTCTGGCCCAAACCCCAGCGTCACTCACTTTGCTGGGTAACTGTCTCAGGTGAACCACCTCCCCTTTCATACCCTCCATAATGCATGCACGCTGCTGCAAAATTAATTTGATTTTTAGCAAGCCATTTTAGAAAGAAACCCATGTCAGCTCGAGCCTTCAGAATGAATCAGGAAAAACAGTCCTCTCAGATAAAAGCTCTTTTTGGGCTGAATTCTTGATGTGCTCTAGTGACAGAGCTACTTCAGGGCACAGCTGGGACTGTGTGGCTACTTTCCTCATGCTATTTTTTTTTTACTTCCATTTTCCTTTGCATACTGTACCCTAATTGCTCTGGGCCTTGCTTTTCGGAAGGTTTTCCTCCTCATTCTCTTTTAGCTCCTACCTTTTCTCCTGTTCCATTATCTTTTATCTTGGCAGGGAGGAATTTGCAAATTGGAGCAGGTTCAGCAGAGGGGCCACACAGGTGATTAGAGAACTGGACTGCATGACACATGAAAAGCTGAGACCTGTGCCCATCGTGAGGAAGAGATTGCTCAGAGATTTATCATAGTCTTCGGCTACCTGAAAATGTGTAATAGAGAAGAGGTTGTCAGATTCTTGGATGTGCAGAGTGAAATGACAAGAGGCAATTGACAAAGTCACAGCAATAAAATTTCCAGGTGGATCGAAGGAAAAATATTTTCTCTGTGTGGGTGCTTAAACCTGCAACAGCTGCCTAGAGAGCCTGTAGGATCTCCATCCTTGGAGATGCTTAGAACTCCCGGACAGGGACCTCAGCAACCTGATCTAACTTTGATGCTAGCCCTGATTTGAGTGGCAAGTTCAACTCCAGCTACAACAACTATGTAATTCTGTCGTCAACTCTCTCTGCTCTGCTAACCTTTGTTTCTTTGAACCCTTCTTCTCAAATTAGCTTCCTTGTAGTCTACACCACTCAAGCCTACTGCCCTACCTGGTCAGCCGCCAGCAACAGGGACAGGGATCTCATGGATCTGCTGGAGAAGGTCCAGCGGAGGGCTATGAGGATGCTGAGGGGACTGCAGCACTGCCTGATGAGGAGAGGCTGAGGGACCTGGGGCTGCTTAGTCTGCAGAAAAGAGGACTGAAAGGGGATTTATTAAATGTTTCTAAGTATCTGAGGGCTGGGGGTCAGGAAGAGGGGGGAACAGGATTTGCCTCTCTTGCTCCCTGGGATAGGACAAGGAGCAATGGATGGAAGCTGCAGCACAGGAGGTTCCAGCTCAACACAAGGGGCAACTTCTTGACTGGAAGGGTCCCAGAGCACTGGCACAGGCTGCGCAGAGAGATTGTAGAGTCTCCTTGTCTGGAGCTTTTGCGGGCCTCTCTGGATGTGTTCCTGTGTGCCCTGAGCTAGATTGTCTGGTCCTGCTCTGGCAGGGGGCTTGGACCTGATGATCTCTTTGTGTCCCTACCAACCCCTGACATCCTGTGAGCCTGTGAACACTGTCCCCAGAGTGAAGCTGTGCTTCTGATTCATGTGCACACCTGTCCTGTGGCAGGACATGAAGGCAAGGAAGAGCAGGGGCAGGTGTTTGTGAGGCACAAAGATGTCTGTAGGACAGTCTGATGATTCTGGCTCAGTCGGCGGTGGCGGGGAGCGGAAGGCTGTGCAGGGCAGAGATGCTCCTCGGCTGTGCCTCCCAGGCACTCAGGAAGCACCTGCACAGGACAGCCACACTGAGTACCTACCTCTGGGCCTTCAGAGGCTGAGCAGATCAGCTAGGATCAAACCCCTGCACATAGGAGCTCTGCCAGAGCCTTGTGCAATCACAGGCACAGGACACAGCTTGTGGGAGGCAGCAGTGCATCACCTCCCTGGACACTGCTGCCCTGCAGCTCCAGGCTCCATCAGCAAGACTGTCCAACCCCAGGAGGCTGGGGCAAAGCCAAGCCACAAAAGGACAGTTTCCTTTGTTTCCTTATTGTTCTCCTGTTCTGCCTACATGCAATGACATAAATCCTGAGGATGGTTTGTGCTGTGTTTAAGGAAGTGGACAGTGGTGTCCTGCCCATTCTACCCTACCCACTGCTTCTCTGATACAGATGTTTTGGGACTGTTACTCATGTAGTGCTGTGTTTCAGATTTTTGAGCAAACTGGTATTAAAAACACACCCCAATGCTCTAGTTTTTGCCAAACTGTGATTGCACAGCACCAAGACCACCTCTGTTTCTCCACTTGCCCCTCCAGTGCTTAGACTGGGAAGTACAGATTAGGTTGGGAGGGGACATAAGCAGAAAGATGACCTGAGCTAACCAAAGTGATACTTCATACCATCATAATGCCATGTGCAGCAATAAAAGGGAGAAAGGGGAGTGGTTTAGGAGGGAGACCAATGCCCAACCTGTTCAGATATAAAGCCAACTGTGTACCTCACAGCAGATGTAAGTTATAAGGATTTTCTTCCCTTCATTCTTAAACTGTGGTGATTGATCTCATCCTTACAGCAGAGTGACAACGAGCAGAGTAAGCTCTGCACTGTAAGTTCACCAAGGATGAGCTGTATCACAATTTGGCAGGTAAGTGGCACATCTGGGCTTCTAAGAAATTAAAATAAATCACACATCCCCTTTGTGCAACAGAAGTTCAACAGCATCTTGGGTACGTCTCTATTTACAGTCAGACTTGATGATCTTAAAGGTCTTTTCCAACCTACACCACACAGGCTTTACAGAGACATAAACCCACAAAGGATAAACGTAAAATCTAACAGCAGCATAGCAAAAACTCTCTCTGCCCAGCTTCAGTCTTCATTTTCTGTGACAATTTAAAATAAGTTTTCAACTAAGCACTCAGAAAATTCCGTGCCTGTGAACCTGGCTCAGCTGTGTCAGCCAGCAAAGAGAAAGGAATTTTTGTTGCTGTAAATATGGGTTTAGATCAGACAGGCAATTCTCAGTGAGCTGCGAGTGAAGTAGGCAGGGATGGATTGTGCTGCTTTGAACTAATTGGAGGATTTGAATGAGAAATTAGACTACAGGCTGAGAAAGGTGGGGGGTGGGGGGGGCGGAAATTATTCTACTTCACTCATTTGTTTACTGAAATGGTATAAAGTTAGAATCCAAAGAAAGACAAGACAGACTGTTCTGTGCCACAGCTGCTGCTGCATCTCTCTCCCTGCCTTCTAGTCTAGACTCCAGGCACGAAACTGATGTGGAAAGCAGATAGGGAAGGGAAGATGCTCTGTGGACAAAAGCTGTTGTGAAATAGATGGCACGGGAAGAGAATAGGAGAACTGGTGATTGAAAAGTGTGGGGGGAGAGAGTTTGCCAATATATAGAACAAAATGCCTGGGAAAAGACTCGAAAGAATGAAGGAGTGGCAGAAGAGTGCATGAGAAGGGTGTAAAAAAGCTCCAGGGAGCTTCTCACACCCTGATCTAGGGTAGGGTGTCCCGGGCATGGCAGGAAGGTTGGAACTAGGTGATCCTCATGGTCCCTTCCAACCCTGACTGATTCTGTGATTCTAGGTGCTGCCTCCAAATTTCTGCCAGGAATCATTCCTGAAAGCAGGTAGTCGCCCCAAGAAGTGACTGGCTTCCCTCTCCTGATGTGAAGAGAAGCACCAGACAGGACTCCACTGCCACTTTGTTCCCCAGTTCGCTATTTATGTTGCCGGGAAGAAAAAGTAGAAGTTAAGGCAACTGCACAACGGTTACAGGATGTCCTGTTGCATTTATCTAGCTGTGCAGGCGAATGACTCACCCAAAATATTTGATGATCGGAAACTATTCTGTTTTTCTTTCTTTCTCACATTTCTTCCTGCAAATATCGAGCGTTCAAACTCTGGAAGGTGGCTAAAGGCAACGCTTTAAAGCTCTGGGAATTCAAGGAAAGAATAAGGAAGCTGAATCCATCTTTGAAAGCTTTTCGTGGTCCAAAAAAAAAAACCCAACACAAGCAAGCAAACATGTGACAAAAATGCGCCTGAGCATCTCTGGGAGCTGTGCTACAAGAAAGAAAACAGCACTGCAGAGTCACACAGGATCACAGGATGCTGGGGTTGGAAGGGACTTCTGAACATCATCATCTAGTCCACCTCCTCCTCCAGAGCAGGATCACCCAGAGTAAATCACCTAGGAACACGTCCAGGTGGGTTTGGAATGCCTCCAGAGATGGAGACACAACAACCTCTCTGGGCAGCCTCTTCCAGTGCTTTGGAATCCCCAAAGTGAGTAACTTTTCCCTTATGTTTATGTGGAACCTGCTGAGTTGCAGTTTGTGTCCATCGCATCATCCATATCACTGGAAAAGGTCCTGCCCAGAGTATATTCTTTGCCATGGATTATAGTTAGAAGGTGCCCATGAGTCATGCCAGCCACAATTCACACCAGCACTAACAACCTCAAAGAGTCCCCAGTTCATGTGGTACAGAACCCAGCTGAATGTTGCTCACCTATGACTGTCCAGGCTGTAGGTCGCTGGCACATGGCCTGTGCACAGCTGTGGAGATGCTTGGGGTCTGCTCCCTCCATTTGTCACATCTCTTCTGGGGGAAAACAGAATCCCAGTCCCTGCTCCAAGGGATGTATGAAGTAAACGGAGATTGGTTACAAAGCCTGGTTGGGTGTGGCCCTGTGTGTACCTGTGCTGAGAAAAGATCTGACCAAAAGAGCCTGTGGTCCAAAAGAGATTGGAATAGAATAGAATAGAATAGAATAGAATAGAATAGAATAGAATAGAATAGAATAGAATAGAATAGAATAGAATAGAATAGAATAGAATAGAACAGAACCAAATAAGCCATGTTGGAAGAGACCTCCAAGATCATCCAGTCCAACCTATCACCCAGCCCTATCCAATGGCACTAAGTGCCCCATCCAGTCTTTTCTCGAACACCTCCAGGGATGGTGACTCCACCACCTCCCTGGGCAGCCCATTCCAGTGCCAATCACTCTCTCTGTCAAGAACTTCTTCCTAACATCCATCCTACCTCCCCCAGCACAACTTGAGACTGTGTCTCCTCCTTCTGTTGCTGGTTGCCTGGGAGAAGAGACCAACTCCACCTGGCTACAACCTCCTTTCAGGTAGTTGTAGACAGCAATGAGGTCACCCCTGAACCTCCTCCTCTCCAGGCTGCACACCCCCAGCTCCCTCAGCCTCACTGAATGCTTTTGGTTGGAAGAGAGACCTTTAAGATCAAGTCCAGCAATTAAGCCAGCAGTACCAAGTCACCACTAAACCTTTTTCATTCAGCACTGCATCCTCCAGGGATGGGAACTCCACCACTCCACACTCTTGGACCTATAAATGAGAAAAAAAACAAAACAAAACCAAAACAACCAAACATAAAAGTGGTTGACTGGGGTGAGAGCAAAGACTGTTACTGGGCATTTCACAATGAATTGATCCTTGCATGGCCGTGCCTAAGAAGCTGCCAAGAGACATTAGGCATGCTGACCTAGGAGGAGTGAAGAAAGGGTCAGACTGACCATCAGGTGATTTTATTTCTCTCCAGGATTTAAAGGCTGTCTGGCTCCACATTTTCTCAGCAAACCACAGAGCTGGAAAGGTAGCTGTGATGTTTTCACCGTGTTAGTGAAGCTGGGACCGTCATGTGGTTCCTCGATTACCATCAGGCAGGGAATTAAGCAAACACCAGATCCTATGACATTCACAGGATTGTGAGAGTTGCTAGGACTGGATACCTCAGCACGCAGAATTATCTCTTTGTGCTGCCCTTACTTTGGGTGCTGAGCGCTCAGCTGTTGCTGGGTAAACTTTCTACCGCTCTCTTTTGCATACAAGAAGGAATTTCTCAGTGCTGTGCAGCAGAGGATAGGAAATGGCAGTTCCTGTCCCAGGGACAGACAGAGAAAAAAAAAAGTTGGGAGGCAGAAGAACAGTAAAAGCAGCTCAATGGCTTGGCCAGACACCAAGCTCTGTTCTGACTTTCAGCTCAGAGCTTTGGACCCCAGCACCCCTTACACAGAAGATGCCTCTGTGCAAAAGTCCACTGGGCTATGGCAAAGAAAAGGGAGGCAGAACCACAGGCAGCCTAAGAATATCGTCCTTAGGACTCACAAAGTCCATGCCTTAAGAAGTCCTTTTATGGGCCTTTTCCCAAGCAAGAGCTCCCTCAGGCTCAAATGCCTCGTGCCCGAGCAGAGATTTGGTTTAATTCCCGAGGAAGCTGATTTGTCTGCTCGGTTGTTTGCCATGGATCAGCCTGCTCGCAAACACAAACCACGCCAGCTTCCAGCTGGGCCCTGCCGCTGCCAATTTCAAGACAATAAATGGTTCAGGACGGAGCAAAATCCAAAACTCCTATTCCACAGAGCAATAAAAGCAAGTAGACGTTGTCTGCTGACACGCTGCCAGAGTAAACACTACCTACTGTTAGGAGTTTCCATTCAGGGCTGTCGTCAGGTCGAAGTACAACCACAGACACTATCGAGCTCTATCCTGCATTAGAAGAGTTCTCATGAATGATTGAAAAGCATTTTAATTACACTCTCCAACATATCACTCATTGCATCTTAAGCAGCTCCAATCTCCTCAGAGACAGGCAGGAAGAAGCCTTCAGGGAAGAGTTAAATGGCTCCCATGGTACTGCTGGCACCCCAAGGCAGGTTGTCCCTAGCAGATCAAAACTGAGTTCTGCACATCTGCAATGTGGCTCCTGGTGGCAGGCAAGCAGCAGAAGGGCTTGGAAGTCAACTTTGTTATTTGGTTGTTGTTTTCTTTATTATTTGGTTGTTGTTTTCTTTATTGCTACACTGTCCTGGAAGACAGGGAGAAAGAAGCCTTCAGGGAAGAGTTAAATGGCTCCCATGGTACTGCTGGCACTCCAAGGCAGGTTGTCCCTAGCAGATCAAAACTGAGTTCAGCACATCTGCAATGTGGCTCCTGGTGGCAGCCAAGCCAGCAGAAGGGCTTGGAAGTCACCTTTGTTATTTGGTTGTTGTTTTCTTTATTACTACACCATCCTGGAAGACAGGCAGGAAGAAGCCTTCAGGGAAGAGTTAAATGGCTCCCATGGTATTGCTGGCACCCCAAGGCAGGTGTCCCTAGCACGTTAAAACTGAGGGACTGTGTCTGAGTTCAGCACATCTGCAATGTGGATTCTGAATGATGATGTTAGGAAACACAACGTTAGGAAATATGATGTCAGGAAATACAATGTCAGTAAATATGGTGTTAGGAAGAAGTTCTTCACCAGGAGCGTGGTGGGACCCTGGAAGGGGTTGCTCAGGGAGGTGGTGGAAGCCTCATCCTTGGAGGTGTTTAAGGCCAGGCTGGATGAGTCTCTGGACAGCCTGATCTAGTGTGAGGTGTCCCTGTCCATGGCAGAGGGGTTGGAACTAGATAAACTGCCTTCAGCTTTGGGCTCCCCAGTTGAAGAGGGACAGGGATCTGCTGGAGAAGGTCCAGCAGAAGACACATCAAGGGTTAAAACAGGGAGGCTGTAACCTATTTATGGGAAAGAGCTAAGAGCTGTGTGTATGTGGTAAGCAGCTCCAGCTCCTGGAGCCATCGAGGTGGCAGAATCAAGCTCAGGATGCTAATTACTGTAACTGAAGAAGGAGTGCACTTACTATCTGATAGAAAGCAACTTTAGAGACACCCACAGCTTTAAAATAAGAGTAATAACAGTAATTGGAGACATGAACTGACAAGTTACATCACACCAGGCTGGAAGAACCTCCTGTCTTTACAAAGCACCCTTCTGTCAACCCCTGACAAATATACACACCCCAGCAGGCTCCACAGAAGATGTTAAAATATGCCACAGCCCAGGACCCCAGTTGTGGTGTTTCTGTCAGCTCCTGTTCCCAGAGTGAGGTGGAACTCCAAAGCCATATCAGCAACTGGCATCAAAAAGACATTCCAGTTTGTCCAGACAAATCAAATTAACTTTTCTGGGCTACCTGGTTTCACTTGGACCCAGATAAGAGTTTGGAATCATCAGAGAGAGTGATTGGCATTGGAATGGGAATGGGCTTTCCAGGGAGGTGGTGGAGTCACCATCCCTGGAGGAGTTCAAGAAAAGCCTGGATAAGGCACTTTGTGCCATTGGATAGGACTGGGTGATAGGTTGGACTGGATGAGCTTGGAGGTCTCTTCCAACCTGGCTGATTCTATGATTCTCTTCATCATCACAGACTGGCAGGGGTTGGAAGGGACCTCTGGAGATCACCTCATCCAACCCTACTGCTAAAGCAGGGTCACCCAGAGCAGGTTGCCCAGGATTGCATCCATGTGGGTTTGGAATCTCTCCTGGGAAGGAGACTCCAGATACAATTACAGATGTACCTCAACCTCTCCCCGGCTGCCATCCACACCTGACCATCAAAGGCTGAGGTGAGCCTACATGCTGACAGCAGCTCCTCACCATGCCCCAACAGGTTTCAGGCTTATTTTGGCTCATATCAGGTAAAAAGAAAACCTAAAGGCATCAGAAGCTCACATATTGGCCCTGTTTATCATACAGAGAAGCCATGCAGCAAGCACAGAGCCTTGTGGCTTGAGCCAGAAGTGCCAAGCTGCAGCTGACCCTTGCCCAATGTCTCCTGAGTCTAGGAAGGAGAGGACAGGGAGGAGGACACAGGCACAAGTCCCACGTTGCTGCCTGTTTCCTCAGCTTGCCTTGAAAAGGAAAAAAAGACAAAAAGTTTTGTAAAGAAGCAAGGAACTCAGTGCAATACAGACTGGATGTAGTGCAAGGTAGGGGGAAGTTTTCTTTTCTCCCAGCCATTCTTGTCTTACTTTCACGGAATTCAATTTTTGGAAGTAGTAGCAACTGAGAAAACAGCTCCAGAAAAATTCCCCCTCCCTGTTCCACATTGGCTCTCAGCAGCTCTAGGATACTTTATCCTGTGGCTGCCCATGGAGACTGACAAGCAGATGAAGTGGGAGGGGGGGAAAACATATTTACATTCCTTGTGTTTTCTGGGTTTGAAATTATATTCTGATATAATCTCCTGGATGATCCAGTCTCTAATTAGCCCCAGAGCTAATGAGCTGTGAAAGCACTGTAAGTCACTTGTATTTCCAACAGCCCTTTCTCTCTGCCCTGCTCAGCTACATCCAGACCTGCCATTCCCTCCAGGCTCTGCAGCCAGAGAATCATAGAATCATAAAAGACCTCTAAGGTCACTATGCCAAACTACCAACCCAGCACCACCATGTCCACTAAACCCCATGACCCAAAGTGCCATGTCTGCACATGGGTTGAACCTAGAAACATAGAATCAGTCAGGGTTGGAAGGGCCCACAAGGATCATCTAGTTCCAACCCCCCTGCCATGCCCAGGGACACCCTACCCCACAGCCTCTGCCAGCCTGGCTGCAAACACCTCCAGGGATCTGGCTGCAAACACCTCCAGGGATCTGGCTCCAACCACCTCCCTGGGCAACCCATTCCAGGCTCTCACCACTCTCATGCTCAACAACTTCCTCCTCACATCCCATCTGAATCTCCCCACTTCCAGCTTTGCTCCATTTCCCCATGTCCTGTCACTACCTGAGAGCCTAAAAAGTCCCTCCCCAGCTTTTTTGTAGGCCCCCTTCAGATTCTGGAAGGCCACAAGAAGGTCACCTGGGAGCCTCCTCTTCTCCAAATTGAACAGCCCCAACTCTTTCAGTCTGTCCTCACAGCAGAGGTGCTGCAGCTCTCTGAACATCCTCGTGGCCCTTCTCTGGACACGCTCCAGCATGTCCACATCCCTCTTGTCCCAGGGGCTCCAGAACTGGATGCAGTACTCCAGGTGGGGTCTCACCAGGGCAGAGTAGAGGGGGAGAATCACCTCCCCTGAGCAGCCTGTTTCAACAGCTGAGCTCTCCAGTGGTCCTCATCCTGATTTTCCAGGATGGAGCTGGGCTGTACCTCTGCCAGCCTTTTCTCATGAGCTCACACCAGGGCCCTGAGTTGCCTGTGCCCATCCGCACCTGGACCCGGTGTGGCACACCGCGCACAACGCTTGGCTCTCTCCTAGTGCCTCTCCGGATGTTTGCCATCTGGCAGGTCCTGCTCGCATGTACAGCACTCTCTGGAGAGGGTGAGGGTTGTGCTTGCCACCAGCCACACAAACACACACATTGTGTGGGGCTGGCTTCGTGCCTGGCTTCGCCCAGCTCCAGCGCAGCCTGCCCGGTCTGCGCATCTCGACCCGCAGGCATAAGCAGCATCAACAAGCAGCAACAACAAGAATGCATTCTGATTTCAAAACACTCTTGCCCTGCTTGCCACCGCTTCACTAATGTCTCTGACCGAGTTGCGTCACCTCTTTCCTGAGCTACACCCAGCACCCCAGCTCCAGAGCTGCACTGTCCCGAGCAGCTGTGGGTGCAAGGATGGGCAGCATCCGTGCAGCTCCATGGCTCACAGGACTGAGAAGAACTGGAAAGGTGGAGGCAGGGTGTGAGAGAACCTCTCGAGATAGCTGTGGTGTCTATGCAGCAGCAGCTGACATTTTAGGTAGATATCTAACTAACAAAATAATATTTCTTCTTAGATGAATCTCTCAGCCAGCACCTGTAAGGATGGTGCAGGACTGCAGCTCTCATGTGAGCTGACACAGTTTTAGTCCACAGCAAATGACAGGGAAGGGAAAGAATGATCACTGCGGAGAGGCAGCCAGGATCTGGGTGTTCCCTGTCCTGTGCTTTGTGTCCCTGTCCACTCCTGTTTCCTGCTGCCTTCTGCTGCGCTTCAAAGCAGCCCTTGCAGCTGGGTGGAGGAACAGCCCCTGTGTGCCCCACGCTGACAGGGACCTTGGCTACAAGTAGGGGATTTGAGGCTTGTGCCACTCATGGTACCAAGCAGGCATTCAGCTAGAACAAGCAGGCAGCAGCAAGACCTCCTGACTTCAAAACTCCTGTTGCATACCCTTGATATTCTGAGCGTTCACAGCTCTTTACCTTGACCCCAACAGTCTTAGCAGACACAAATGGCAAATGCAGTGCAAGCAGCAAACTGCAGCACTGCTTTTACCACCAGAAAACAAAAGTTATCACACCTCAGCAGTTAACTGTCACCACCTCAGGCCACTGACTCATTTTGACCTTTTTTTTTTTTTTTAAATGAAAAAGTAATGAGGAAAGGGGAGGGCAGGTGCTAGCCCGCAGGGACAGGAGCTGGCTACTCGTTGCACTGTTCCCTTCCTCTTGCTTTCTTCACAGACCTTTGGGGAGCTTCAAGTGTTTCAGAGTCACAGAATCACAGCACCATGCAGGCTGGCAAAGCCCCTCAGGATCCACCAAGTCCAACCTAGAACCCTGCTCTACAACATTCACCTTAAACCACATCCCCGAGCGCCACATCCAAACAACCCTTAGACACATCCAGGCTGGGTGACTCCATCACCTCCCTGGGCAGCTCATTCCAGTCCCTCACCACTCTCTCCCTGAAAAAACTTTTTCCTAATGTCCAATCTAAACCTGCCCAGCCTCAGCTTGAGGCCATTCCCCCTTGTTCTATCTCCAACTACCTGTGAGCAGAGCCCAGCAGCAGCTTCTCCACAATGTCCCTTCAGGTAGACAGCAATGAGGTTCAGATGTTGTGGGGACCACAGCTGGTATCATTCTGCTGCCTATGCAGCCAAGTTGGCTTCCTTCTTGGCAGACCTTGATTCTGCAGCCTCCACATCCACTTGGGAACTGGTTTTCTACTTGCACAGAGACGAAATGATTTCTCCACTTGGAATTTTCATGACAAGTGATGGCCCTTTTGAACGAGGCCTTTCTTCTCATTAACAGAGAAAACAAACAAGGAGCAGCCAGACTGTTTCTTGCTTTACCATATTTCTAATAAATGCCCCAGTTCATTAAACACAGCTGAGAAATCAGAGCAGCAGCAGCATGGCCAGTCCCAAGTGCTGGAAAATCCCAGCAGCCTCTCTCCCAACTCTGTGCCTCAGGCCAAAACATGAGGTGGAGCTGCCTGTGAAACAGCAATTGCAAAACTGGGAGGTTTTGGGGCATCCTTACCTGGTTTCTGAACTATCATCACGCATCCAGGTCTTGTCAGCTGTTTTGGTTTGCATTTTGTTTTAACTGCAAGAGCTGGAGATTTATTTTTAGATGAAAGCTCGGGTTTTTTTTTTTTGCAGAGCTGCAGCAAAAGCAAAACAAACAATCAAAAGGCTGGCAGGGAAGTCACAAAAATTGGGAGGCGAAAGCAAGAGTGGACAGCAGCAGCAACTCCTGCAGAAGCTGCAATGCAGGCATCATAGCTTTCAGCTCTGTAGCCTGACCATGGCTCTGCTGGCCCTCTGCTTGGTCCTGCTCCCAGCACTCAGCTCATCCCTGGGCCATCAGGAGCTCTTGTTTGTAGAAGAAGATCCTTCTCTGCACTACAGCATCAATAAGCTCTCCTCAGACCTGACTGAGCACTCTTCTAGCAATTCTGGACAGGGTTAATGAACACCCTGGCTGGTCGTTTCTGTGTCAGGTGAAGAACCTCCAGGAGGCTCACTCCTCTTGGGAGAATTTGGCTTTCCAGTGTCAAAACCCAGCAGCAAAAGCACTTCCTGGAGTGCGGTTTCCCCACAGCAGGAGCTGCCACCCAGGGCTCCCCACACAGCTGCTTCCTGGGGAACTCCAGCTTCTGCTCTGGGGACAGTCACTTTCCAGAAGAGCAGGTCTGAGCCCGAGCTGCAGATAACATTGCATCTGCTGGGAGCATGCAAACGTTGTGAGGTGCAATGGAACCCCCTGGGTAAGCCCAGCTGCAGCTTGCACCCACTGGAATGGTTTAGGTTGGAAGAGACCTCAAGAGACCTCAAAGATCATCCAGTTCCAACCCTCCCTGTGCCATAGGCAGGGACACCTCCCACTATAACAGGTGGCTCAAGGACTCATCCAGCCTGGCCTTGAACACCTTCAGGGAGGAAACAGCCACAACCTCCCTGGGCAACCTGTGCCAGTGTCTCACCACCCTCACTGCAAAGAACTTCCTCCTAACATCCTGTTTAAGTCTCCCCTCTGCCAGTTTAAACCCACTCCCCCTTCTCTTCTCATTACCAGACCTTGTGAATAGTCCCTCCCCAGCCCTCCTGTAGCCCCCTTCAGATATTGGAAGGCCACCCCAAGGTCTCCTTCTCTTCTCCAGGCTGCAGAGCCCCAACTCTCTCAGCCTGTCCTCATAGCAGAGCTGCTGCATCCCTCTCAGCATCTTTGTGGCCCTCCTCTGGACTCTCTCCAACAGTTCCATGTCCCTCTTGTGCTGGGGGCTCCAGAATTGCACACAGTACTCCAAATGTCTATTTTGTTTTCATATAGAGACTGCCCCAAGGTGCAGGAACACTGAGACACCTGTGCTGCAAAGCCTGTACTAGCAACACCAGGTTAGTTCACACTGTGTGTTAGGACTGGCAGTTGGAGGTGGGAAGCTCTGCAAGTGAGGGGAGGAGAGTTAAGGCAAACAGTGAGTATAAGGCAAATGAAAGCAGAGAGAGTAAACCAAGGGAAAATGACCCAATTTTCTACTGATTTGTTCAATGAGTTACAGCAAGTAATTTCTCCCTTCTGCTATTTATTTCTGGGCTTTCTCTCCTCTAAATGTTACCACAGTCACTGTGGTGTGACGTGAATTTGTTTATGTAACCCCTGAGCTGCACATGCAGCCCCAGATGTTGTTTCAGGACCACTACACTCGGGGAGGATTTTCTGAAACCTACACATGAAAACTTCACAGAATGGTGATTATTATTACTTTTTTTTTTTTTTTTTTTTAACATAACACTACCAGGGCTGAGGGGCACAACAACAATTGTCCTGCCATGAAGGTTGTCCAGCCCCACTGATGCTCTGCTTTGCCTCCCTTGATTTTTTTCAGCATAACACTACCAGGGCTGAGGGGCACAACAACAATTGTCCTGCCATGAAGGTTGTCCAGCCCCACTGATGCTCTGCTTTGCCTCCCTTGATTTTTTTCAGCATAACACTACCAGGGCTGAGGGGCACAACAACAATTGTCCTGCCATGAAGGTTGTCCAGCCCCACTGATGCTCTGCTCTGCCCCCCTTGATTTTTTTCAACATAACTCTACCAAGGCTGAGGGGCACAACAACAATTGTCTTGCCATGAACAGAAGCTTGTCTAGCCTCACTGATGCTCTGCTCTGTCCCCCTTGAGCCTGCAATCAGGCTTCAGCCTTGGTTTAACTGCATGTTCCATCGCTTCTCTTCGCACTATGCAGCAGAAGTTGATGGGCTTGATTTAATAATTGCACCTCATTAAGAGAAATCTTAAGAGATGAGGAGGTGAGGAGTGCAGTGGACACTACAAACCAGCATGTGCTTATTTCAGGTAGTTCAAGGCTCTGGGCAGAACTTAGAGCTACATTTTGGTGTTTGAAGAGGACCTACAGAAAGGCATTGGAGGGAATGTTTAGAAGAGCCTATGGTGATAGGATGAAGGCCAATGGTTTGAAACTGGAGCAGGGTAATTTAAGTTGGACATCAGGAAGGAGTTCTGCACAATGAAAAGTGGTAAAATACTGTAACAGGCTGCCCAGGGATGTGTTTATCCCTGTAGACATTCAAGATCAGACTTGATGTGGTCCCGGGCAGCCTGATCCAGCTGCAGGTGCCCCTGCTGACTGTAGGGAGGGTGGACAAGATAACCTCAGAGGCTGCCTTCCAACACCAATCAATCTGTGAATCTGTGAACTTCAAAATAAATCCTGCACCTTTCCTACAGCTTATTGTATGGCTTAAAATTCATGGGAAAGACCAAGTCTGTAGGAGAATTCACTTTAAAGCAGCAATGTTAACTTCTTTGTAGTCTAACATATCACAGGCAAAGCACTGACTGAATCCCAAAAGGTTATGAAAACCTCTGGGCATGAGATGTCCCAAAATTTAACTGCATCTCAGCCCAGGTTATCTTTATTTTTTTTTCTAACAATAAAAAGCAGAATAATGTTTTACAGAGACTCCTATCATGAATGAAGCTGTCCTCCACGAAGTGGCTGTTGGCTGAAACTCCTAACAACAGAGTAAACACACTCACAGATGTCTTTTAGGTTTAAAAGCCCTGGGGAACTTCACCTGTCCTGTCCCAGCTGACAGCAAAATTTATGACCTGGCCAAGTGTATTCTGACTTCATGTGGTATTTAAAAATAAAACATATACACAAAAAAAAAGACCTTTTGTACCCAAAGGGTAGAGCCCTGGCACAAGCCAGAAGCACAGCCTGCTCGGTCCCTGAGCTGCAAGAAGGCAGAGTACTCACTGTGAGAAATGTGTGGACCTTCATAGAATCAGAAGTGTCTTGGTTGGAAGAAGCTTTTGAGATCAAGTCCAACCACCAAGTCCAATCCTGGGCTGCATTAAGAGAAGTGTTGCCAGCAGGGCAAGGGAGGTGATTCTCCCCCTTTACTCTGCTCTCATCAGACCCCACCTGGAGTACTGTGTGCAGTTCTGGAGCCCCCAGCACAAGCAGGACATGGAATTGTTGGAGAGAGTCCAGAGGAGAGCCACGAAGATGATCAGAGGGCTGCAGCAGCTCTGCTATGAGGACAGGCTGAGAGAGTTGGGGCTTTTCAGCCTGGAGAAGAGAAGGCTTCCAGGAGACCTTATAGCAGCCTGCCGATATCTGAAGGTGGCCTACAGGAGGGCTGGGGAGGGACTATTCACAAGGTCTTGTGACAGAACGAGGAGGAATGGGTTTAAACTGGCAGAGGGGAGACTTAAACTGGATGTTAGGAGGAAGTTCTTTGCAGTGAGGGTGGTGAGACCAACTCTCACCTCACCACATCACAGAAAGGAAAGCTGAAAAGGCTTCCAAGTGAACATGGAGCCAAAGAGATGAACTGCAGTTGACCTCTGGCAGTGTACCTGACCTTCTAGTTCCACAAGATGTTCAGATGCTTTTGTTTCTCAAGCAGAAAGCAGTTGCTGACACACAGCAGCTTTCAAGCCATTCTTTTTGACCCTCTGAGTAAGTACAGAAGCAGCACACAGCAGAGTTACAAAGCAACCCTGAACTCTCCTCCTCCAACTGGTTGGATTTGAACCTTGCAAGACTGCATTTTACAAAGATCTTTTTTTTTCCTACACTAACAGCTATTCTACATTGGTCAAGATGAGTATAAAACATTTATTAACAGTAACAACAAACTTTTTTTTTTTTTTTAAAACAAACAAACAGCAAAAAAAACCCCAGAAATTAAAAGTGGGAAATGTCTTTTAAGTAATTTTTGACCAGTCAGATGTACAGGAGCTTATGCAAAGCAGCATCCAGGAAGGCTGAGTTTGGAAGAATCCCACCCTGAGTTCAGGAGGTATCATGCCTTATGAGATCTCCAAAATAAGCTGTTACTGTCTTCAGTTTGTTATTGAGAAAATTTTGTTCTATTTCAACTTTCCCTCCGGGCCCTGCTAAGGAAGCCACCTGAAAAACAAAGAACAAAAAGCAAATCAGTCAAGGCACGGGAGAAGAATCACAGAATGGCTCAGGTTAGAAGGCACCCCCCAAACCTTTTATCCACATTAAAAAAAAAAAAAAAAATCACCTACAACACATCTTTGGTTCAGCTAAAACTGCTGACAATATTCCTTGCCACCTAATATAGCTGCTTCTCTTGGAGCATCACTTTCTACTCAGAGGTGGCCTATGGCTCCCTTATGAATGAAAAATCTCTCCCCCCCCCCAAGCCATGACAATAAGAGCTTTGGAACTAAAGATAAACAGTGGTGTGCTGAGGTGGGAGACGTGGCTGATTTGCAGGGCACCTGGCACTTGTGACACTCAGCTGCAGTAAAAAGGATGATATGAACTGGGCACTCAAGGTGTCAAAAGCCCAAGTTTTGGGGAAGAGTAAAACCAAATCCCAGAATTAGGAAACAGATTGCACAGAAAGGGGTGTGGGGGAACAAGCCCTCCCTGGGCCCCTCACTACAAGGAGGACATGGAGGTGTTGAAGGACATTCAAAACAGGGCAGGGTAGCTGGTGAAGGGTCTGGTGAACAAGTCTTGTGAGAAGAGGCTGAGGAAACTGGGTGTGTTTACCCTGGAGAAAAGGAGGCTGAAGGGAGACCTCATTGCTCTCTATAACACCCCGAAAGGAGGTTGGAAGCAGGTTGGGGTTGGTCTTATCTCCCAAGTAACAGGAGGAAACAGCCTCAAGTTGTGCCAGGGGAGGTTTAGGTTGAACATGAAGAAAAATGTCTTCCCTGGCTGTCAAGCCCAGAGAGGTGGTGGAGTTCCATCCCTGGGGGTTAATAGCAGTGTAGATGTGCTGCTGAGGGACAGAGTTTAGTGGTGACCATGCTGGATTAATGGTTGGACTTGATCTGAAAGCTCTCCTCCAACCAAAACCGTCCTAATCCAAACAAAAACAACCCCCAAACCTCAAACAGGTAGGGACTCCCTGAAGATGCAGTCACACAGTGCTTTGTTGCTGCTAAAGCAAAAGCAGCAGCCTTTGCGTGCCCAGGGGTGTTGGGCAGTGCTGGCAGCAGGGCTGTGGTGGCTGAGTGACTGCAGGCAGGGAGAGCTCATCAGGCAGTGCTGGGCCCAGCTCTTGTGTTTACAAGCACTGGGGTGACAGCCTCACTGTTCATGCTCTGCTGGTGAGCCAAGTGCACACCTTTAATGCTTAATGATTACAGACAGACAGCCTTGTGCAGTGGACTTTGCATTTTAGACTGGAGCATGCAATACTCTCTCCGCTCCTGTTCCTAGCAGGAGGCTTCTGAGGGAAAGCAGCCACACAGGCTACTGATTTCTCTCCAGGATGGACTGCACACACAGAAGGGAGAGAGCATCACCAGAATGGAGTGCTGGCTGCTTTTCCCACCCTTATCATCTGCCTTGAGGACCTGTACTGCACTGGTGCTGCCTGCTCCACAGCCAGTTCTGCTCCATGCTGCTGTTTCCTGCTTGCTGCAAGAAAAACTCCAGCTTCTATAGTTCCCTACACAGGGAAACTGCCCAAAGTGATCAGTGTCTACAAACCTGCTGTAGATTTGAGCTGATCTTTTAACCAAGAAGTCTGTGACGCTAGCAGCTCAAACTTGAAGTTCAAGCTGCATTATTAACTGCTCTGAACTCCTCTGAGACTCGTCTCTGTAAGAGCAGGTTTAAATATAAACTTGCTGAACTTCCTCTATTTCACTGTAAGTAAAACCCCAGCCTGCTATCAAGAGGAAATAAGAGATTAATCTAAATTATACTTTGAGCCTTTATTGACTTGCCCAGAAAATTGCCACACTTATCTTAATCAAGAATTTGCTTTTCTTCGTTGTTTTATTTTTTTTCCCCTCTCCTCTCCTTTTTAATTCATTTTACTTTCTGCAGCGAAAAAAAAAAAGTCTGAGTGGGTTTCTTCACCCTTTCAGTTTAATGGTAAAAGGAAAAGAAAAATCTCCCATGTTCTTGTCAAAGAGGAACCTGCCACTTAAGTGAAAAAGCAGAAGCTGGCTGACTTACAAATAGCAGAAGAATCTGAAATTGGCAAGTGATCAGGAATGTTAATTTTACAACTTATCTTTTCTGACTTGAAATCCTAAAAGCAGTTGACACTGTGAGGTGATCCCTAATTTATTTTTTTTTCTAGGAAGACATGAGGTTTGTCCTTTTAATTGGATTCTGAACAGAAGCTGGAATGTCCCCTCCAAATAAAAAAAAAACAACAAAGCTGTTAAAGGCTTTGCAATAAAAAATTGTTAAAGGCTTTGCACTTTTTAGCCAACGAATTGTTGAAGCATTCCGACTTATTAATTGGATTAATCAGCTTAACAGAAGAATACTGAAATTGCTGTCTTGGGAGTTATGCATCCCCACTTCCAGGGCACATTTCTGTCACTAGCATATCTCAGGATGATTTAAAGCAGCGAGATTAAACCCAAGTGTTTACTATTTCTCTTAGAAGCTTGCTCAGCAACACAGGCAAATGCTGCACCTCTGCTGAGGGCTGATGGCACAAAAGGCGACCCCAGAAGTTACATCCTCTGTGTTAAGCCTCTAAGTGTTGCCTCCAGGACAACCAGGACTAATTTCTAATGACTACCAGAAGTATTTGATAAACCTAGCAGTGACAAAAACCTGATGAGCACACGACTGTGTGCTCTGCAAGGACAAAGCCAGCACCACATGGTCCCCCCCGCAGCACTCAGAGAAGAGGAACACAAATCCTCTGTGACGATGCTTATTTGTAAACTGCTGGAGGCTGCAAATTTAATTACAGAGGAGCTGCCAAGTTTTCCTCAGAAGGGCTCAGTCAACCCTGACAGAGAAAGGAGGGAAACTGCCACACACCAAGCTACAGAAAGGTGCCAGTTTGGCAGGGGGATGCCCTCTAAAAATAACAGCAGACTGAGGGACGATGCTCTGAGAAAAACAAAAGTGCTCCCCTATTTTTAGAAATACCAACACCATCTCCTGCTCCTGCAGTGAACTACAAGGCTGAGAATGAAAGGCTTCTTCATTTGTTTTTTAACTGGACCCGTTCAAAATCTGTTTATTTTGCATTTGTCTGTGCAAATACACCTCCCTGCTGGCAACTCCCCTTAGCCCAGTTTGCTCTTTAGTCCCAACTGAGGGTGGCAGAGAATGCTGTTTGCTGGGCTGGGAAGCTCTGCATGTGCCAAATGCCTCCCCGAGGCAGAGGCAAGGGATACAACTTCAGTTAACACCTCTCTGCATCCCTCTGAAGCTAACACCTCCCTGCATCCCTCTCTCCCAATCCTTCATCCTTCAGTTCAGCAACTGCTGATGTCCACAGCTCTGCCACAGAGCATTAAAAAGTAGCCAGCAAGTGTGGTCTCAAGTTCAAAATAGGAGACATCAGAAAATAAAATCCTGGAATGGCTTGAGTTAGAAGGGACCTTGAAGACCAGGGACCTAAGTTCCAGCTCCCTTGCCATGGGCAGGGACACCTCCCACTACTGCAGGGTGCTCAGAGCCTCATCTAGACTGCTCAGAGCCTCGTTCAGCCTGGCTTTAAACACTTCCAGGAATGAGGTGTCCACGACTGAAGGGAAACAATCATGGAAGGTCACTTCAGGAGCATGAGCTGCTTCAGGTGGCCCCTTGCTTTGTTGTCTTTCAGGTGCATTTTTAGACTGGAAGGTATTCCTGCTGGCCTTGCAGGTTTACTTTAGTAAAGTAACTTCCTATCTGTCCCAAACACCAGCTGAGGTTACTGCAAATAAAAAGCTCCATTACTATTTTCCCCTCCTCCAAAAACTGTTCTAGAGTATGAGAAATGTGAGCTGTTTGGCTTAGGAGGCATCACACAAGGACACTGTGACTCGTTTCGCTTTACAGCATAGTAGGAAAAAGAGGAACCCTCCCCCCTCAACTAACCTAAGGGCAAGAGGGAAAAAAACCATCAACCCACTTTAAAAAAAGGCAATGGCATTCTTTACATTGAATAGCAAAAAATAAAAAGCTCTCAGCAGGCTGAGACCCTCTTGCTCTCTACAATTCCCTGAAAGCAGATTTGAGCAAAGGGCTGTTCTCACAAGAACCAAGTGACAGGACAAGAGGAAATGGCCCTCAAGTTGTGCCAGGGACGGTTCAGGTTGGGTACTAGGAAAAAATTATTCCCTGAAAAGGTTGTCATGCCCTGGAACAAGCTGCCCAGGGAAGTGGCTGAATCATCACCCCTGAAGGGATTTTAGAAGTCATGTGGATGTGGTGCTGAGGGACACGGTTTAGTGGTGACTTGGCAGTATCAGATTAATGGTTGGCCTTGATGATCTTAAGGTCTTTTCCAGCCTCAACAATTCAATGATTCTATTAATAAAACAATAATAATAAAAAAAATCTATGTGCATGCATATATAAAATAATTCCTGATCATTCCCCAATTAGAGAAAAAAATATACATGGAAAGGTTGATCCAACCTGTATCTATCAAGCAGATGCTTGTAACGAGCAGATGCTTGCAAACAAGGAAAATTGATGCAATTAAGGGAAATGCTTCACATTTCTTGTAACTGCATCAACCACATTCCACTGGCTCATTGCTCCCTCTCGAGGCAGAAGTACAGAAGTTCCTTTTTCATAGAATCAGAATCAGTCAGGGTTGGAAGGGACCACAAGGATCATCTAGTTCCAACCACCCTGCCAGGCCCAGGGTGGCTACTCTCAATCAGGCTGCCCACAGACTCATCCAGGCTGGCCTTAAACACCTCCAGGCATGTAGCCCAAACCACCTCCCTGGGCAACTCATTCCAGGCTCTCACCATTCTCATGGTGAAGAACTTCCTCCTCACGTCCAGTCTGAATCTCCCCACCTCCAGCTTTGCTCCATTCCCCCTAGTCCTGTCACTACCTGATAGCCTAAAAAGTCCCTCCCCAGCTTTCTTGTAGGCCCCCTTCTGTAAAGGAGTTCAAACAAGTCTATCTGTCTCTCTGCACATCTCTCTGAAGTCTGTAGACATCATAAGAACTGGGTTTGAAATAACATCATGTGGACACAGACTTAATTTGTGCCTATAATAGGTATGTTTTAAGTCAACTGAGCTCTTTGCAATTACCAAACCCTTGTCCAGTAACAGACCTGGTCAATGTCAGCATTCCGAGGCAGAAAATACACAATGTTGTTGGTGATCTTCTTGGAGAGCCTGAAAATTTCAAATGTAGAAGGCAGTAAAGGAAAACACAAGAATGAGAAAGGAGCAGCAGCTTTGCATAAATTAATTTTGAAAGTATGTCCCAAATGCAGTTACCATGCAATCAAATGACAGTCTGCTCCGTGTGTTACATTCATAGAATGGTTTGGCTTGGAAGGGACCATAAAGATCATCAAACCCTCTGCCATAGGCAGGGACACCTCCCACTAACCCAGGCTGCTCAAGGCCTCATCCAAGCTGGCCTTGAACACCTCCAAGGAGGAGGATCCACAGCCTCCTTGGGCAACCTACTCCAATGTCTTCCCACTCTTACTGTATTTTTAACTAATCTCCAGTCTAAATGTCCCCTCCTCAAGCTTCAATCCATCCCCTCTCGTCCTATCACTGCAAATCCACATGACCTGTCCCTCCCCAGCTTCCCCTCCTCTCCTGAAATGCAGAAATGACTACTGCCTAAATGCAGGAACTTGATTCCATGATTATTGCCCTAGAAAGTAGGGGGAAAAAAAAAAACCAAACCAACCCAAGCCTTCACTTTTAAAGCAAATTGAACTAAACCACATCATTATTACCTATATATACACACACCACTTGGCTATTAAGTAAATTTAACTAAACCACATCATTAATTATTACCCATATATACACACACCACTTGGCTATTTAATTACTTCAAGGTATCTTAATATAATAAAGGTGTTAAATCCGCTGAGCTGACAACATAAATTAAGAAGCTGTTACAATATTCTCTAATGACATAAATTCTGGTGACATAAATTAAGAAGCTATTACAAAATTCTCTAATGACATAAATTAAGAAGCTATTAAAAAATTCTCAAAAAAATTTGTTACTTTTAAGTCTTTATGACCTTTTTTTTTTTTAATTAGAAGATTCTTATACAAATATTTAATTTTAGGTGGTCAAAGCCATAGAGCTGAGGTTAGGAGGACTGGGGGTTGGATTTGATCATCTCCTTGGATCCCCTCCAACTCCTAGCATCCTGTGATAAATGTGGCACATACCTGGGACTTCTGCTGCTTGTTGTTATCATAGAATCATAGAATGGTTTAGGTTGGAAGGGACCTCAAAGATCATCCAGTTCTGACCGCCTGCCATAGGCAGGGACACCTCTCATTAGATCAGGTCGCTCAAGGCCTCATCCAGCCTGGCCTTGAACACCTTCAGGGAGGAAGCAGCCACAACCTCCGTGGGCAACCCGTTCCAGTGTCTTGCCACCCATCAGCCATCTGGCCATGCAAAGCCCACGTCAAGAGAAGAAGAGAGAGAGGAAAATGCCTGTAAGGGACCCAAACCCAGAAGGTGTAACTTTGAAAGGATATCCATCTGGGCAGATCATGGTCTGGATATCGAAGATTTCAGCAGTGGCATAGTCAGGACCCCCCCAGGGCGGGCTGAGGAACACAACATCTGCTTGCAGGTCAGCAGCCAGCACCATGAAGTCTCCACACACGAATTCTATCTGCTCTGCCACGCCGTACACCTCCGCATTGTTGCGTGCCAGGCTGAGCTTCTCTGGGTCGATGTCAATGGCGATCACTGCAGGGGAGAGACAGCAAACGTGCAGGGTGAGGGCAGCTCTGAGTGCCACCATAGGGATGTTTCAGGAAGGAGTTCTTCTGCAGCCACTAGATATGAGCCAGCTCTCTAATTTCTTTTTTGCGTGGTGCCTACTTTGGCTTTGTTGGTTGTGGTAGACAAGAAGCTGCAGTTCCTCAGATAGACAAGAAGCTGCAGTTCCTCAGATGGGATGGTTCTGGGCTTCACCTGCCCCCTCCACAAGGATTCACCCAGGCTAAACTCAGCCAGCTGGATGTTAAGGAATGAAGCTTTATATAGTTACAGCTTAGCACAATTTATAAGCATATATATACAATATATTACAGATAGTTACAACTACATACAGTAATATACAAGTTAGAAGTAACACAGAAAAATGAAACCTGTCCCAGTAGCCAGACTGCCCAAGAAGGGCTTCCAATCACCCTTCCACCTTCTTTCCACCCCCTCCCTTATCTCAGAATCTCTCTTATGTACAGGGTGAGCTGGAAAGGTCAGCAAAGTGTGTTAGAAGCAGAATGATTAGTTGGAAATGTGCAGGGTCAGGCAGAAGAGTTAATGTGGCAAAAGCCAGGCAGAGACTGGCTTTGTGTCCATGTTTTCATGTGTCCCAGCAGAATAAGTAGGTAATTTAGGCATCACCTTATTTTCTTTTCACAGACAATAATCTAATTTCTCTCACTAAAATATTCCAATTAGCCTCAAATCAGCACAGATCTGCAAGAGCAGAGGTTCCACCATGAGCAGAACTGTTGCATTCACAAATCATCAAGGAAAGCCATGTAGTCAAGACTGGGAAAGTTTAGCTGTTAGAAACACAGAACTGTTTTGGTTGAACAAGACCTCGAAGATCAATGAGTCCAACCATCAACCCAACACCACCATGGTTATTAAACCACGTCCCAAAGTGCCACATTTCTTGAACACCTCCAGGGATGATGACTCCACTACTTTCCTGGGAAACCTATTCCTGTGCCTGACCGAAACTTTTAGGGGAAGAAAAAAAAAAAAAAAAGACTGAAGAAACAAACAAACAAACAAAAAACGTGCTGCATACATCAACTGCTTACCTCTTTTCGAGGTCAGTGCAAACTGAATGGCATTTCCTCCCACCCCACAGAAGGCATCCACAATGACATCGCAGTTGAAGGACTGGCTGACCCGGACGGCAATGTGCTCAGCTATTTTCTCAGGAGTAACAGAAAACCAGCCCTCTGCAAAGGCAAGGGAAGAAGGATATTTTCACCTCAAAGTCATTGAAATTAAAAACAAACAACCAGCTCCAACACACACACACACACACACATACAACTGAAGGTTTAAGCGCTAATCCCAGCAATTTTGGCTTACACATTTGACGGGGAAACAGAGGCTTTGAAGATGACAAACTCTGGTCAGTCTCAGTGATTTGCTAAGCAAACAAAGTCTCACTGAAGCAAACAGATATGCCTGAATCTAAATAAAAGCTTTGTTGAGCTTGGTGCTGAGGATTCTGCCTTATCAAGGACAAGTCCGCTGAGCCAGGCTAGAAGCACTGAAGTCCAAGTCTGCCTGCCTGAGGCATGAGGGGATGAAATTCATCCAGAGGTGCAAACACACATTCAGTAAAGCTCCTTTTATAAGGCAATCAGTGATAAACTGTGAGAAGGGCCACGGTTTGGATAAATCTTACACCACCAAGCCAGCACACCTGGCACTGTACACACCTCTGTCTAGTTTAATTCCCTCATCAAAGCGAGAGAAGAGCCGGTAGCGTTGTGCCCAGTACTTGGCCAGCTCTGGATCAGCAGCAATCTCAGCAGGGATAGCTCCCAGCCCATTCTTTTTCTTTCTCCTCCTCTTTTTCTCCTTCTTCTTTACAGTAACTTTTTCATCTGCACCTGGAAGACACTGCAGAAGTTCACAATCACTGCTCTTGCAGGCTAGGAAGAATGGTGAGAGTTAAGATCCGAGAGGCTCACGTTCAGCCACGCAGCTAAATGTCCTTCACTGCTGTTTGGCACATCGTGCAGGTTAGTGGGTTAAGATAAGAAAAGAGATCCTGTATTTCAAGGGAAGAGTGTGACCTGACAGGTGTCAGTCACACTCCTAAAAATCCTAACGCTTCACCCATTATTTAGGAGTCTCAGCAGACAAGCCATCACCTTCAACTGATGGCAGTAAACCACATAGTGAGCCAACGAGAGGGTTGGAGACCAATTTAATGGCCTCATGTAAAGATGAAGTAAGAACCAATCTAGGCAAGAACTTTACAATAGAAATCCAACAAATTAATTGCTATAGGAAGGACTAAACTGTATGTAGAATCCTGAACAATTCTAGTTTCCTTTGTTTACAGTATTAAATAGGAAGGTTCCTACTTTTCCCCATGTAAATTTTAGCACCACGTGCTCCCCCGAGCTCAGCAATATGCAACTTGGAACTCCAAACCTTCATCTAACCTGAAGGTAATCATCCTTATCTTTACAGGGGGGAAAAAGGGGTGAACCTGACCTGTTTGATCACCTCTAGGATGAACAATGACTGTTCATCTATAGAGAAGTATTTAAAATATTAAAGGTTAAGGGTTCTGGTGCTTCAAGAACAAGTTACTTTCACTAGCTCAGTTCTCAACCAGGCTCATTACCCCCTGGAGCTAATGAGTCTCTTTGACTAACCTAAATAAATAAATGCCACACAATGCTGTACTTTGGGAAGGCAGCATTAAGGCTGTTCCAAATTAACTCCCAATTTGTAGGAAACTGATGTACCTTGGCTGATGTCCTCTGTCTCTGGCCGGAGATAATCAGGAATGTCCAGGGAGGGCAGCTGCCTCCCGCAGCCATTCTCCTGCCTCTCCACACCCTGCCCATCATCAGAGCCACTCACTGCTGCATCCAGCCCTTCCTCCTCAGGGTGACTGCCTCCAGCTTCTGTGAAGGCTGCACTGGAAGAGGGTGGCTTTTGATTTTCAGCATTCAGTATCACAGTCTGGGCAGCAGTAACTTGTCCCTGGTCCTCTGAGTCGCTGCTGGAGGACTCAGCCTTTGCTTTACCGTTGGGAGATGCTGTCTGGGATGTGGCTTCCTCCTCAGGTTTATTAACCAGCTTTAGGAATTTTTCCACCTGCAATTGTCAAATATCACAGGTGATCAGATGGTGCTGTTGACCTGAAAATTGCTATATACGGATCCTTGGAAGAAGTTATTCAGTATGAGGGTGGTGGCACTCTGGAATAGGTTGCCCAGGGAGGTTGTGGAAGCCTCCTGCCTGGAGGTGTTCCAAGGCCAGGTTGGATGAGGCCTTGAGCAGCCAAGTCTAGTTGAGAGGTGTCCCTGCACATGGTGGGGAGGGAGGGTGGAGTAGATGATCTCTAAGGTCCCTTCCAACCTAGACCATTCCCCAATTCTATGAAATTCCTAAGAACATGAAGTTGCTTGAAACACATTAACCCCCATAAACATATTTGCGTCAGTGCTGAAATGCTAGCACTAAGAAATGCCTGCACATGCAACTTCAAATCAGGATACTTTTAGTGACTTTAGAAACTCCCCCATACACACACCTCTGAGAGGATGAGGTTAGGAATGACTTTCACATTGCATCATCAAGTTCCCATTCCTCTCAATAGCTCCACAATAAGGGAGCCACCAAATCGTCTACATATTACAGCAAATGCTAAGATTTAGTCCTACCTTCTTCAAAGTTTTAGGTTTTCTGCAGGACAGCTGAGATCCCTCTGTGAAGAAGATGTGTGTGTTCTTGCTCTTCCTTGGTTTACGCATATCCAAGAATCTGGACTTGAGCTTTGCCTTTTTCTCCAAGTACTGCACGCTTCGGTGGGTGAAATCTGGCATTCCACCATATCTGAAATCAACCAAGCAAACAAACAAATACATAAGAAAAGTAAAATTGAAAAGCTGATTCACTTCTACTCTGAATGAAAGCTTTAACATGAATGGTGATGCTTGGAGAAAATTTATTTAGACAATATTGTTTCTTTAGGAGAGGTGCTCCACTCTTAAAATGTGTCACTGGCTGTAGCTGGGAACTTTGGGAATCACCTTCCAAAGTTTTACCAAAATGGGCATGGAGATGAATGGCCTATTTGAAGAGTAACAAGAGAGCTGCTTTGCTACAAAGAAACCCCAAATTTCTTGTAAGCAATTACTTTTGTCCTGTGCCACACTTGAAACCCAAAATAGAGCAGGTTTCTTCAGGGTCTTCCACTGGGTCCTCATCTGCATCCAGTTCATGGCTGGGAAAAAATTGCACATGACAAAGTTACTTATTTTACAGATACACCACCAAGAAACTCATGCATCAAAACCATGTCAATGTGGGCTTCAGTAAGCTCTTCCACACACTGCTGAAACCACACAAGGCAGAAGGACCTCCTAAAATATTGAATATCAAATATTTAATATTGAAGGCCTCTATGGGACTGACAAAGATAGCTTTTGCTCACCCTATTTCCAAAGTGCCTCCATCACCTATCATGTTATCTATAGTAGTATCTACCATTAATGCTATGGCAGCAGCAAAATACTAGAACAGAATCAAAGACACTTGATTAGCAGATAGTAATTCCATCCATCCCTTCAACATTGAATTATTTAAATTTATCACAGAGGGGAAGAGTCATCTCCTCATCTCTGAGGCTATAAATGTTCAGAGAAGAAGGAAAAAGACTGTGCCAAGGCAGAGATGGCAATTATTTTGTGGCTGCCACAGCACCAAGCACTTCATCTAGCAGCACACAACCCAGCTGAACCATTCAAATTATTTACTATCATTCTTGTGCCATCTACACCAATTGGACCTAGGTGACCAAGTTGTCCTCTCCAGTTTAACAACTTTGTATACTTCAGAGCAATACTATCTCCTTGCAGAGTCAGGGAGGCTACACATTGTTTTCACAAAGTAGAAAAAGATAAGAAACATCCACAGCTTGTTGCCAGGTAAAGTGATAAGCAGGGATGAAAGATGGTTTTGTAATGAAGTTTCAGCTCACAGTCAAAGAGGAGGCTTCCAGACCATCAGAAAAAAAAAAAATCAGCTAAATTTCATGACTTGCCTTCTCTTGACTTTGACATGTTTGTACTCAGGAGGCTCTTCATCCTCATCTTCATCTCGGTCATGATGCAGCAGTTGTTCTTTGTCTTGTGAATTCGAGCCACACGGCCCCTGTGAACCTAAAAAAGGCAGATGAGATCTTATTTTCCTTTTGCTTCAAATAATTCCTTATCTTCCTGTCCCCAAAGTACATCTGCAGCTACCCTCAGGCTGTCATACATACCTGAACCTGACAAGCAAGGCAAAAGTGCCAAACACACCTATCTCTACTTGTCTTTGTCTGAAATGCAACATAATCAATGCAAGCTGAAGCAGGAACAACTGCAAATGATCTCAGCTCTCCAAGAGAAAAAAAATGCCTACATGGTGCAGATTCATAACAGTTTCTTCCTTGTGTGTGAATTTTGTTTCCCCTTCTTTAGCTAAGAAAAGATATCCACATACATTCCATAAAAGAGAATTCCAACACTCCTCTCATTCTTTGTTGGAAAGGAGATTTTCCTCACCTCTCCCAATCCAACCCTACTGCAGGATCATGATGAGACACCTGCATCTTCCTTCCTCGGAAAGTCGCTAGCAATAATCAGAGGTTTCCCATCAAACTGAAGACCTGAGCTGCTGACACTTAACTCAGGTTCTCCACTTCATCAGGACAAGCCACAAAACAATCAGGAAAGATGTCACACTGCTGCTCACAGCAAACATTGGCAGGCAAATAAGATAGCTCTCTCCTGTCTCTGCAGGCTGAACTGGCTGGCAAAAACATACAATCATAAAGTTTGGAAAAGACTTCTAAGATCACCAAGTCCAACACCTCAAAGACCACTAGACCATGTCCTGAAGTGCCACATCTACTCATGCTTTTGAGCACCTCCAGGGATAGTGACCACCACGTCCCTAGGGAGCCCAATCCAATGCCTACATCTCCAGCCCAGACTTACATTTTCCTCATAGAAGCTCTTCCAGCAGCACAGCCACTGGTTTTCACCATATTCACAGTATGCTACCTGTCACTTCCACTTCTTAGCACTAGCTGCCAACCTATGAATTTGGGGTTGTAAAGATTACTGCAGCTCACCACCCAAAAAAACAACTTGATGCTGGAAAGGACCTCTGAAAGACATCTGCTCCACAAGTAGCACAGTAAAACAAACCAAGAGTTTATTTCCCAGGATGGAATTTTTAGACAGAAGGCAAAAAAAAAAAAACCAACAAACAAACCCAAACCAACAAACAACAAACCCAAAACAAATCCAAGAAGTGCCAAAGCTTCTCAAAAAGCTGTTCTTCTAATCTGTCAAATTTATGGGAACATCAGCCTGAGTTTTCACTCATTTTAGAGCATCAGTGAGAAAAGATACACAGGCTGAATGGCACAGCTGCAATACTAAGACAAACACACGCACACTGACAGTGCTCTCTCAGCACTTTCTGTGGTACATTTGAAGATTTAGGAAATAGATGTTCTGTTAAAATCACTTCTGCCTGAAGAACCTATTCAATATACTTGTCAGAGAGGAAAGAGATCACCGAGAAAAGCAGAGGGGAAAAAAAGGCATCAAGGATGCAATCATTCCTCAAAATCCTTGATCGACTTTTGTAAAATGGCACAGAGCAGACAAGTCCTTGTATCTTAAACATAACCACCTAATGATTTAGTATTACCTGACTGGTTCACACTTTTGTCTTCACAAGATGCACTCCTTTTCCTGGTTCCTCCGTCACAGGGCTCCTGCTGTCTTTCACTGTCAGATGAAGCACGCTCCTGAGGAGCTTGGTGGGTTACTGTTAGAGCTGCACTGCTCTGCTCTGCTTCCTCCAAATTCAGGTCTAAATTACAAATCCCAGAGATGATTCCACCGTTGGGCTCAGCACTTGAAAGAACTGTTTCCTCATTTCTGCTGTTAGAGGGAGACAGCTTCAAGCTCAGCACTTCACTATGTTCAGCCCCTGGGCTAACCAAGTCCGTTTTTCCCAAAGGACCCATCTCCTGGGTGACCTCATTTGCTTCCACACTGTCACCATGTGAGCTCTCAGTAGTCCAGCCCTGACTTGTCCAGTACTGAAACTGTTCCCAGTAATACCAGTACAGTTCAGTATAATGCTGCTCCCACTCTTCCTTTGTGTCTGGACTATTCCAAGGCTCAGAGGCTGTGGTGGCTTCAGATGATGAAACCTCTTGATGCTTCTCCAGCCAACTTTGCCAAAGAAGGCTCTCTCCATACTCACTCCAGTATTTCTCCCATTTTTCTTTAAGTTCACTTGGTAAAGCCTCACTTGCAAGACTTTCTGAACTTTCACAGTTGCCTTCATTTGCAACCTGAGCTTTGTTGCTCTTCTCGCATTGCTCTGTCGTTATGGGCAGCTCACCCAAAATGGATTGGATGTGACCACAACCAGGCTGATCCTGGCATTCCTGCCCCATTTTACCCTCAGGTTCATGCTGTAACTCTTTCTTCTTCTTTTTCTTCTTCATAATCTTCATGTTACTTCTCTTCCTGTAGGTCTCTGTTGCCTAAAATATAATGGAAAAAACACACTTTGTAAGTCCACAAAATTTAAGTAGCCTTTTCTTGTCCCATCTGCAAGCACATTTCTGTTTTCATTGCAAGCCTCTCTCCCGCTTCAACCATGCTGTTAGCTTTTACCCCCAAAAGGCTGCAGGATTTATGAGTCTGACAGAGCTCTGATGCATAACCTGGGCACTTTTCTGAGGAAATGTGCTGTACGTGGTTATAAGCCTGTGAGGAAGCAACTCAGATACATCACCACCAGCTGCAGTCTCCAAAAGAACTGAGGAGCACACATGGTGCTTCATCTGGAACCACAAAGTAAACAGAATAACTAAAGGAAATAAAGTTTTACCACAAAGTCCCTGTGGGCTGATTGCCCACCAAACTGGAGAGGCAATCCCATACTCTTCATAAGCTCAGCCTCTGAGTCCAGTTCAGCTTCTTCCAAGTCAAGAGCATGATTAGCATCCACCTTCAATGTTGCATTGGGACAATGGTTCTCCTCCTCAGACCCCTGCTCCTCCCCTATTAACAAATTACATCAAGTAAATATAATCTGGTCCAGATACTTCAGTGCAACAGCACAGGCTGCAAAACTTGGCAGAAGTGCCTCTAGACCTCCCTTTCTCGTTTATATTTTTCATCATAAGCATCTTATTTTCCACATAGCTATTAGCATAAACCAAAATCGAACTTCAACAGGCAAAACACTGCCAGGGATGTGGCTGGCATGGACTTAACTTCCCTCATATCAACCCACAGGGTGCTGTGTTGTCGATCTGAGACTAAAACAGTGTGGATAACACATTGATGTTTTGGCTATTGCTGAGCAGTGCTTGCACAGCTATGGGTTAGCACTAATACCATCACTGTACCTTAAATAACCACACATAGCTAATTTTTAAGTATAACATCATGCTGCACAGTGCATTTCATTAGCTTACCTGTACTGTAATTGTCATCTTTGACGTAAAATCCTTTTAATCCCAGTTTATACAATTTTCTATCTCTGTAAAAAAAAAAATAAAAATGAAGAGACACATTGGCTCAGGTCCTCATTAATTTTTTAATTTTGTTTTCAAACAGTAGAAACAATTATTCAGTGGAACAACCTCCCCAGGAACACAGCAGAGCTTCCACCACTGGATGTTTCAAGATGCAGTTGGGCAGGATGCTAGAAAACCTCACCTAGGCTCTCTTTCCCAGGAAATGTTGGCCCCCTCCAGCCCGGGAAGGTTGCTTACTGATTCTAAACACTCAAAAGGATGAATATAATATGAAAAAAAAAATGGCACTGATATGCCTGCTCAGTCCAGAAGTGCAAACATTCCAGCCACCACCTCAAGGCTGAAGGCATCTCACCTCTGCAAGCACCCAGCGTGTTAAACACCCACAGCTCCGGTACCGGCCTCTACCTCTTCTCCCAAATCACGCATCCGACAGCCCATGAGCAGCATCGCTCCGCCTGCCCATCGCTCCTTGAGAAACCCGCTCCTCCTCTCCGGCCCCTGCACGCCCCTTAGGGCAAGTGAGAACGGGACGGGGGAAGGAGCGCTGCGGGATGAGCCCCGCACAGCCGCTGCTCCTGCCGGGACCCGGCGGAAACTGACGTTTGGGCTCCTGTCCCCGTATAGACGGCACCGCTCGGTAAGCACAACCTACAGACACCCCCTAGCACATCTCCTGCTGCCCACCGCCGATCGAAGCCGCTTTAGCACGGCTCTTCCCGCATCCCTCCGGCCGGTGCCGCCGATCGAGGCCGCTTTAGCACGGCCCTTTAACCGCACCTCTCCGGCCACGCCGGGACCCCCCGGCCGGTGCCGCGGATGGAGGCTGCTACTCACTCGACGAAAGCGCGGGAGCAGAGGCAGAGGATGCCGCGGTCCTCCCCCGTCCGCAGCAGCAGCTCCGCCACCAGCTGTCCCCCCGAGTCCTGCACCATCGCTGCGGGGGACGCGCACGCCGCGGAACGGCTCCGCCGCTTCCTTCCGCCGGAACTGTGGGAGCGCCCAGCCCGCTTCCCAGCCCGCCTCCGGCCCAGGGGCGGGCCGGGCCGAGCCGAGCCGATCCGATCCGCGCTGAAGTGCCTTGGTGTGGCAGCAGGACGTCTCCTCAAGGAGCAGCCGCTGCTCCCGAACCGGGGGCTCAACTTTGAGCATCCTGCTTGGCCTGCCCGAGGGTCCCCGGCCGCAGTGTGCCTGCCGTTGGGGGGTGCCTGTGTGAGGGCGGTTGTAGTTGCTGTGCTTTCAGTGACGCCTTGCAAGGAGTGTTTGCATCTTGACGGTGTTCAGGGTGAGGAGAAAGGAGGGGAGGAAAGGACGTCTGCAATAAAAACCGGCAAAGGATATGTGGCAAAGCTGGGAGTGGGAAACAGGAACGGAAAACCTGAACGCAGTGTGCTGGAGCAGTGACTGAGGGAGAATCATGGAATGGGTTAGGCAGGAAGAGACGTTTAAAGGTCATTTAGCCTAGCACTCCCGCGGTGAGCTTCCACCACAGCAGGCTGCTTAGAGCCTCAGACAACCTGCCCTGGAATGTTTCCAGGGATGGGACATTTACCTCCTCCCTGGGCAGCCCGGGCCAGTGTTCCACCATCCTTACTGTAAAAATAAAAAATCTTCCTTATATCCAAACATACCTCAGGGTTTGCTCAAAACTCTGACCTCATCTTCCTTACACTCCCCCTTCAAGTACTAAAAGGCTGCTTATAAGGTCTCTCCGGAGATTTTTCTTCTCCAGACTGAGCAACCTCAAGTCTCCGAGCCTGGCCTGGGAGCAGAAGGCTTCCAGCTCTCCCACGGTTGCTGTGGCCTCTTCTGGCCCCGCTCTGCCAGGTTCTTGTCTGTGCTGTGCTGAGGACTCCGCACCAGGAGCCAGCGCTGCAGGTGGGGCACAGCAGAGCAGAACAAAGTGGCCCCGTGTCTCGAATCGTTGTATCCTGACCCACGCACAAGCTGAAATCTGATACAACCGACAGCGTGAAACGCCATCATTAATCAGGACTTGTCTAAATCTATGGCTACAGCAATTAAATACTGCAGAAGCACAGGAGGGACGGCACCGATCATAGCACTCGTGTGGGTACAGCAGCGTCTGCAATTAGGATGCTACATCACCTTCGTGTTTCAAAACTTTAAAAGCTGTAAAATAACCATCTTTCAACGCAAGCTGTTTGGCAACAGCAGCACGAAAGCTGTATGAATGCCGTCCCAGCTAGGCTCAAAGCTTTCTTTCAACGGCTGCTCTTCTGTGTAATGTTTGTTTCCCTGTGTAACCCAAATAAGCATATGTGACCTTCCACATGCGCCACAGAACAGGTTTGCTGCAGCACCGTGGAGTCCCATCAGTTATTGCTGGTCCCTTTAATTCCTGAAAAAAAAAAAAAAAAAAAAAAAAAAAGAAAGAATCTTCTATTATCTCATGCTTGGAGGCAAAAGGCAGCAAGGCTAGAAAGGGAGCAGGTTAGTTCAATAATGCTTGTGCCATGGATTGCTTTGTCCCTGGTTCCATGTGTCTTCACAGCCCCAAAGAAATCCTGCCAAGCGCTGGCAGTCCTCAAAGCACCTTTGAACTCTGCGAGAACCGTGCTTAATTGGAACAGAACCTGTTTGGTTTTGCAGTCGTCAGACACCATTAACCTAATACTTCTGTTTCTGCCCACTGCAGCCTCTGATTTAACTTTTTATATCCTTTTTTTGGTATGTGTACAGCAGTACCTGCAGTTAGATCATACCCAGTGACACAGCCCTAGGCGATGGTCCAGGTCATTTCTTTTACAAGCAGCCATTATTCATTTCCACCTTTGCAAGTGCTGCTGATACAGTTTAAGCCAGAGGGAACCGCATCCTAAGAGTGTGAACAAAGAGGACATCTTAAAAGAAAACAGTTTGAAGATGTGTAGCTTTCATTCTTCCTTACCATAAAGTATATTTCTCTTTGAATTGGGTTAGTTTGCACAGGTGCGGCCTTCCGTGGCTATTGCTATAAGGCAGTTTTATAGTGCTTTATACAGCTCTGTTTTCCAATGTTTCTTTGTTGCTTGTTAATTTTTGCTTGCAAATTTGTGGATTTTTGGCATTGTACAAGAGCCCTAACCATATACCCATCATGCTGACCAGTATATGCATACTGAAAGGGAAAAAAAAATTTTATATATATATATATATATTTATATTTTAGAGATTAGATTTCTAACCTAAAGAGCAGGAAGCAACTTTGTGTAAAGAATGCAATCCTCTTTATGTTTTGAGTCAAAAAAAGGTGATGTCAAAGAAGCACAAATCAAAGGATGTGGCCATAGGCAAAAGCTTATAGAAGCAATTTTTCACCTCAGCAGCCACCACTGACCACAAAACAGGACCCTGCTGGTTTAAGTAACTGCAGGGCAATAAAACAAACCTAACAGGGTGGCAAATTAGGGATGTGCCCTTGCCTGTCTGTGGTGAAGCAGTTTGATGTTAGTGCTTTGATGAAGAAAAGGAGGTCTTCTGTACAAGGGTTTTCTTCTGATACTGAGTTTGCCCCTGCTGAAGCCCTGATCTGCAGAGGCAAGGATGCTCTGGCTTGCAGTTTAACATCTGAGGTCTGGGCAAGCTCTAGCAGTAACAGGCTGACCACTTGCTAGAGCGTCTTTTATTGTCAGAACTTTAAGTTCCCAGTAACGTTAGTGTTTTCTTTCTGTTAAATTGCTAACAGTTGCATGTGTATTTCTTCCAAGGTACATTCCCATTACATGTGTTACATTTAGCTACTGAGTTTCACCACCGGTAAAATTCACACAGGGGATACATTGTTCCTCTGGAACTAATCCCTGACCCATCTTGCTTCCCAGTTCACATTTGAGGATTCAAAAGCTTTACCTGCATTTTTCTTCTTAATGTTTTGTTACTGAAGGGGAAATTTCTATTTCATTCTGCTCATTCTGCACTCTCTTAGCTCAGATATTTTTCACTTCCTCACTTATAGCACATGACTATGAGAAACTATAGACAATTACCTGAGAGGTATTTCCCCTAATTTAGCAGTTCAGCTGCAGGTAACACTGAAATGTGGGGTTAGAGGCTACCTACCAAAACGTAATGTACAGATAAGGAATTTCCTTTCTCTGTTACAAGCTGTCATTAAAGAGTGACCACACATAGGTGGCACAGGGATACACCAAACCAGCAGCTTCCTTTGAACTGAAGACCAATATAATTAGTGAATTAGAAGCAGCTTGTTCGTTTCCAACTACATTTATGCTAGGAAGTGCAATGATCAATCAGCAGAGTTACAGAGCTATTGTAACTTCACTGTCATTCAGGGGTACTTAAGCTAATTGCTTACTGTTGTAATAGCATGCAGAGTTTTTTTTTTCACAGGAGGGAGAGTGGCAAGGAGACCTGCTCTGCTTCTGTGGTTTAGCTCAATTCAGGATCAAAGTGCTTTACTGATTTATTACAGACATGCAATTAGCCATCAGTCAATGAACTTCACCTTCTGGATCAATATCAGCAGGCCAGCAGATAAACCAGAGTACAAACCACTTGTGAGAAGAGGCTGATTCCTCTGCTTGATCCTGAAGACGCCGTCCATGGGATGCAATCCCTTCCTGGGGAGTTGAGGGTCACCTGTCCTCTCCACTCTTTTCCACAGGTGCCACTTCTGAACTACTGCACCCCAAGGTGTGGCAGAAGCTGTGGCATTGTCTTTAGTCTACACAGGAGCTAGTCTAAGCCTGCACCTTTCTGCTGCCCATCCCTTGGCAGGAACTCTCCCCATCAGCTTCTCCCTGCTAGAAGCAGCCACTGGCTGAGAAAACACCCTGGTAACTTCAGAACGTGCTGTTACTTAGAGACACTGAGCTGAAAATTGCAATCAATGAAGAGAATTAGTTCTTTTCTAACTCAGGCCAAATGAAAAGTGTGATCACACTTTTTATCATTAGGACTCTCTTGCGCTCAGCCACGGGATGATTTTTGTATTCATCTTTGTCGGTTCCCTAAACTTGAGAATTATTCTTGGTGCACTTCATTCATCTTGCTGCTATTTTTTTTTTTTTTTAATGTGTGAATGTAAATTGCAAGAGCTAACACAGTGCACCCATTCATGCATTGCTAACTTACACAGGCTGGTGCTAAAAAAGCTGTTATCGAATTGGCTCGTAAATAGCTACACAAGTGTCACAGAAGCAATATAATCACCACAAATTGTAGACCTCTGCAACAAAATGAGCACTGCACGAGCAGAACCTGCCATATGCCCTGCTCCGGGTTTGTCTCGCAGCATTTTGACCGCATTGGCGTTCTCAAATGTTTGGCTGCCAAGATTCAATGAGAATTGCTGGGAATATTTAATTCCTGACTGCTCACTGAATATTGACTAATGTGTGCTTTCATTTACTGTGTCCTCAGCGTGCTGTAAGGAGTTACACCGTGGGATGCCTTGTCTGGGGCTGTTATTGGAAGTGCTCCATTCTGAGCCACCTGATGGGCTGTGAGCAGCGTGGTGCAGAAGCCACACTGCAAGGACCTTTGTTTATTGCTTATGGTCACGATGCTGTTCTTACGGATTACAGCCGATTTCTGCATTAACACAGGCTGGCTTTGCCACTCAGCAACTAATCACTTTATCAGCAGGACGCCAGGTAAATACTTCTGTGGTAAACAAGAGGTTTAGAGCCTAAATTTGTAATCTAAATGCAGCCACCAGCCTCCATGCCGCAATACACAGAATGGATTTCACTGTTTAGTATTTCCTCTGTGCTTGGCTCGGGCACAGCTACTGTCAGCTGGAGGAATTAATTACCTAATTATTTTTACAATCATTTGATGTCAGAGTTGCAAGCAAAAGTATGAACCCTTTTAAATAACCTTTCACATCAACATAACAAATGGGTTTTGTAGAGAGTAATTACATTGTGCCACACTGCTGTGTACAAGTAGGAAAGGCAAATGCAGGTTTTAGGAAAGGGGACAGAACAGCTCTGGCAGAAGCAAGAGGAGTCCACAGCCAACTTCTTTACTTGTAAGGGTTACAGAGAACCGGAACAGACTCCCCAGAGAGGTTGTGGAGTCTCCCTCTCTGGAGACTCTCAAAGCCTGTCTGGATGTGTTCTGTGATCTGTGCTAGACTGTGTGGTCCTGCTCTGGCAGGATGATCTCCTTTGGACCCTTCCAACCCCTAAGATCCTGTGACCCTGTGTGATGCTGTGAACCTCCTCAAAAAATGACCCAGAGTGGAGATGCAATTGAGCTCAAGGACTCCTATTCAGGACTTTGTGACCTAGAGTCCACTTTGGTGCATCACATCTGTGGCTTACAGCTTTGAGAAGATAGTTTCTGAGATGTGAGGCAGCACTTGAGCTATAGCCACGTAGGATAAGAAAAGTAATAGTACAGTCAAAGGATAATTCTTGAGGGGGCAAAACTGAAAAAGAGAAAATAACAAGAAAGAAAATCAAGAACTGGGAAGCAATGGTGAGCATATTAATGCTTAGTTTAGTTGCATGTTAGTCCCAGCTGTTTATGCCTTGTGTTAGCCAATTAATAATTGCTAAGTGTTCTTGAGCTGCATACGTACTGCTCGTAAAACCTCCCTGTGAATGATGAAATACGACCAGATCTGTGGAGTGAGAATTATTGAGAGCCTCTGGAACCTACTGTAGGTATATGAGACAGTCTGACATCCACCCCAGTGGCTGGATCCGTTAGGAAGCTGTGTGGGCTCTGCCTCCTGCCTTGTATTCCTTGAGAGAGCAAAGTAGATCTTCTCCTTACCAGCATGAACATACATCTGTGTGGCAAATATATCTGCCCTAAGCTGCCACCTTAGAGCTGTGACATGTTCTCCATGAAATAACTTCTGAGTTTAAGATCTTGTGAGCCTATTTTTCTGTAGAACCACAGGCACTTTTTTTTTTTTTTCTTTTTTTTTTTTTTCAGGTGAACCAAGTTCCCACGGCACATATTTGGCACTGTGCTGTTAATCTGCTTGTATTTTCGATGTCTGATTCTCCCACCAGCTTGCTTATCAGATCTGTGATTGTGTTGCTCTTTCAGGATGAGGCATAGATAATACAGTGCTAATTTTGCACGCTTCTTAATCTTGGGCTATTAGAACTGATATGTCCATCATTGCTACAGTTCTGCCCTAGGACCTGTTTTTATCTGAGCCTTTATCCCTTCTTTATCCATTCTTCTATGTTACATTTCGGTAAGAGAATGCTAACATCATATTGGTCTCGTGTGTCAGCTTCTACTGCTTGTCTTTGGAGCAGGACAAGAGGCTCTTCCTTCTTAATCTTTCCTCCTCTTTCCTAACGCTGGCTTGCAGTGTTTCTATCAACACTAAAACCACCAAGGTGCGTGCTCAGAATCAAGCTGTTTCGTTAGAATTGCAGGAGAATTTCCTCTTAAGTCAGTTTTGCAGGGACAACAGGTTTCGCCCACCATCTGGGAGGGTTTTTTTTCAACAAATTCCTTCTTGTTGCAGATAACTTTGTCACTGACAACTCCCTTAAGCTCTCCCAATCTCATCTTGTGACATTTAATTGCCGTGCCTTTGCCTCTTATTAAATTTCTTAACCTGATGTGGAAGCATCGTGTGCCATTGCAAGTGGCGTAGGTGCTCCGTGGGCTTCTTCAGCAGACATCTGCCTGCCATCACTTATAAGAGCACTGGAGAATCATTAAGGTTGGAAAAGATCCTTTAAGATCATTGAGCCCAACCATAACTCAACTACCACCACCACTAAACTGCATCATGAAGCACCACATCTACAGCTGTTTGAACACCTCCAGGGATGGCAACTCCACCATCTCTCTGAGCCACCTGGTCCAATACCTCATCAGTCTTTCAGTAAAGGAAAGTTTCCTGATCTCCAGCCTAAACTTCCCCGGGCACAACTTAAGCCAATTTCCTCTCATCCTGTCTCTAGTTACTTGGGAGAAGAGACCAAAATCATTCCAACCTCCTTTCAGGTAGTTGTAGAGAGCAATAAGCTCTCCCCTTAGCCTTCTCCACACTGAACAACCTCAGCTCTCTCAGCTGCTCCTTGTCGTGTTACAGCCTTCCACAAAATATATTTAGAGATCTACACTCTGAGAGATTAAAAGCTCCCTTTTGTAAAGGCTAATGCCACTGACCTTCTGTAATGGTTACTTTCTAGGAATGCAAGGGCTGTGACCATAGAATGAATCATAGAGTCATAGAATGGTTTAGGTTGGAAGGGACCGCAAAGCTCATCCAGTTCCAATCCCCCTGTGCCATAGGCAGGGACACCTCTCACTAAAACAGATCCCTAGGGTGGAGGGTGGTGAATGATAAAGGCTGGGACCAAAGGGAGTCTGTGCTTCCCTCCCAGCACATTGCTGTGCCCTGAGCCTTGTGTCACTACATTGCTCCCATTCACCCCAGAGAAGCCAACCTGCTCCTTGCCTTGGTTGGTGCTTGACTGTGCTCAGCCTTCTCAGCAGAGTTTTCAGCCTGCAGCAGGATGCTAGGCTGGGGAGGGCAGTTGTTTCTGCAGTGCAAGGGCTCTTCAGCATTGTCAGTTGAGTCAGTTCAGTGAGCTGATCTGCCAGGAGGGCGAAGAAAAAAAGGAAGAGAAAGGTCTTCCAGGAGAAGAGTGCCAACGTCTTGGCACTTAGTAGAGCTGGCTGAAGGTCCATGAAGGCATTTCTCAAGAACTGAATCCGTTTGAAATAACTTCCAAACACACTGCCACAAAATGCAAAGAAGCACTTCCCGTGTAGGACGTGAGAGACAGGCCAAGTGGATGCAGATGCTTCGAGGCAGTAAAGGTGCTAATAGCCCTTTCCTTTTAAACATCACCGTTGTTATTCTAAAAGCTTATTGTTAAACAGGGGGGTTTACAAATTCCTCTTCAGCCTGTATCTAGACATAGATGGTGTAGATAAAGAAAAATATTGATGCAGAAAGGCTCTATAGAATGTCAACTGTTACGCAACATTATTTACAGGCAGTGCTCTACCCAAGGTGATGAATAAGGTTATTTCCACATCTGGGTGGTGTTAATGGAAGAATTAATTATTTGTTACAACTTTGATTAAACTGTTTACCGAGTATGACTTTATTATCAGCTCTATGACTTACAGTGGCTAGGCAAATGACCCTCCTATTGGTTTCGGAGATGGCCTAGACCCACAGATGTGAAATCAATTAATGGTTTGTTCTCTCACTTTTACTGTAATGATCCTGGTAAGTTCTGACCAGGAGGCAAAAGGAGCTTGAATCTTGAAGAACTCCCTGACTGTAAACAGGTTCTCATACTGATCATGTCTGTGATGGTCAGGAGATGCTTTTTCACTGAGGTATCATTGCATGGAGCACATCACTGGGGCAAGAAAATGAAGAAAATAAAAATCTACTCCAATATTTACCTTCTTTTTTTTTCTTATTGGCTACATTCAGCTGCACAGAATTTTTTTTTTTTTTTTCTTATTGGCTACATTCAGCAGAACTGTCTCATTGGGTGAATGATNAATTTTTTTTTTTTTTTTTTTTCTTATTGGCTACATTCAGCAGAACTGTCTCATTGGGTGAATGATTCAGATAAAGACACTGTTCTGATAACCCTACAGGGGATAGGAGACAATATTTTGTTAGGGGTCTTTGGACTGTATTACTATAAAGCAGAACTGAAACTCCTATTGGCTGAGCACACTACCTCCACAGCCCATGATGTTGTAGAAAACATCATTCTAATGACAACTGCCCTGAACTGTAGACACTTCTTAGCAAATATCCTCTATTTTAACGACTACCTTATGAAATGTGTGTTAAAAATAGAAAGGAAATAAATAAGAATAAAAGAAAATTAGAAATACTTATGAAAATGTCTTTTTAGTGTATTTTCTCTGATTCAGGAAATTAAATAGGATTTTTTTTTTCCCCCCAGGTACTCTTTGATTCATTAATTGAGCTACATGTTCACAGCTATAAACATCAAAAATGTCAGCAGCTTCCTGTCTGAGGATGACATGGGTGAGGATGACATGGGTAAGGATGTCCTACCAGGAGCAATGGTATTTCGTGTACAATTTCAGCTGATAGGTTTGGAGCTATGTGGACAATCAGTTGCCTTGATGTCTGAAAACAAGAATGATCTGAGTCATGACCTTGAGCAGCAGCTGAAAGGGGCCATTTATTCAAGATGGAACCTGTAATACCACGACCAGATCATCAGGGTGTGCACTCTTTTGCCTGACAATTACAGGTAATAACAGAGCACTCAGAAACATATAAATATTTTTATAATCTTCCACCAGATCTTCCACCACAATCTTTCACTCCTTAGGGATGGACAAGCTTCTCCTTGTCCATCCAAGGTCAGTAAGTCAGGGCTGTTTGTGACTTGAGACATCCCTGAGCCTGGGGGTTCCTGCACGGAAGCTGCTACAGTGTTAAATCGTAGCCAAGTTAAGCCAACTATTAGGTGTTCTCAGCAGCAAAGTGACTGGAGTCATGAAGGTCTGTTATCCATGGGCAGGTCTGCATGCTGCTGTGCCTGGTCTTCCTTGCTTGAAGAGTTCTTACAGTGAATATGTAGATCGTGATCCCTCCTGCTCCCTTCATGCCCACCAAAGGAATACGTTGGACAGAAAAAAGTCTGGCGTCAACCAGACTCTCCTGGTGCCAAAATCCCAGAATTCTTTGAGATCCTGGAAGTGAAATGAAGAATGGCAATGTCCATAAAGGAGAAAAAAACCCCAAAAACCTCAGCAAATCAAAGATGGTCTCCTTCAGCACTTTTCAATCCCCAGAGCCTGAAATACCTTGGGCAGTTTCATTCAGCAGAACACATAGAATCATAGAATGGTTTAGGTTGGAAGAGACTTCAAAGCTCATCCAGTTCCAACCCCCTGCCACAGGCAGGGACACCTCCCACTAGAACAGGTAGCTCAAGGCCTCATCCAACCTGTCCTTGAACACCTACAGGGAGGGAGCAGCTACAACCTCCCTGGGCAACATGTGCCAATGTCTCACCACCCTAACTGTAAAGAACTTCCTCCTAACATCCCATTTAAATCTCCCCTCTGCCAGTTTAAACCCATTCCCCCTCATCCTGTCATTACAAGACCTTGTGAATAGTCCCTCCCCAGCCCTCCTGTAGGCCCCCTTCATGCTCCTGCAAGGTTTGGTGACTCTTCAGAGGGCTGCCTTGTTTGGTGTGTACATCCTGTGTGGGCAAGCTGAAAGGGTGTATAAAGGAGACATGTCACCCACACTTGATGTTGCAGCTCACCTACATCATTTTCATCTGTGCAAATGCTACCCACTTAGGCAGTTGCTCCATAGACACCCACTCCACTGCTTGCAGTAGAGAGAATGCTGTTATTACAGTATTTACCTGAAGCAATAGCTAGAGCAAGGCTGCCTGACCTCTTGATAATCAGGAACTGAATGATATTACCAGGTTTATTTTGAGATTCGAAGGCGAGTTTGGTTCCTAACACTTGAAGTGGTGCAACAATCATTCCGAACTGTCAGGTAGACTGCTTTGAAGTGGAGACCTGACTTCAGCCCAGGCTATGAGCTGTACGACCCTATTGTGGTGGTTTAGCAGTTACCTGCC
>VWZI01018113.1:452672-465531 GCA_013396835.1 Psilopogon haemacephalus | reverse complement strand
TGACTTTTTCAAGATGGTAATAATCCGCGAAGGCAGGGAAAGCTGCAGAAGCAAGGCAGCGCACAGTGCGGATGAATTTATGGAAGCAAATCCCAGCGGGTGGTGACGGTGCGAGGCCAGCAAGAGAGCTATTTTGTGGGGAATTGCTACCAAAAAAACCCCCAACAAAACAAACAACCAAAAACCCAACCTCAAACCTAAACAAACCCCAAACCCTGGGAAGCCCGAATCTGGAGTTTGCTCGACGCTGAAAGACAAGTCGCGGAGCTGTAACTGAGAGATCGCTCCCCCTGCGAAGCAGCAGTTGAGTTTGCCAGAAATGAGGAGCCTGCCAGAAGGAGGCAGGCATCAGAAGAATTCTCTGTGGAATAGTCTTCAGCTACTTGGCCCTCACCTTCCCACCGTGATCCACAAAGCCTGCTGCCGAGGACAGGCTGGTGAGCAGTAGAACCACAACTGTCCGCTCTTCAGTCATGGTCGAAAGCCAGCTGCAAGGTTTGAATTTTGGTACCCTGGGTCTCTGGTGACAGCTTTGCTGCTATGCTTTTGTTCGCTGGGATCAAGGCGTTGAAAAGATTATGCTCGTGAACAAGTGATGCTTCAGCAAGAGCTCAGGATTGAGTGATTGGTAATAAAGGGGACCTTGGTTGGAGGGGTAGCTCCTGCTTAAGCAGGGAGACGTTAGTTCTGTCTGACATCACCTGCAATTTTACGTTGTAGAAAGAGCTATTACTCTGGAATTTGATGTGCTTTATAGGTGGAGCCCAAACAAACATCTGGATTGTCAACACAGTTGTTCTCTAGAAGAAGAATGAAAACACTCAGTAATGCTTCAAATCCATCACTAGGTGGGATGAGAAACATACAGGCAATTTTAAAAAACAAAAAATCATAGAATCATTTTAGTTGGAAGAGACCTTTAAAATGATCAAATCCAAGCATTAGGCCAGCACTGCCAGGTCACTGCTAAACCATGTCCCTCAGCACCACATCTACACAGCTTTTAAATCTCACCAAGGATGGTGACACCACCACTTCTGTGGGCAGCCTCTTCCCGGGCTTGACAATCCCGGCAGTGAAGAATTTTTTTCTTAATATCCAGTTTAAACTTCCCTGGTCTTCCAGTGCATGATGAAGGAGGTACTCAAATAGTTGTGTAGTAACTTCCTACATGAAAGGATGCTTCAAAATTGTGGTGGTGGTCTCAACAGGAGTAGAACATGGCAAAAAAAAAATAAGTTCTGCCCTGTTGTAGTCCTCTGACGTTGTACTGGCAGTAGGGAGGGAAGCATTTACCATGTTGAACTCACATCATTCATTCTTTTCCTACTCTGGCTTGAATTCAAATTGCAGATTCAGGAATGATGGTGAATTCACTTGTATAAAAGTGAACTCATAAAGCGAACCCATTCCATGTGTACCCAACTGCTTTCAGACTTCCTGTCAAATCTTTACTATTAATACCCATTTTGGTGCTTTAAAACAAAATACTTTTGCACATTTAAGTGTTTTAATTTCCTTCTGAAGTATTTTAATTTTTTTTTTTTTTAATTTTATGTTGGGGGTGTCTTCGTTGAATGTAAAATCAGAAATGAGCAAGTTACTGTTTATTGAGAGCAAAGAAGGTTAAATGTGGTGGTTTTCCAGCCAGCAAATAATTTTCTGTTGTGTATAAATTGGGATGGAAGCAGAGGAACCAGTGGGATGTTAGATGGTTTGTATTGATTAGGGTGAACTTCCTGTTAGGAGACAATTCTGAAAATGCTGACTAAAATAAAACCAAGTCTCATTTGATAGAGATTCTACCACTGCTGGATACTTATTTGGTCATGCCAGTTGATGACATCATTCACTTCATGAGTAATGAGCTTTATTTTTCAATCAAAACGTCAGGCTGGGGTTGGACTTGATGATCTCCAGAGGTCCCTTCCCACCCCTATCATTCTGTGATTCTAAGTGGTATTGGGAATGTACTTTCACAACCCCCACAGCCCAACTTCCTTAATGCTTGTGTCAGCATTTCCACAGTCATCATGTTAGCAGGGAGCCAGCTGATCCTGCCAGGGAACAGGCTGGTGGTGAGAACACAGAGTGAAGGGCAAGTTCTGAGCAGCTCACGTGTGGCTTAAAGGGAGCCTCTGACCAGCCCCTGGTGCAAATGTATGTGTGACACCTGCACAAAGCTGTTAAACCTCTGATTTCCTCAGGGAGTGGAGGTGCATTTGTTTGCAAGGTGCATTTCCTGCAAAGCTACGAGTGGCATCAGTTACCTCTGTCATGTGGCAGCATCTCAGCAATCCTGCCAAACCTTTATCTGGCTGCTGAGCCTGCAGTTAGCTGGTTGGGGTGTTTCTGGAGTAACCTGAAATCTCTTCCAGGCTTCTGGATTTCCCCTGCTCTTTCAAGAGTTACTGACAGCAGCTATCAGCTGTTTCAGGTGGTTTTATGAATATTGGATACAAGGATGAGTCTGCAGTTAGCTGGTTGGGGAGTTTCTGGAGTAACCTGAAATACCTTCCAGGCTTCTGGAGTTCCCCTGCTCTTTCAAGAGTTACTGACAGCAGCTAGCAGCTGTTTCAGGTGGTTTTATGAAGAATATTGGATACAAGAAGATACCTGGACTTGTAATTTCAAAATGCTGGTGGATTATACAATCTCTGCATCACCAGGCTCCTGTCACTGACCAAGAGAGCCAAATTTAACCCCGTATAAAACAGGGTTTATTACTGGTACCTTTACTGTGGGGGGTTTTCCTGCAATTTTAAGCCAGTTTTGCTACTGGCTGTAGTATTTGGTGTCCCCAGTCTGAATGATAGAAAGTCCACTCACTTCCTTCACTCTGTTTTGCAGGCTGAGTTATTCCAAGTACTGCTCAGTATTTTTTTATTCAGTAGCCTGAGGGAAATCCTTAAGGTGGCCTTCTCCCAAGCTCTGCAAGCACAGCCTGCTTTGTAGGCAAGGAGGATTTGTAGTCCTTGATAGGCACTGAGGGTTTGTACTGAGGGTTTGTAGTTCTTGCTCTTATCAGCAACATAAAACAATTAATAACTTCTTTACTATAGAGCTACACCATATCATCAGCTTGATCCTTCTTAGACACCTTCTAACCAGAGATGTTAATATCTGAATCCTGCAGACTATTCCTTTTATTTCTTCCATGTGGTCAATGCAATCTCTTTTTCAGTGACAGTTTCCAGGTCACAGGCTCACAGGATGTCAGGAGTTGGAAGGGAGCCAAAGATGTCATTGAGTCCAACCTCCCTGCCACAGCAGGACCAGACAATCTAGCTCAGGTCACACAGGAACACAACCAGACAGGTCTTGAAAGGCTCCAGAGAAGGAGACTCCACAACCTCTCTGGGGAGCCTGTGCCTGTGCTCTGGGATCCTTCCAGTCAAGAAGTCCCCCCTTTTGATGTGCTGGAACCTCCTGTGCTGCAGCTTCCATCCATTGCTCCTTGTCCTATCCCAGGGAGCAAGTGAGCAGAGCCTGTCCCCCACCTCCTGACCCCCAGCCCTCAGAGATTTATAAACATTGATGAAATCCCCTCTCAGTCTTCTCTTCTCCAGACTAAGTAGCCCCAGGTCCCTCAGCCTCTCCTCATCAGGCCATGCTCCTGTCCCTTCATCATCCTCATAGCCTTCTGCTGGACTCTCTCCAGCAGATCCCTGTCCCTCTTAAGCTGGGGAGCCTAAAACTGAAGGCAGTACTCAAGAGGAGGTCTCACCAGGTCTTTCTGTGTCTGGTACTACTCAGGAACTCATCATCTGGATATAAATAATTCTGCCTTAATTCTTGTGACATTCTTCATCACTTTGCTTATTTGTTTGTGTCATGCTGGGCATCACTTACTACAGTGCCTGCCTACTTTGAGTTCCTGGCTTTACTCTCTGTCCAGCTTGTGCTCTGCCTATGAAACTCTTTACCTCGACCCACGAGTTCCTGAACTTCTACCCTCCCAAATCTCTCCCTATCCCACTGAAGGGAAAGTGAGTGAGTGGCAGGGTGGGACTCTGGTACCTCCTTGGGTTAAACCACAACAGTCCTTTTTTGATGCCCAGTGTAGAGTTCAAAGGATTTGAGACAAAGACAGGCTTGGCTGGAGTGTGCAAGACCAAATGTAGAGTTGTTACAGCTACCCACTGGCAGGGCTTTCCCCAGGGCTTTGCTTCCCTTCCTGCATCTTAGAGCCTTGTGGTTGTTCACGGCTGCTTTTTGCCTTTGCTGTGCTCCTTGTCGTGTATTTCTGAACAGAGCTGTGCTCTGCACCACTCCACCACTACACAAGGGCTTCAGAGAAGAAAAACAAAGAAGGAGTGGGCAGTGTAGAACAGGTTTGCTCATGTAAGCTCACAGCTGAAGGCAATGTCAGAAAGGTCTGGACATGCTGTACTTTGTGATCTTGGCACGGACTGGCAGTTAGGATTTGTTTCTTGTAGGCGCTTGTTCTGGTGCTGGAGGAGGAAAATGGACTCTTTAAACATGCCCTAACCTGATCCAGGCAAATAAAAGCTGCATTTGGGTATGGATTAGTGAATGTGTTGCAATGTTTAAATCTGGCTAATGCTCAAGAATCTTGGAGTCAGGCAGTGAGGCTGGAGTGCTCCTGCGTTCCAGAGAAACCACTACCTGCAGTCAGGCTCAGCTGCAGAGCAGACTAATTAGGGAGCTGCACATGCCAAACAGATCACTAGGGCCATGCAGCCCAGCTGGCCTTTGCCACAGCTGGAAAACCTGGCAGAAGGGTGTGTTGCATGGCCGTGTGGATGAGGGGCAAAGAGCTGCTTTCCCCAGGGCTGCCAGCACTGCCAGTGTCCCAGGCACCCGCAGGCCTCAGGAAGGAGACACAGCTGATGAAAGTTTAAGTGCTGCCTCTTCAGCTTCTTACTCTGCTGCTTGTTCCTCTCACTGCCAAACTGAGCGACCAGGAACTCAGGCTTGATGCTCTGCAGAGGACTGGAGGAGTCCAGACCTCTGGTAACAGTCTTCTTGGCTAGTGCTGCTGAAAATGCTTATCGCTTTTTGGAGGTACTAAAGAGAAAGCTATGCATGAGCAGAGGAATCACCTGATCAGCCCTGTTGCACAGATCCTGAGGCCTCCTTAGAATCCAGCCCTTGTTCTTTCAGCATCTATCATCTGGCTGTCTAAAATAGGATCCAGAGATAATCTCTTGACCCTTTTCAGGCAGCACTAGGTGGCAATTGCCAGCAGCTGTCTTAGTGTGGTGGAGCCAAAGTGTATTCACTCAGTGCTGTATTGAAAGAGGCATCAGGTATACCCACAGGAACCCTTTTTTTCCTACATTAAGAAACTTCCACGATTAGAGAAATTAGAGCTTTTGTTTGTTTGTTTTTATATACTCCATGCAGGACATGATAGGTAGAAGAGAATCCTGCTCTTCAGGACAGATCCTGATGACCGACCTGAGCTGCCTTGCCTACGTGCTGGAAGAATGGGCTGCCGTGGAGTACTTGAAGAAATACTTTTTTCATCTGGTCATCATCTCACTGACAATTGCTGCCATACTAATGCTTTTTATAGTCCCTTTAACAATCGTCTTTTTCATTTACCTTTCCAACCTGCTGCTTCTAATCTATCAGAGGAGCGGGGAGCTAAAAGCCGATCCCCTGAGCAGCGTTTGGGATGGTGCAAGGAAAATTATAGCAAGCTTTTGGGATATATATGCACGAGCGTGGCATGGTAAGTATAACAGGGCTGCTCTGGAGCTTTGAATTGCAATCAATAGCAAAGAGACCTAAGTTTCAATTATTTACTTATTTTGAACAAGCTCTTCTAAGTGGATGCAAAGCAGTGACACTCAGCTATGCTTCGCATGGCATCTGTCCCAAAAGTCTTAAGAGCTGCATGGACAAAGAAATAATTAGATACCACATTGAAGTTTGTACTGTGCCACGATATAAAAGTAACCTGATGTTTCAGATTAATTCCACACACCCTGTTCCCTAGGAACATCCTCAGCCATGTGCTAGGCTCTTGTTTTGCTCACCCATACAAGTTTGGGGCTGCCAGTGAGACTTTGCTGCCCTAAGGATGAAAAGCAGGTTGTTATGTTGCTGTCCTCCCTCACAGGTTCTTCTCTTAGTCTTTGAACATCCTGTGGTACAAAATTTTCTCCACTTCCTCCTAGAGCTCTGCCTACTCCCTTCATCCAGCTCGTAGTAGGACCTGTAGCAGGGGTGGAGATGAGGGAGACAAAGTGGAACAGATTTCTTAGCTGGCAGCATTGCCTTTTCCAAAGCCTTTGTATACGTTAGGCTCTACCTAACGCCTAAAGCAAACACAGGAAGAGCCAGGAGGGGGAGTTAACAGATGTCCATGTCTCTGAGGAAATTCTTTTTCACTGTAAAGTGAATACAGTGGAGAGAACCTCTCATTGAGATTCTTACAGATTCTGACTTGGACTTGAACCAGAGAGATTTGTTGCATCCCAAACTTTTCATTCTGCATGACACTGAACAAAAATCCACACTGCCATATTTCAGGAAAGCATCCTGACTGCTTGTTTGCCTCTCTCTCTGCTGATGAAAGGCTTTCATACCAGTACAGTAACTTAATTTATTTCTAATTGTTGTACTTAAGACTGGGGAAAGTTCCTAATGGGAAATGATTAAGTTAGGGCCCTCAACTGGGGAAAATGTCAGGTTCAGGTCTGGTCTAGTGATTAAACTGAGCACAGATTTGTCCTCCTGTGGTGTCTGAACGGCTTTCTCTTTGCTCTTTACCAAAAGCTCCATCCAAACTTACCTCTTTTAAAGGCTGCTGCAGAGGACTTCACAACTCATTGAAAGTCACTCAACAGTTTTGTGACCTACAAATGAATTGCAGCTATCACTGCCCGTGTATTGCTTTTCATCCCAAACAGGTTATGAGCTCCACGGTGTGGAAAACCTACCAGAAGGACCAGGAATTCTGGTGTATTACCACGGAGCTATTCCTATAGACTACCTCTACTTCTTGTCTAGGCTGTTTCTCTGGAAGAAAAGACTTTGTCTGTCAGTAGCTGATCATTTTGTCTTTCGTTTACCAGGTAAGAGCATATTCTCTTGTATATAAACATCCTGGATTCACTTAATCTGTTGCTGGCCTTGCTGAAAGTTTGATTCCACTTTCAAGAGAGCTTTTTAAATGAAAAGACTTCTTTTAGGCTCTTAGACTGAAAGCTGGCAGATGCAGAGGGGCAAACAAGACAGAATATTCTCTCTCTTAAGCAAAAGGTGATAGAAACACTGGCAGACCCTCCAATAGACTAGACTAAGCCAGGTTGGAAGAGACCTCCAAGCTCATCCAGTCCAACCTATCCCCCAGCCCTATCCAATGGCACTAAGTGCCCCATCCAGGCTTTGCTTGAACACCTCCAGGAATGGCAACTCCACCACATCCCTGGGCAGCCCATTGCAATTAACTTCTTCCTAATATCCAGCCTGTACCTCCCTCAGCACAACTTGAGACTGTGTCCCCTTGTTCTGTTGCTGGTTGCCTGGGAGAAGAACCCAACCCCACCTGGCTACAACCTCCCTTTAGGTAGTTGTAGACAGCAATGAGGTCATCTCTGAGCCTCCTCTCCAGGCTAAACAACCACAGCCTCTCCTCAAAGGGCTTGTGCTCCAGGCCCCTCAGCAGCCTCGTTGCTCTTGCCAACAAGTAGACATGATATATTGAGAAGAAATGTCATGGCTCAGTATAAAGTGTTGGATAGAACTAGGTTATTGAGCTAGTGCTGGTTGGTAGCAGTGGGTGCAGAAATGCCCAGTAAATGGTGGGATATCAATGCCCTACATGTTTCCTACACTAGGTAGCTATGCAGTGGGCTATGACATCAAATCTCTCTTTGGATCAAAGCCTGGAGCAGGGTAGATGTTAGCAACAAGTTCTTTACCTGACATCCTAAAAAGTCCCTCACCAGCTTTCTTGTAGACCTCCTTCAGATGCTGGAAGGCCACAATAAGGTCTCAGAGCCTTCTCTTCTCCAAACTGAACAACCCCGACTCTCTCTCTGTCTCCATGGGAGAGGTTCTGCAGCCCTCTGATCATCCTCATGGCCCTTCTCTGGACACTTTCCAGCACATCCAGATCTTCCTTGTAATAGGGGCTCCAGAACTGGATGCAGTACTCAAGGTGGGGGTCTCACCAGAGTGGAGCAAAGGTGGGTGGAGGGGAGAATCACTATATATAAGTATAGATACATAAATAAATAGCTATTATATTTCCTTAGCTGTAACCTTGTTCCTACATGTGAGCAGTGTTTGTGATGCATTATTATGCTACGTATTTCTTCTTCATTGCAGGACTCAAGCTGTTATTGGAAGTGACAGGTGTCATGCCAGGCACAAGGGAGGAGTGCCTGGTGGCTCTGAGGAATGGGTACTTGGTGTCTGTCTCACCAGGTGGAGTTAGAGAAGCCCTGTTCAGTGATGAGAGCTACCAGCTCATGTGGGGAAATCGAAAGGGCTTTGCTCACGTGGCTTTAGAAGCAAAAGTGGTGAGTACTTTATGCTGGCAGTCCCAGTTTGTGCTTATTGCATCCAGGCTTCACCATAAAACACAGCTTAAGAATGTTTGCTGGAAGATTTTCCAGACAGAAGAGTAAAGATTTGCTTAAGGCTATGGCTTAAGGTGAATCTTGTTGAGTAGGGTTCTAGGTTGGACTTGGTGATCCTGAGGGGCTTTGCCAACCTGCATGTTTCTGTGATTCTGTGATTTGTTTTCCTTTCCCCACCACTTCCCTCCAGTACATTAATCCATGGGCAGCAACTTAACTGACTGATCATTAACCTGTGTAGTCAAGTGATTTGCTTAGCTGCATTAACTAGAAGATAAGATTCAAACCTGCTATAACATTCCCACCTTTTTTTTTGTTTGTTTTTTGGTTTTTTTATGATTCCTTAGCCCATCATTCCAATGTATACCCAAAATGTCCGGGAAGGATATAGGACATTTAAAGAAAGAAGTAAGAACTTTAAAACTTTTTTTTTTTTTTTTTTTTTAAACAGTTGAAAGATTTTCCCCACTTTTCTTTCAGATCTCCTTCCCTTGTCACTCAGACTTCTCTCCCTTTCCCTTCAGATTTCTCTCCCTTTTCCCTCAGATTTCCCTTCTTTGTTGCTCAGATTTCTCTCCCTTTTCCCTCAGATTTCCCTCCCTTGTCTCTCGGATTTGCCTCCCTTTTATCTTGGATTTTTCTCCTTTGTCTCTCAGATTTCTCTCCCTTTTTGCTCAGATTTCTTCTCCCTTGTCTCTCAGATTTCCCTCCCTTGTCTCTCAGATTTCTCTCCCCTGTCTCCCAGATTTCTCTCCCCTGTCTAGGTTGGACTTGGTGATCCTCACTCAGATTTCCCTCCCCTGTCACTCAGATTTCTCTCCCTTGTCTCTCAGATTTTGCTTTGCAGACTTGTGCTAACTTTGGATTCTCTAACACACTTGCTGTGGGTCAGAGAAGCTATCTTGGATATGTGTAACTGGGTTTGTGACTCTTTAATGCAGTCTTACTGCAGCGACCTATTAACTCTGAGCTTCGCTCTGGTGGCCAGTTCCCTAAATCCTCTACTTTCTTCCTGACTGTCAGGTAAAGCCACCCATTTTTAAGAAGTCTTCCACCCTAATCAGCCATCAAGTTTCCTGTGACAATAACCCCACTTCTTCCTCCTTTAACCTGTCCCAGGGCTGTTTAGGCAGCTGTACGAAAGCACTCGGCTGCCCCTGCTGCCACCCTACGGGGGGCTCCCGGTTAAGTTCCGCACCTACATTGGGGAGCCAATCCCATATGATCCCAACGTAACTACAGAGGAACTGGTGGAGAAGGTAGGTCAGCTCTCCTTACACTTTTGAGCCACATGATTTTTGCTTTGCCCTTTATTATATGTGCACTTGAAACTGGTTGTGGCACGGTTAGGAAAAGACAAGCAGGCTTTTTGCTAGCTTCTTGAAGCACCGAGCAGCTGAGCTCCAGGATTATTTAGTGTGTGGACACATGGCAGTGGTTGGGATGCCTTCATCCTTTCAGAATGTCTGAGCTCTGCCTTCTCGGGGTGCTAACTTTTTTCCTCCCATGCCTTTGATAACTGAACTAGAGCAGGGTTTAGATTAGACATAAGGAGGGAGTTTTTTACAATGAGAGTGGTGAAATACTGGAACAGGTTGCTCAGAGATGTGCTTGAGGGCTCATCCCTGCAGGCATTCAAGTCAAACTCAATGGGGCCCTGAGCTTTAGGTTGGACTGGATGATTTTGGAAATCTCTTCCAGCCTGGTAGATGCTATGATTCTATGTGATCTGTTTGTAGCTCTCCCTGCTCACTGCAGGGGGTTTGGACAAAACAACCTTGGCAGGTCCCTTCTAACCCAATGCATTCTGTGAAACGATGTAAACTGTTTGTTAAGTTCCACTTTCAGTACCCAGGGAAACAAATTTCATAGATAACAAATAACTTTGAGAGCCTTCCCTAAATGTCACAAGGCTCTTGAAACAAAAGTTCCACAGGAGCTTCAGTCTCGCTGGCAAAAGGAAAATGGTAAAAATAATTTGCATCCAAAATACAAAAGTATTTTGAGTCCCTACAGCTTGGCGACATCAGCAATGCTCAGGAGCATTAAAATATTCCTAGATCCAGGCTTTAGGCGTTTTTCAAATCGAATCTGTGAAAAATTTGAAGTGCATTTCCCGTGTGGAAGATGAAAGGAGAGCTTTGTGCAAATAGGCTGCTCTGGCCTAGGAATACACAGATGAAAACACTTGTTAGGAACCAGTGTTGTAAAACTACCTCAAAAAGTATCCTCAAAAAAGATGAAAGGAAGTTAGCTCTTATTTCTTCTCTTTTCACTTTTAAGGCTCTGTTGCAGACTGAGCTTTGCAGCAGTGAAATCAGAAAGATTGGTCTGTTAGAGAGCTGCCCCAGCCAGCTGAGGAGCTTAGGTTTAGCAGGTTTAGGAGGCTGGAGGTATTCTTGCATTTTAGGGGAAGACTATTTAGACCTGGGAAAATGAAACAGAAATTTCTCCTGGCATTGATTTGCTTTCTTAAGTCAAACCCTTGCCCATCCACCTCAGTGGGAATACAGTTAGGTCTGCAGACCAGGCTAGTCAGGCTTCATCCAGCACTTTTGATTGAAACCTTTGGGGATGGCCATCGCATGAACTTAGTGTCTGCAAATGTTAAAGCTACTTTGACTTAGTATTGTTCAAGTTTTATAAGTCTCAATCACTTGAGCCTATCCAAACCTCAATCACTGGGTTTTATTACTTAGGACAAGTGGCAAATATAAAAGAGGACTTCTTTTTTTTCTAATATTAGGTCTCAAATGTGAACTTCTCAATACTTCTTGAACCTTTGGGAAGAAGTCAGAGGCTCTGCTCTTCTCCTTTGCATAAGCAGGTCTGTGAAGGAGCTTTCTCCTCTCTTTTCAGGCCAAGACTGCTGTCCAGGCTCTCATAAGCAAGCACCAAACCATCCCAGGGAGCATATGGAAGGCTTTACTGGATCGATTTGATAAACGTCGTAAAAGTGATTAGAATGCTTCTGCTATTCCATTGTTTTTTTACAGCATACAGTAAAAATCAATGTCCCACAGCACTGCTGGCTACTAATTGGTGTGCATCCAGTATAATGTACAAGTTTCTGCAGATATGGCAGAAGAAAACAGTAAACCTCTTGAAGGTTGCCTGTGCCCTTGAGGATGTTCTGAAGTAGAAAGACTGGTGGAAGAAACAGATAGCAATGCAGCAGCTAAATTTCTCAAAGGAAATCATATAGCCAGGGTTTGCCTGGTTCCCCCAGAAACTATGTACATACAGCTGGCAGCCTCAGTTTGGTGTAAATCTGAGAGTTTGTTTTGAGCACTTCCTGGTCCAGCATCTCAGAGCTGGTGTTGTCCCACCAGAAGCCACCTGTTTGATCCCATGCTAGAGAGTGTCAGAAGAGAAACTGCCTCCCTTTAGCTAAGCATCTGCTGCTCAGGCCATTGTTCTAGAGGGAAAGAATCCCACAAAACCTACAAACACATCAGCTTAGTGGTTTGGTATGCCAGAAAATACGAATGCTGCCTCCAAGACTGCCCTGACAGAAAAAAGGCTTTCTGAGAGAGGGGGGGTTAAAAAAATTAGAAAAGCATAAAAGTAGCACTAAGCACATACATGTAGAAAGTATTTTCAAGTCCCAACTGGTCCATCCAGGCACGATTGCACCACCAGCACTGGTTTAGCGGCCGAGGCTGCCCCCAGGCTGGCAATCCCCGCGTCTGCAGCAGGATGTGCTGTGCTCGCCCTGCTCTGACAGCAGGCTGGGGAGAGTCTCCTGTAACGCAGCCCTGGGGCTCCTCACCGCTGGCTGTTTGCCTCAATGCGCAGTGCTGCGACACTGCTGTCCCAGTACGGATTGAGCCTCGGTGCCAGTTAGGAAAGGTGCACACGGGCAGTGTTGTCTTCCTCACAGAGCCTGCAGAACACTGGAGCTTGCCACAGAGCAGAGTGTGTTTTTTTACAAGCTGTGGGATGTTGTTACTGGTGGAAGTGGGAGAGCTGTGTGTAACCTATCCAATGTACCATTAAATGCATCGAGTCTGTCCACTTCAAACACCAAGAAAAGTAACTTTTGTGCCTCGTTTTTCCTCCTTGTACTTCTAATTCCTGGGAAATCTTTACCCTCAACATCCTAAAGCGTTTGATAACATTTAAAAGAAAAACATAAAAGCTTTTTTTTTTTTTTTTTTTTTTTCACTAGAAACCTAAACCTAGAGGGCTTTTGTCAAAATAAATACTTTGTCTTCCCATGCTGCTTCTCTACAAACCTTCCTTGAACATCTGAGGAAGGGAGCAGGATAGACAGGTGACTTATTTCTCTGGAGCAA
>VWZI01018113.1:422010-452526 GCA_013396835.1 Psilopogon haemacephalus | reverse complement strand
AAAAAAAAAAAAGAAAAAAAAAAGAAAAAAAAAACCAACCCAAACTCAAATCTGTCCCAAGACACAAGAATGTTTATTGAACAAATAAACAGGCAAAAGGGTTTTTCTTCCAGCAGACTCATCGTGCGTGGGAGATGATAAACTGAAACAAACCAGGATGCTGACTGATACGCCTGCAGAGGAACAGGAATTCAAACCGTTAAGTCTTACCTAGTGCCTTCCACCAATACCAGCTAAAATTCCAAGCCTGGGCTTAAATCAGCTGAGAAAAGGAGCCAGGAGAAAAGGCTACCAGCTACTGAAACGGACACAGATGAAGAAGCAGAAGAATTGAAAGCAACCAGAACCTACAAATGTTCCTTTTATCAGAGAAGCTATGCAGAAGGACTAGACAGGACCCTCTGACTATCCTGTTTTTCAAGCATATTAGCAGAATCGTGCCAAAGAACAAAGGTGATGAAGGATCTGAAACACAAGTCTTGTGAGGAGCAGCTGAGGGAACTGGAGTTGCTCAGACTGGAGAAAAGGAGGCAGAGGGAATATCTTCTCACTCTCTACTACTGCCTGAAAGGAAGCTGGAATGAGGTGGGTGCTGGTCTCCTTTCCCAAGTAATGAGGGATATGACAAGTTGTGCCAGGGAAGGTTTAGGATGGACATGAGGAACGATTTCCCCCTCAAAAGGGTTAGCAAGCCCTAGAACAGACTGCCTCGAAGTGGTGGAGTCCCCATCCTTGAAGGAGTGTCAAAGCTGTGTCGATGTGGTGCTGAGGGTCTCGGGTTAGTGGTGATGTGGCAGTGCTGGGTTAAGTTAGACTTGATTATCTTAAAGGTCTTTTCTCCTTGCAGCTACGTGAACTGGTGTGCCTGGTGTAACTGGAAAGCCCCTCGTCTCTTAGATGGGTTTCTCTGTTTCCTTTGTAGACAGATCCAGGAATCCCCCAAGGCTGACAGCCAGCCAGGGACGCCTGAACAGCCGCAGAACCTCACATCAAGTGGGATTGCAGCCGGGGTGCAGAGAGACGGCTTAGAAGCACCCTGGGCATAGGAGCAGCGCGGTGAATGTGCGGAAGCTGCGCAGCGGCGGAGCGGCCGCGGACCATGCTGCTGCCATAGCGGCAGGAGATGGAGGATGGGAGGCAAGGGACAAGACAGAGCACCTCAGCTCTGCAGCAGCAGCAGCAAAGGATTAGGGCTGGACACAAGGGACTCGCCAGTGCACTCCAGTCCTGCAGCAGCAGAAGGATTAGGACTGGCCACAAAGGACTCGCCAATGCACTCCAGTCCTGCAGCAGAAGGACACAAGGGCCTCGCCAGGGCACTCCAGTCCTGCAGCAGCAGCAGCAGTATTAGGACACAAGGGTCTCGCCAGAGCACTCCAGTCCAGCAGCAGCAACAGCAGCAGCAGCAGCACACAAGGGTCTCGCCGGAGCGCTCCAGTCCTGCAGCAGCAGCAGCAGCAGCACACAAGAATCTCGCCAGGGCACTCCAGTCCTGCAGCAGCAGCAGCAGCACACAAGGGTCTCGCCAGGGCACTCCAGTCCTGCAGCAGCAGCAGCAGCACACAAGGGTCTCGCCAGGGCACTCCAGTCCTGCAGCAGCAGCAGCAGTATTAGGACACAAGGGTCTCGCCAGAGCACTCCAGTCCAGCAGCAGCAACAGCAGCAGCAGCAGCACACAAGGGTCTCGCCGGAGCGCTCCAGTCCTGCAGCAGCAGCAGCAGCAGCACACAAGAATCTCGCCAGGGCACTCCAGTCCTGCAGCAGCAGCAGCAGTATTAGGACACAAGGGTCTCGCCAGAGCACTCCNGCGGCCCCAGCTCCTCTCTCGCCGGAAGTGCCGAGCGGTGCGTGGCGGACACGGTCCGGGCGGCTCCGGCGCCCCCGGCGCCGCGAAGTTCCTCCCTCTCTTCCCTTCCGCCGCTTCTACCGCTCTCGGTCTTTCCGCGTCCCCTGCGCCGCCCCTCGCCTTTTCCGTGCCCTCCTACCGGCGGCACGGTGCTCTCCCGCCTCCGCCCCGCCGCGGGGAGCCGCCCTAGCCTGGCCGCCCCGCGGGCACCCGGCCTCCGCGGGGGCGGCGGGCTTCGGAGAAGTAAAACCAGGCCCCGGCAGGGACGCGGGGCTGGAGCCGGAGCCGCCGCCGCCACGGGAAGGTAAGCGGGCGCCGTCGGGCCGGGTCGAGAGGGTCTCAGTCCCGTCCCCGAGCGGGAGGTGCCTTTGCCATAGCAGCCGCCGCCCAGCTTGGGGCCCGGCTTTAGTTATACCGGCGGGACGACAGGGACTGCGGTGCGGGAGGAGAGCGGCGGGAACCTAACTGGGGCAGCCGGGCGGGGGTCATCAGAAGGCTCTCGACCCTTCCCCAGCCTACTGCGGAAGGAGCCAGAGTCTCGCTGCCCCAAAGGCAAGGAGCAGGCCACGGCTCAGCTTCAAAACAAGGGCACAGCCACCTCCTCCTGACTTCGAGGATCGCTCCGGCTGCAGATGCCATTAGCAGGTTTATCAGGGTCTGCAGGGTTTGTGCGTGTGGTTTTGGTGATACTGCTAATTCTGGTGCTGGGCTGTACTTCTGTAGTTTGGCGATACTGAAGCGTTCTCCACAGGTGCCGCTTGCGCTTTCTTGATGCTGGAATTGACTGGTTTGAAGCTTCAGATGTTGCTTTCCACAGCTGGTGCCTATAACGTGATTAGTAGGGGCTGAGCTATGCCCGGGTCTGCTGGCTGCACCTGGAGACCGCTGTTTGTAGCTGGGTCCGGGATTTTTCTGCTGGAAATCCGTGGAGGGAGCTGTCTGATAGCTTTGTTGGCACTTCACAGTCAGAGTCAGAGCCTTCAGCCTAAGTCAGCGTGTGCTGTAATTAGCCAAATGAGAAATTCCATCTCTGTCATCTAAGGAAAACAAACACAGGCTGCCCTGCTAGGGAGCTGAGCTTAAAGTGAAAATGCCTCATGGGAGCTGCACAACAGGTGTGAGTGAGGGCTGTTAGAAATAAGTCCTTTAAGGGTATGCACCTGTTCCAGAGGGCTTCTGCTGGCTAAGGGGTGGTGCTGCATCCCATCGTGGTTTTTAGATTGGGGTGGTGGCAGGTAGCAGAAAGCCTCTGACAAGGGTGGGGGGGGCAGCCTGGCTTTGCTTGGGTGAGGTCCTCATCGCAGTGGCAGTGCCTGTGTTTCTAGAAGGCAGTGTGCTTGTGATTTTAGCTGCTCTGGCAGTCAGAGCAGACAGCTGTAAAGCTGGAACAGGCCAAAAAGATGTTGTCTTTCAGTAGCATGTAAGAATTATGGTGGACTTTTGTTCAGTTTAGGGGTGTTGGAGACCAGTTTGGATGATGTTCAAGGCCTTGAGCAACCTGGTCTAGTAGAAGGTGTCCCTGTCCACGGCAGAGGGGGTTGGAACTAGATGGTCTTGAAGCTGCCTTTCAACCCAACCCATTCTATGAATCTATGAAAAGCATTTTCACCATGAGAGTGGTCAAGCACTGGATTAAGACCCCAGAGAAGCAGTGTGATCTCCATCCGTGGTGATATTACAAACTAGACTGGCCCTGTTCATGAGCAGCCTGATCTGACTCCTTAGTTAGCAAGAGGCTGGATGAGTGCTGTGCAAAGAGTCCTTCCAATATATGTAATTCTCTTCAAGCTGGGGAAGCTGTGTTGTTTAGAGCGGGGTTGACTGTCCCTTGGAGAAGAGAGGACTTTAGCTGTTTCCTCTGTGTTTGGCAGCAAAGATGATGTCAGATTTTAGTTCCTATTACAGATCTGCTGCTTAGATGTGCAAGAAAAGTTATAAAACTGTGACGATTGCATTTGAGGTATTGCATCTACCATTGCAGGCAAAGGGCAAGCAATATTTTGCAAGGGCTGACGTGTGTGGACAGGACTTTAAATTTACTTGATGAGGATTTTGTGTTTGGAGAAAGCCATAAACAATTTAAAAGGCAACGGGCAGGAGAGTATAATTTTAAGTAATCTTTAAAGCTAGATAATCACCTCTGAGCTTTGGAAAATGGTTCTGTGGCATAACCCCTGCTCCGTATTGCTCTCCAGCTAGTAGGTGGAACCATTGGAGAAGTCCAGATATAACAATCTGATAAATACTTAGTGTTGAATGCTACTCCTAATCCTGCTTGGTCCCACAAGCTGTCTTTCTTGTCCTTGCTGTGGGTGTTTACTGCCTGACAGGTTCTGGAGTTGGGCTCTGGCATCTGGACTGAGAAAGAGCTTCCTCTTGCTCTCTCACAGGTCTCTGTCTCCTGTGCTTCTCCCCCCTACCACCACTAATTCACAGCCCCAAGCACACAGGCATGAAATCAGTGGAGTGCACGTCACCAGTGCTGTGTGCTTGGGCAGCACTGAAGGTCATCAAGCTCCTCCTCACGTTGTCCCCAAGAAAGTGCTGAGGAGCAAAATGTTGTAAGCCTGAAGCAGTGGGACAGGCATGGATTGGGAGAGCAAAGTCTTTGTCACAGCATCAGCTTTCTTCTCTGCAATAGGAGTTACCTTGAGCAATGTGGGTAGAGGCCAATTTCCGACAGAAGGAAAAGGAACATCCTTGCTCTGTCAGAGTGAGAGGAAAAACGGAGGAATAAGTGAAAGGGTTCTGCCCTAGTACATGCTTCAATATCTCATAGCAGATGTGAAGTAACACTGGTCACTTTCCTAGTTTTTGTTGTCATTGGGGCTCTGATGGTGTTAGCAAAATGATCTCCTGAATTTCGGTCACTGGGTTGCCCAAAAGAACAGGGCAAGAGTAAAGAAGGAGTAGGCTGTGCAATCATAAGTGTTGTAAATCATGTTGTAATCAAAACCCAAACCCCAACAACCCCAAGCTTGGATTCTTCCAGAAATTATCAGTTCTTAATAAATTTTTTCTCTACAAGCCTACATTGTTGTAGTTGGAACACACTTTTCTTCCTGGTTCTGACTAAGAGTTCCTTCAAATCTTGACCAAAAGTTTAGTCTAGATTAGGATAGCTTTTTTTTCTAGTCTAGGAAAACTTTATCCCCCCCTCCAAATATTTACTTTGGTTTGGAACTGTAGATAGCCATGTGTACAGGTTGTGTCGTGTTTGGAAGATGAAGGGAACAGCAGCTTTTCCCCTAAATCCTACAAAGTTGAGAAAGAAGTGTTGCTCCAGGGCTGCAGAAAGCCTCAGGAGGGCTAATCTAGGCAGGAGATTAGGAAGAAATTGTTTACAGTGAGGGTGGTGAGACACTGGAACAGGTTGTCCAGGAAGGTTATGGATGCTCCTTCCCTGGAGCTGTTCAAGACCAGGTTGGATGAGGCCTCGAGCAACCTGGGCTAGTGGAAGGTGTCTCTGCCCATAGTGGGTCTGGAACTAAATGATCTTTAAGGTCCTTTCCAACCCAACCCATTCTATGAATCTATTCTATAAGTCTGTGAAATAGCAGCACAGAGAGGTCTAGCCCTGAAAATTCTTAGGAGCTGGTGTTGGAGAAGAAATCATAGAATGGCTTAGGTTGGAAGATACCTCAAAGCTCATCCAGTTCCAACCCCCCTGTGCCATAGGCAGGGACATCTCCCACTGGAACAGGTCGCTCAGGGCCTCACAGATAAGGTAAAGCCTGAGCTGTTGGAACTTCTGGAGGATTTTCTGTGATCTTTTCCCTTGCTCCTTCTGCTGCTTCTCTGTGTTGTGCCCTTGGGACTTGGTGTTTCACCTTCTGTAAATTTCCAGGTTCAGTTAAAGGCTTCTACAGAAGGGAGATTTGCTTATTTAAGACCTCTTGAGTCATCCTATGCTTGTGGATAGTGAAAGCATCCAGCAGATATTTTATAGCACTGAATTTGAGATGGTAGTAAGTACTTGGGAGAAGGTTTGGAGCGTGCTGTGTGAACCAGCAGATGAGCCTAATCAATACAGCCCTCTAAAAATAGAAAATGCAGTGGAAATGAGTGTTGGTGACACCAGACATCTTCTGGATCTGCATGAATTGAGCAGCTTGAGATAAAATCTTAGCCTGAGAATGAAGCAATTTCATTCCCTTTCTCCATGAGAATTGTCAGCATTTGCATTGCACAAAAGAATTGGACTGAAGAAAACGAAGTAAAAGTTTTGCTGCATGAACCATTCCATTTCCAGTAGGTGCTGCTGGGGTGTGGGGTGAGTGGGATGAGAATCAAACCCATCAGAAAGGAGTTTTCCATGATTAAACCATCCAGGCAGGTCTGTCTGTTTCGAGGGTTTATTAATCTGCTGGTTTTTGTTTCTAATTAACCAGGAGATGATAGGTGGAAATGAATCCTGTGCTGCAGGACCAATGCCTATGTCCTACTTGACCTGCCTGACTTACATCCTGGGAGAATGGACTGGCGTGGAGCATATTGAAGATTATCTGAGTTATGCAGTCTACCTTTCATGGGTGCTTTTGCCACTGGCAGTAGTTTTTGTACTTCCAGGAAGTCTTGTCATCCTTTTTTATACTTCTATTCTCCTCCTTCATATTTATAAAAGGAAGAATGAACTGAAGGAAGCTTATTCCCATGATTTTTGGGCTGGTGGAAAACAAATGTTGGCAACCCTATGGGATGGACATGGAAGAATATGGCATGGTAAGCAAGATCTGATGTTAAAACCTGCTGGAGCTCCTATTCCTGGTTTACCTTTCAGGATTAACAATGTCTACCTGATATTGGTGCTGAAATTGAAAATCCAGGCCAGGTTTGTTTTTTTTTTTTTAACTTTCCTTTTCTCAAAGACTGCCAGTGGTGCTTGGGAGGAAAAAAGCCACTGAGACATCTTTTTTTTTTTTCAGACATGTTATGGTTTAACCCCAGCTTGCCAGCTCAGCCCTCCACAGCTGCTTACTCCCTCCCTCCTGATGGGATGGGAGACGGAATCAGAAAGGGAGAAGACTTGTGGGTTAGAGATAAAGATAGTTGAATAGGTAAAGCAAAAGCCATGCACTGTAGGACAGCAAACCAAGGAATTCATTCACCACTTGCCATCAGCAGGCAGTCCAGCCAGCTCCAGGAAAGCAGAGCTCCATCACACATAGCAGATGTGTGCCAAATGCCATCACTTGTAATGTTCCCCCCTCCTTTCCTTCATCTTCCCCTCAGTCTGATATGCTGAGTATGATGTCATATAGTCTGGAATATCCCTTTGGTCAGTTGGGATCAGGTCTCTCATCTGTGTCCCCTCTCATACACCCTCATTCCTAACTCCTTGTGCACCCCAGCCTACTCACTGGTGGTGTGAGTCTTGACTCCCTTCAAGCACTGCTCAGCAACTGCGAAAACATCCCTGTGCTATCAGCACTGCTCCCAGCACTAACCCAAACCATCACCTCATACCAGCCCTGTGCTATCAGCACTGCTCCCAGCACTGACCCAAACCATCACCTCATACCAGCCCTGTGCTATCAGCACTGCTCCCAGCACTGACCCAAACCATCACCTCATACCAGCCACTTTGAAGAAAAAACTCCCTTTACCCCAGCCAAACCCAGCACAGGATATAAAATGTTTTGTCTGAGGCATTAATTAATTTGCTGCTAATAAGATCCAATTGCATATTTATTTATGCATCTTTAAAATTGTTGTATTAATTTCCCCCCCCCCCCACCTTTTCCCACTTCTCCTAGATTTCCTCATTCCAAAAGGACCTGCAATGTTAAAAATCAGATCCATTATTTCAGAGTCAGTATATGAACACTGGTGGTTAATGCCATAGTTCCCTGGTAGCCAGCATGTCAGCATCATTTAATTGCACTCAAGCAGCCTTCTCCACACAATGCCAAGTGATGGCTAAAAGAAGCACTTAGTTCATCCACTACTTGCTACTTAGAGCCCAGAACTGTTACAGATCCCTGCTTTTTCTTTCTATGTATTTTTGACAACTGCTTTCAAAACTGAGGGCTCTGTTCCTTGTCCTTCTGCTATTATTTCTCATATAAAGACAGACTTAATAAGTGATTTGGCTTCTCCTTTCTGAGGAAATCATAAGCCTCTTTCAGACCCATTCAGTCTAGATGCAGCTAAAGGCAAAAGAGATGTTTAAGAGCAATTTACATTAAGAACAAATCCTTCTTGAAAATCATCTCTATTTGTTCTGTAGTCAAAGGGAAGAGGGTTTTCAAGGCATTGATAGCCAGATGGTGCAGGGTCTGTATCAGATAGGCTTTGTAAGACTATAAGATGTAACTTTCAAATCTGGCAAAGTACACTAGACCAAAATCAACAGCTACATCAAAGAGCTTAAAATGCTCCCTTCACAAGAAAAAGCTATATATTTTTTTTTTTTCATAAGAAAATGACTTTTTAAGGCCTTGGCTCTTTTCATTCTTAGTAACTTTTTCTTTTGATAAGGTCTAACTTTTTATTTGCACAGGAAAAATTCTTACCCAGTCACTCCTTGACAGTTGTGACTTTCCCCTGCCCTGCCAGCTGCTTCCATGTTCTGTATACAATTCTCTGCCTAAAGGATGAAATGTTTTGTGGTTATTTTGTTTCCCCCTCTGCTTTGTTAATCAGTGTATCATAAGAAGAGCTTTTCATCCTGAATCTTGCAGCATTGGAGAAAATAAACCTAACCAAAACTAACCAAACTGGTGTGTGATACCTTTGAGTTTACGTACATTATACAGGTACTAGATGTAGGTATCATTCTGGTTTTGGAGCACCATTAGTGGTCACCCGGGATGGTACAGATGATAATGTTTGCAATATAGTGTAGCACCATGGGTATAGAAAGTAAAATAGATTCATAGAATGGTTTGGGTTGGAAGGAGCCTTAAAGATGTTCTAATTCCAACCCCTAGGCTGAGACACTTTCCACTAGCCCAGTTTGCTCAAAGCCTCATCCAGCCTGGGCTTGAACACCTCCAGGGAGGCTGCATCGACAGCCTCTCTGGGCAGCCTATTCCAGTGTCTCACCACCCTCACTGTAAACAATTTCTTCCTGATACCCAGTCTAAGTCTGCCCTTCTCAAGAGGGAGAAGGACTTCATAATTTAAAAAAAGTGGTAATGGAATGAGAATTGCAGACCTGATTAACTTTGGAAGAAGTGGCAGGCTTTGGGATTGGGATTTTTGTTGTTGTGGTTTTGTTTTTCTCATTTAAAAGCCCCACAAACAAGATGCTGCAAGAATACTGCTCAGTGTTAACTGAATACATTTTCTGCTGATGCTTTTGGCTGCTTTGTGTGAACTGCAAATATTCTGCACTGGTAACTTCATTAGAAATGTAAATTCAGTGAGAAACTGGTGTGTGGGGTTTTTTTTGTGTGTGTGTTGTAATTAAACATGTAAAGCCCCAAGTAGCTTTTAGTACTTTGTGCTGGAAAAATAGAGCAGAGAGAAAGAGCAAAGGTAAGCTTCACACCCCTGAGTAGAAGGAGCCACCTAAATGGATGTTGGCACATCAGATCTTTACCAGTTAGTAGTGGCAAGGAATTTTCAGTAAATACTAGCTTGGAATGCTGTGTTTCACCACTGCAATCCTCACTTTGCTTTCTCTGGAGGGATTGATGCAGAGGGCTCTGCAGCCTTGAAGATAGGGAACTTCAGGAGGACTGATACAGTTTAAGGCAGTGAGAGAGTGTTTTGTTCTCAGGGTTTTTTAATTCTTTCTTTGAATGTGACTCTTCTGCTTTAAATAAAACTTGGGTTCACCATGAAAGCAACTCAGTAAATGCCACAAGTCGCCTCTTGCCTTTTTAGTGGTGGCTTTGCTCTTACTACCAATTGCTGTCGTAGTCACTGCCGGCTTGCCATGGGATAGAACTGTACCAAACTTGACCTCCTTTGTGCCTTTAACTTCTACCAGGTTATGAGCTTCATGGGACCAAAAATATTCCTGAAGGACCAGGGCTGCTTGTGTTCTATCATGGAGCTACTCCTGCCGACTGTATCTATTTCATGGCTAGACTGCTGATAGAGAAGAAGAGAAGCTGCTATGTAGTAGCTGATCATTTCGTCTTTAGATTACCAGGTAACTTACTTCATTATCAATAATCACTTTGGGAACTCTGCTTATTTATTTTTACAGTGTAATTAATAAAAACTGTGCCACAGGAACACAGCTCTCAAAGCAGACAGTGGGGTTGGAACTAGATGAGCCTTGTGGTCCCTTCCAACCCTGACTGATTCTGTGATTCTAAGTCTAACCATTAATCCAGCATGGTCACCACTAAACCCTGTCCCTCAGCAGCACATCTACACTGCTATTAACCCCCAGGGATGGAATTCCACCACCTCTCTGGGCACCTGTTCCAGGCCTGACAACCTTTGCAGGGAAGATGTCCAACCTAAACCTCCTCTGGCACAACTTGAGGCTGTTTTCTCTTGTCGCTTGTTACTTGAGAGATGAGACCAACCCCAACCTGTTTCCAGCCTCCTTTCAGGGAGTTGTAGAGAGCAATGAGGTCTCCCTTCAGCCTCTTTTTCTCCAGGGTAAACACACCCTGTTTCCTCAGTTTCCCCAGTTTCTCACAAGACTTGTTCTCCAGACCCTTCACCAGACCCTGCCGTGTTTTGGATGTGCTTCAACACCTCATGTCCTCCTTGTAGTGAGGGGCCCAGGGAGGGCTTGTTCCCCCACACCCCTTTCTGTGCAATCTGTTTCCTAATTCTGGGATTTGGTTTTACTCTTCCCCAAAACTTGGGCTTTTGACACCTTGAGTGCCCAGTTCATATCATCCTTTTTACTGCAGCTGATTCTATGATTCTATGATTCATTCAGCCAAATGTAGTGGAGGTGCTGGAGTAGAGCTGTTTCTAAATTGTTCCCTACAGATAAGAGAGAGTGTACAGACTGGACCATGCAAGGATGGGTTATGCTTCTGGATGAGCAACACCTTCCTTGTTTGGAAGCAAAGAGAAGATGACAGGAGAAACAGGTGTCTCTCTATTGATTGGTAGCAAAGACTTCAGTAAGATCATAGAATCACAGAATGGTTTGGGTTGGAAGGGAGCTTTAAATATCATCCAGTTCCTGCCCACCGCCATGGGCAGGGACAGTTTCCACTAGCCCAGCTTGCTAAAGGCCTCATCCAACCTGGCCTTGAACACCTCCAGGGAGGGGGCATCCATAACCTCCCTAGGCAACCTGTTCCAGTGTCTCACCACCCTCACTGTAAAGAATTTCTTCCTAATCTCCAGTCTAATTCTACCCTCTAACAGCTCAAAGCCATTGTCCCGTGTCCTATCACTACAAGTCTCGTAAAAGGTCTTTCCCCAGCTTTCTTGTAGGCCCCCTTTAGGTACTGGAATGATGGTACTGGGAGATGGGGTTTTTTTTATTAATATGGGCAGACTGAACGATGGTGACTGATAGAGAAATAATTTTTTTGCAAACGGTGCCCTTGAAGCTGACAGTATTAGCCAGGAGAGAATGCATTTTTGTACCCCACCCAGCTGAGCATGATGGGCAGTGGAATCTGTCCCCAAGAAGACTGTTTCAAGTAGAATCCTTTTTTGGAGGAAAGCTGTAGAATTGCTCCTAGTTTGTGTTAAAAAAAAAAAAAAAATCAAATGTGAGAAATTTTGGCTGGAGAACCCAGTGAAGAACACTGCTGATTGGAGCAATTAATTCCGTGAGGGGTTTGGGTTTTGTGTGGGCGAGATACAGTAGTACCCAGTTCTTTCCCTGAGTTCAATTTGTGACTAAAGGCCTTGAAATTAATTTCATGAGTTTCCAGGAGTCTTTTGTAGTGTGCTGATACTTTTAGTGGCAACAATCTTATCAGAAACCTGGCCCTTTGCCACTGGGGTTTTATCGCAGCCTTATCCCTGAAAACTGAACTTTTACAGACTGATAACACCATGGTATTGCCTCTGCAGCTGCTTTTGCCAACAGACCAGGGTTTGTCTGTCTGATTATCAAATCTTTTGCATCCAGCTGACTGACAGAACCTATTTCATCACTTAGATTTGGTTCCATGTTATAGCTGTTAATACTGTTATAGCTATTGATACTTGTTTATCAATTGGGAGGTTCTTTTGGTTTTCTCCATTTCTGCTTGAAAATAAAGTTCTAGGTGTGAGTATACTTAGGACTTCCCCCAGATGTTGTTTAGTAGCATTGCAGAGGCAGCCTGTTGAAAGGCTCATCTAGAAGAACTGGGTTCAGCTGTGCAGTGTCTGACTAACAGCTGATTCCATCTGACATTCTTTAGGGCTTGATACTGGGTCTGCTTCATTGCACACCTGGGTGAGGGGAAATTCACTGCTGATACCAGACTGGGAGAGCAATTGATGTGGTGAGGTTTAGAGCTGGGACTCAGAGTATAACTTCACAGAAATGAACTGGCACAGATGTCCCAAAGTTCAGCAAGAGCAAGTGTGTAGTTGTGCATCTGGGATGGAACAATCCCAAGTGACAATACTCTGGGTAGAAGGTGGCTTTGCAGGAAAGGACTGTGACAGTCTAGAACAACAAGTTGAATGTGAGTCAGCAGCTTGCCCTTGCAGCAGAGAAGCTGATCTGCAGGTTGAGCTTTTTTTTAGCATGAGTGCAGCCAACAGACTGAACGAAGAAGTTTTTGTTTTCCTTGGCTTGGCACCTGTGCAAGCACATCTCACAGTGTGGGGTTCAGTTTTGGACTCCCCAGCACAAGACAGACATTGACACACCAGGGTGTGTTCAGTGGATGATGGAGGGCTGGAGCACACAATGCACAAAAGCCTGAGAGACTGCACCTGTGTGGTCTGCACCAGACAAGGGTGGGGAAAGATGTCACTGCTGTCTTTGGCCACCTGATGGGATGGGGAAGAAGAGAGAGAGGCTCTTCACAGCAATAGAATGAGAAGCACCAGAGACAAGTTGCAACATGGGCACCTTTTATTAGATGTGTGGAAAGACCTTTTAGCATGAGGGTGATCAGACATGTGAGCACATTGGCGAGACAAGTTGGGGAATCTCCATCCCTGCAGACTTTCAAAACTCTGCTGGGTGAGGTCCTGAGCATCCTGATCGAGTTGGACCTGCTTTGAGTGGGAGGTTGGACTAGATGACCTTCAGAGATCCTTTCCAACCTACATAATTCTCTGGTTCTCTGGATGATTTTAGTCTATTCTGGAAGACAAACCTGAAGAGTCCAGATTATCTGAGAGATAATCTATAACTGGCAACCCAGGCTTGGGCCTCTGTGACTTGGGTCACTGCTTCTCTTGTGATCAGACCAGCAAGACTGCCCTAAGTTTGTCCTAGGACTAAGGCTGCCTGGTCTTGATCAAGTCTTCAGATTAAACTGGATGTGTTTCCGGAAGATGTTTCAGTTGTTATGCTGAGTGCAGGAGTAACGGGAAGGTGAGCCTGCAAGGAGCCAAGCATCCTCTCTCCAGTGCTTAGGCTTGGAAGATACTGCTTGAGAACTTATGGAAAGGAATCTAACCTAAGAGGAGGCCTGTTGAAACCTGGAAATTCCTTCTGAGCATTGCCTTCCTTTTGTGTCCACACAAAGGAAATTATTTCTTCTCTTGGTTTATGCTTTATCAATACTCTGTGTGCTTCTGTTGCTGCTGGGCTTTTTTTCCTTTTTTTTTTTTCCCTTTTAGATACTGGAGTTTAGTCACAGAAAGAAACTCCACATTCCAGTGGTTTCTGATTCTTCTATAGCTGTGTACTGCTCAGGGATACATGGAATTCTTTGAGGCTGAATTAAGAGAATCTCTTTTCCCAAGGAATTCAATGAGGACTGAGACTGCACTTGTGTATGGGCCATGTCTGCTTCTTAGGGCCATCCGGGAGGCCTCTTTAGAAGGTTACCTGCCAATCCTCCTCCTGCAGTTTCCCAGAGGAGAGGAGCTGTGGCTTCTTGCCTGCTACATAGACAAGGTGTTGCAGTGTGCCCTGGGGACTAGGTGTTATGCAGAACCATCTGTGGTTACCTACACTTGTGGAAGGTTGGATTCAGTGCCCTAAGTGATTCCTCTCTGTGGTCTTAAAGGTCCGCCAGAGAAAACTGAGGACATCCTCACCATCACCAGGTAGCTGATAGAGTATGAGACAGGTGTAGTGCAGCTTGTCCTCTGCCCTCACGCTTATGAACAGACCTTAATTGTGTATAGATATAAATCAGGAGTAGTCATACCCACACAACTACAACGACTAGTTAGAGATCAGGGTTTAGTTAAGAGCAAACCAATGATATACTGCCTCATGCTCTCCTTCCCAAGCCCTTAGTTTATGCAGGCTGTAAGAGAAGACAGATTTCTATCTCTTTTAGCTGTAACTTGGATTTTTCTTCAGTGGATGTGTGTGTGGCAAACGTGGCTACTGGGTTAACAAAATGTTAATTAGTTAACCTCTGGTTAAAAAAGGAAGGTCTGTTATGGAGGGGCAAACTCAGCCCCTCTGGAGGACACTTCTGTGTCCTCCTCTGTGGCTGATATGGTTGGCTGCTGCAGTGGGAATATTCTAGAAAGAAAAGGTTGGTCTGCGTTGGAAAGGACCTCCGAAGGTCATCTAGTCCAACCCTCTGTGCAGTAAGGAGGGACATCCTCAGCTGGATCAGGTTGCCCAGAGTCACCTTTCCCACACTGTTCAGTCATCCAAACTTCCCATTTTGGTATGCAGCACATGTAGAATTCCTTGAATGAAGAGAATTGATTTCCTGTGCACAGCTTTCTGCCACTTCCCTTCTTTCACCTTAGACTAGTTGTCTAAGTTGATCAAGTAAATGTCCTCTCTAATCTCCATTCTAAACCTCCCTTGGCACAGTTTCAGGCCATTTCCTCTTTTTCTATCAACTGACAGAAGAAAGGAGAAGAGAGCAACCCCCACCTCACTCTAACCTCCTGTCAGGGAGCTGTAGGGAGTAATGAGGTTTCCTCTCATGCTCTTTTTCTCCAGACTAAACAACCCCAGTTCCTCCTCATAAAACTTGCTCTCTAGACCCTTCCCCAGCTTTGCTGCCCTTCTCTGGACACACTTCAGCACCTCAGTGTCTCACCAGCCAAGTAGGTTTGTCGTGCTCCGAGATAGGAACCTGCGCTCAGTGGTACTGTGAATTAACCTGTCCTTATTTATGATCTTAACCCTCCAGGTTTTAAAATATTACTTGATTCACAAGGGGTTATGCATGGACCAAAAGAGGAGTGTGTCAAGGCCCTGAAGAAGGGCTGCCTGTTGGTCATTGCTCCAGGAGGAGTTCGGGAAGCACTCTTCAGTGATGAGATGTACACAATTATCTGGGGCAATCGGAAGGGTTTTGCTCAGGTGGCCATCGATGCAAAAGTGGTAAGTGGGACAGGTCGAGGGGTACAAGCAAAGAGGGCTGCCTTTAGTAGTAGTGGCTGCCAGGGAAAGCTGTTTGGTTTATCATACATTTGGTGTGAAGTTGCTGAATGGCACGAGTGTGGTCTGCTTGATCTCACAGCTGCATCTCAAGACTCATTGTCGCTTTCAGTAAGGTAGGTTTGGAGTCAGCTCAGAATAATGTGGTCAGGAGATGCAGTGTTTAAAAGCATGAGAGGTAAAACAGGACTCAGAGGCAGTGCTTGAAAGCCTTATAAGGTACTTCCTCTTTTATATTGCTTCAACTTTACTTCATTCTAGGAGGAACTTTTCCATTTTACACCCTTCAAACCCCCAGTGGAGGTGTTTAAGGCCAGATTGGATGAGGCCTTGGACAACCAAGCCTAGTTGAGAGGCATCCCTGCCCCATGGCAGAGGGGTTGAAGTAGATAATCTCTGAGACCCCTTTCAGCCCAAGCCATTTTATGATATATTAGAGTCTTGTGCTGTTTTACACATGGTGAAGATTCTGCTGGCTCAACCCCTGGCTGGAATGATTGGGAAGCAACCAGACATCAACATTTCTGCTTCCCCTACTGCTGAAGTACAGAAACCCAGCAAGCATAGACTCACTGGCACTGTGTCTTGGCATTTTGTGGTGCTGAGTGTTGTCTTATTTAACAACAGCAGGAGATGCTGTTCACTAGTGTGAGGTGTCTCTTCAATTCCAATCTATAACACTGTGCTTGGTCAGCAGGCAGATAATTATTCATAAGGGACCAACCATGGAAGGCACAGAAGTGCTTGATATATTTAAATTGAAACTCTTTTAATAACCATGTCAGGGTCCCTCTCCTTCTGTGTTTGTACTTGAAAGATGTGTGCATGCATCCATAGATCTGCATGTACCTAATTGGAAAGTAAGTCTCACACCAAGAGTTTTTTCCATTTAAGTACTGTCAAAGAGTAGTTACATTTTATCCAAAAATAGAATACTTCTAAGACCCAATTTTAGGTGTATGTCAGTTTTCTCAGGAGGAAAATAAGCCTTGTTTAAAGCAGGAAGATTTTAACAGATTTAGGATTTCACTTGTGTCTCATAGAAGCACATGAAAGGCCATAGCTGAGGTTTAGCTGGGGTTGTACTAGTCATGTTTATTTGTTTTAATGTATTTTCAGTTCCCTTTATGCACTCACAAAGGCCTTATAGCTTTACTTGCTCCTGAAAAGCCCCTGAGAGATGCACTAGAATAAGAACAGTGTCAAAGGCAGGCTGAAAGTGGGGAAGATATCTTTATTTAGATTAAAAGATTAACTTCAACTCACCTTTAATCCTGAGCATAACTCCTCATGGAAAGAAAAATGGGCCTAGAGCATCAGAAAAATCTATCTAAAACTGGGACCTTCAGCTTCTGGAAGTTGCCTCATTTCAGCAGTTTGCCGAAATGTTTGTCATACAAACCAGCTTGGTACATAGAAAAACTCCTACCGCAGTGTCAAAAGTCAGATGATCTAAGTAAGATGGGTGTAGCATAAAGAAGTTTGTTACCATCCACTTCAGGCAACTGCAACTTTATTCTCTGTGGTTGCATTGCATTATTTACAGGCTCCCTCCAAACCTCAACTTTATACCTGTCTGAAAAGTTTCATTTACTGGCTCATCTCTGTGCTTTAAAAAGTTGGAAGGAATCCAAGTGTTTGAAAACCCCACAAAGAATTCTGTGCTTCTGAAGTGCAGTGTGTACATGACATGGCACTAAAAGTCTGCCTCTAGTAGTTTCCCCCCTTCCACCCCCTCCTGATTCTTTTCAGCCTTGACAGTTGTTTGCAAGTTGAAAACCAGCAGTTGAAACTTGAACTGTTCAACACCACACTCCAAATATTCATCAGCAGAAGTGAGTGGTGGCACATGTATTGGCTGTGACACATCCTGTGTGATGCAACAGGGTCAGTGTAGCAGAGATGCAGCAGGCAGCTTTGGGGTTCCATTCCTGTCAGATCACAGAATCACAGAGTTAACTAGGTTGGAAAAGGCCTTTTGAAATCATCAAGTCCAACCTATTACCTAACACCACCTAAACCATGACACCAATTGCCACATCCAGTCATTTTTTAAAAACACTTTGAGGGATGGTGACACCAACACTTCCCTGGGCAGCCCATTCCAGTGGCTGTGAAGAACTTCTTCCTACCATCCAGCCTAAACCTCCCCTGGCACACCTTGAGACTATTTCCTTTTAGCATAACTACGAATCAGGTGAGAGCTTAACTACTGAAATCGCAACTCTCCAAACTGCTGCTAGGTAAAGACAGGCTTGAATGCTTCATAGGTTCTAAAGTCCTGGACTGCCTTGGGACTATGGCCTTGCTGAAAGACTGACTCACTGAAATCTCATCATCTTCTCCAGCCTGAAACCTTATAGCGCAGGCTTGCAGAAGAGCTTAAGAACATTTTGCTCTCTAGATGTCCTTGTCCGAGAAACACTTGTGAAATTAATTTGCTCGTTGGCTTTAAGTGAGATGGAAGTTTTTAGTGCTCTCTTTGTTAAATTCTTAATCATGTTGTGTTGTTTTTTTTTTCCCCCCTCCTAGCCCATCATTCCTATGTTTACACAAAACGTCCGAGAAGGGGTGAGGACGTTAGGAGGAATAAGTAAGATATTTTCTATTTTCTTTGTTTTCAGGAGTTTTATCTTGCCCTGTGCATTTAGCTTATCTCTGTAGAAGTAATCCCCACATTAATTTGAGATTTGACACAGCCTCGTTTCTGGAGGTTTGCTCTCTTGGTAGCCTTCAGAGATGTTATTAGGATTTAAGGTCAGCATTAGATGTGGTGTTGGCTGATCTCAGCTGTTCTCCATGTAGCAGTGTGCCTTCACAGAAGCTGTGGAAGAGAGGAAAGAAGGAGCCAGAAAAAGAGGCAAATATGTTTAGAGCACTTTTGTCCTCTGCCTCTACCTGCTTGGCCAGCTTTAGGTTTTCTGCCCTGCTAAGAAGCAAGCAGGAGTTTGCAGCTGACATGGACGCTCTTTAAATGTCCTGCCAAAGTGACTCTATTTGCACTTAAATGTTGAATGGTTTGAAATGTATTTTATCTGTACTTGGTTTACTATTCAGCACTAAACCTGTGGCTCCTCACAGAGCCTTGCATTTACCTGCTCTCTTTCCTCAACTCTTTGGGACTTCCAGCCAGCACACAAGCAGATGGGTGTATATCTGAAAGGTTCAACTCTGGGGTGATTAGATGCCCATATCTCTGCTGATCTGCTAGTGTTAAACTCCTGGTTTTATATTTCCTAGCTTACTAACTAGCATGAAGGGCCTGAACAGTCTCCTTCATGCCACGTGCCCTGCCACCTTCCGCTAGCCCAGGTTGCTCAAGGCCCCATCTACCTTGGCCTTGAACAACCCAGGGAGGGAGCATCCACAACTTCCCCTGGGCAACCTGTGCCAGTGTTTCACTACCCTCACTATAAAGAATTTTATTCTAATATCAAGGCTATTTTGGATCCCCTCAATGGGGGGACTGAAAAGAGCACTCTTCCAGCCTAGTTTCTTATGCCAACCTGTAAAATCAGCCAATCTGTAACCTATACTGCATAGCTTAGCCTTCCTCTCCAGAGAGGCAGCTACTGGGTTTTTCTCTTGTTCTTTCTTCATCTATTATTTGGAGAAGAGATTTCACACCAAGTTAGGGTGGAAACAAGTCTGGAGTTAGCTTCAGGGAAGCCTGCAAGGAAGCCAAGAAGGGGCTTTTTACAAGGGCTTGTAGTGACAGGTTGAGAGGGAATGGGTTAAAGCTGGAAGAGGGTAGATTTGGACTGGAGATTAGCAAGGAATTCTTTACAGTGAGGGTGACGAGACACTGGAACAGGTTACCCAGGGAGGTTGTGGCTGCTCCCTTCACGGAGGTGTTCAAGGCCAGGTTGCTACCTGGGCTAGTGGAAAGTGTCCCTGCCCATGGCAAGAGGCCTGGAACTAGATGATATTTAAGGTCCTTTCCAACCCAGCCTATTCTATACATCTCTGATTAACACAGCTTTCAGGAAATTAAACCCAAGGGTAGAGCAGCACTGGAGATGTTCTTCCAGAATCTGGGTTGGGGACTGCATTGCTTGGCAACTCCATTTCGGTTTTAAGACATACTAAGAAAAAACTTTACAGAATCATCTTGATCTCTTTTGTTCTTTTTGTCTCCATTTTCCTTTTTCTGTTTCCCCCCTAATTTTTTTGTTTGTTTGTTTGTTTTTGGTCATCAGAAATCCTCAGGACACTCTATGAACGCATCAGACTGCCCATAGTTCCTCTGTACGGTGGCTTTCCAGTCAAGCTTCGGACATTCATTGGAGAGCCCATCCCATATGAACCAAATGTCACTGCTGAGGAACTAACAGCAAAGGTAAGCTTGGGTGTGCATGGATAGGTGGAAATTGTCTTAATCTGTGAGCAGCACAAAGATGACTTCATCTGACCCCCCTCACGCTTTTCTCTTTTCCCTACAGACGAAAGCAGCGCTCCAAGCTCTAATAGAAAAACACCAGAAAATACCAGGAAACATATTTAGGGCTTTGATGGAACGATTTCAGAGACAAAAGAAAGATGATTAAGGTCTTCCAGAGCACACTACTGGTTAGCTATAATGTTGTCCTTGTGATACTGCTGTATAACTGAAGATCTAAAACACTTGCCCCAGCCCTTCCCCCTGTCCAGTATCAAGCTCAGGAACCCAAACTTCAAATCATTCAAGAGCTTAGTTTTTGATCAGGTCATTCCTACCTTGGAAGTGTGTTTTTCAGAAGTGACACTGCAAGTCTTCTTCTACATGATCTCTTGTGTTTTGATTTTGTTTCCCCCACCACATCTGGTTGCTCTTTTAACCTGAGTGTCAGACTTGCTGTAGAGCTAGAATCTTACTGTCGTAATCAGTGTCACTGTCCCCAGGTTTTGCAGACCACGCCAGTGCTGTCCAGCATTTATAAAAACCTTCAGGTTGTTGCTCCTGACCTGCTGGGAAACTGGTTCTGTGGCCTGCAGAACCTCTAGATACACCAGCAAAACCTAGTTACAGCGTTCACTTTTACTGGGGGAGCACGGAAGGAGGTTGGAGGAGTGAAAATCGATCCGAGAACTGCTGTGAACCCAGGAAGAACCCAGTGCTGTGAAGGAGAACCCAACAGCAGAGCTGCTGTTCCAAGCTGACCCCTGTTGGAGATCTGCCCTTCAGCAGAGAGCTGTGCAGTGTTCTTCTCAGTCAGTCTACAAATTCTCCTTTCAGAGAGTGAGCTGAGCATTTAAACTTGAAGTAGTGGAAAGGAGAACACTGCTTAGTAACGTGAATCATGAAGCTTTGTTGTGAAGGAAAGACCAAAATAAGTACAACACTCCTTTTAAGAGCAGTAGTTCTTCTGAAAACATAGAGAGCCATTCCCAAGTAGCCTGGAACTGTCTGTGAGCTGTTCAATGCCCATAGCCTTCAAACAGTTATTTGTCTAAGTTATTAAACCATGGGTGAGAGGGAAATCCTTTATGCTTAAGTGAAAACAAAGGAATGAGCAGGAGGGAGCTGCAAGATTGGGCTTTTGTGCACTCACAGTAAATGATATTATTCTGCTTTTTTTTCTGAACCAAAGCCCATACTGTTTTTTAAAAACCCAAATAGGAAATATCTGAAATATTTCATCTGATTGCCAGCAAGTTTGATTTGCAGTTCATAAATTAACATCTGGGAACTCTTTAGTTTTGGGATGAGGACAAATTCCTTCAGGAAAGACAGAAGAGGGTTTTGCTCTGTTGCATGATCTTCTTTCAGTCTTGTTGAGGACATAAAACCCAACAACCCAGCTTTGTATTTCACTTAGTATCCATCCCTCTCCCCACTTAAGGGTATAATTGCTTTATACCCTTTTAAATGTGTAAATTAGTGATGACAAATGTGCATGTGGCTGATGCCCTCTGTTAGGAAAAGCATCACTTTCTGGGCAAGAGTTTATAAATGTTAGTTTACAACAGGATCGAGCTTGCTTCTGTGATGTTATTTTCTATCAGAGGCATTTTTGTGTGGTGTTGAATGAAATTTCTTGAAGGCTGAAGAAGAATCATGTTACATAAAAGCCCATTTCTGAAGTTATTTAAGTGGCTCGGAGGTAATTTGAAGGCCAAGTTGCCTTCTTCTGATTGATCCGGATGTTTTAAAGAGCTATTACGTTTAACAAAGTGTGACATGAAAAGTGATAATGCCTACTTCCTACATTCCTACATCAGAGCAGAACTTCAATATGACTTTGTGTTTGTTGTCCGTCCTGAGGAAAATGCACATCAGCCTCTGGTGTGAAATCCTCAAAGGCAGCTGCACATATTCCACATAGCTAAAAAAAAAAAATAAATCCAACTCTGAGGTTCTGCGAAGCGGACATTTGGGATCTGAGATTCTGTAGAATTTATTTTACTGGCTGTATGGGCTGTTTGATGCAGTTCTGTCCCTTCCAATATTGAATGATGATTCTAGAAACTGAAGGGCAGTATTGGTACTCTTCAAGTGTTCATATTTGTATAGGCCTTTCGTATTTATTTCTATATATATTAAAAAGATGTAAAGAAGACACCTTTCGAATAAAATTGACTACTGGAACAGGCTTCTGAGCTTTTGTCTTGGGCTTGAACCACATGAGGTGATCCATGGCCTGCCCTGCTGAACCCTCAGTGCTTTTGAGCACACCCTTGAGAGGTATCATGTGGAGAATCATAGAAGGGCCTGGGTTGGAAGGGATCTCCGAAGGTCATCTAGTCCAACCCCCGCTGCATTCAGCAGGGGCATCCTCAACTAGACTTGAGGATTTCTGAGAGCCTTGTTGAGTCTCACCTTGAGTATCTCCAGGGATGGGGCCTCGACTAAGTCCCTGGGCAACCTGTTCCAGTGTTCCACCAGCCTCATGGTAAAGAAGATCCTGTGACCCAGGTTCTTGCCTAGTAATTGTGAAGAGATGGAAGGATCAAAGCCCCAGAAGGAATGAGTTGAAGGAACAAAAAGACAACAGTGGAATAAGTCATATAAACAGCAAGACCTGGGGTTCAGTAGCTGGAAGCAGTGCTGCAGGAGGCTTCTGCAGCAGGCACTGCAGTGCCACTTCAATGACTTCTGAGATTCCACAACAGAAAGTGCCACAGGCACTGCTTGGTGAGGCCTGTATGTGCACACTTGGAGTGTGAATGACTGTGTGCTTGAGCTGATGCAAAAATGGGGCAGACCTGGAGACAGACAAGGCTACAAACCAGGCTCCCTCGTACTGGCTGTTGGGCAGGAGGAATTGAAAGCAAATTTTAGCTGCATTAAGCTAGACCTGTTTAACCTCTGGATAACTAAAGCCACTCCAAGTGTCTCCACGTGAGCAGCAGACCCAGGATCCACCTTTTCAAGTAGTTTGGGAGTAGAAGCAGACTGCCTGCTGTACCAACAGCTCTCTGTCGTTATCTCTCAGCAAGACCCAGATCTCCTGCTGCCCAATTTACTGTCCCGTTGTGTAAGAGCAGAGCTGAGTTTGAACAGCTATTATTAGGATGCTTTCATATGAAATTAATCACTGCAAGTGCAAGGCAGAGCAGCTAATCAGCACTGTCAACACAATGGTGTGGCTCATCCAGTGCTGGCTTTGCTGTACCATTACATTACTTCATCCGATTACTCCGGAGAAGGATACAGCTGTGGGGACCCTTCGGTGCCTTAGCTCCACGGTGTTTAATCCCTGTTAAGCCCATCAGAGATGCTGGGCTGCTTTCCCTGCTGTTATTTTCGCACCTGAAAGTTAACAGGAGCAAAAAAACAAACATAGAAGTGCAGGGCATTGCTCCACCCCCTGTGGCAGCGCAGAAATTGGCGTTAAGTAAGATTAATCCTCCAAAACATGTCTGCTGAAACTTTGTGAGGCAACCTGATGTCACTCGCTGGCTTGGTTCGTGTCACTTCATGTCTGTGAGGTAGTCCTTGCCTGTAGCAAAGATAATCACAGAATCACAGAGTGGTGCTGATTGGAAGGGACCTCTGAAGATCATCCAGTCCAACCTCCACCCTATGGGAGCAGCATGGCCTGGAAGGAATCACCCAGGAACACGTCCAGGTGGGTTTTGAGTGTCTTCAGAGAAGGAGACTCCACAACCTCTTCCAGCTGCCTGTTCCAGTGCTCTGCCACCCTCAAAGTGAAGAATATTTTTCCTTTATGTTTACACAGAACCTCCTGTGCTCCAGTTTGTGCCCTTTGCCTCTTGTCCTATCACTGGGCACCACTGGGAGGAGTCTGGCCCCATCCTCCTGACACTCTCCAGAATCTATTTCTACAAATAAATCAATAATGCTAATGCTTTATTTTTGATAGATACACTTTAAATTCAGAACCAGCCAAACCAAGCAGCAGCCTCCACACAAATGTCTGATCCTGGGTTTAAACTGGCAGAGGGGAGATTTAAATGGGATGTCAGGAGGAAGTTCTTTACAGTGAGGGTGGTGAGACACTGGTGGAAAAATGGGGCAGACCTGGAGCCAGACAAGGTTATAAACCAGGCTTCTTTGTACTGGCTGTTGGGCAGGAGGAATTAAAGGCCCAGGGAGGTTGTGGCTGCTCTCTCCCTGGAGGTGTTCAAGACCAGTTTGGATGAGGCCCTGAGCATCCTGTTCTAGTGGGAGGTGTCCCTGCCTATGGTGAGGGGGTTGGGATGGTGAGCTTTGATGTCCTTTCCAACCTAAACCATGCTATGATTCTATGGTCCTGGGTTATCTGCAGTATCTTCTTGTTTGCTGTTGTTTTTTTTTTCTCCTTTGTTGTTTTTACTCTATTTTTGAGTAATTTTGTTGTGCACAGACTCTTGCAAAATTACCACTTACTGCCTGGGATTCTGTCACACCACAGGCTGAGTGCACACCATATGTCGCTTCCTGAGATGTTTCTGAGTTGTTAGGATGATCTCTTCGTGTCAGAAGATTGGTCACAAAAGTGTAATAAACTTTGGAACTCCAGGGAGAATTTTTTAATTTTTTTTAATTTTTTTTTTTTTTGAAGCCCAAGTGTTTGCCTGCACTTCTCACTTTGGACCATGTGTGCAGCTGAGGCGTTAGAGGAAGGTAAGATGCCATTTGGAATTACCATCAGGCTGCCTACAACAGGCTGCCTGTTTTGTGGTTTTTTTGTTTGTTTTTTTTTATTGCTTATTATTATTATTATTATTATTCTTCCCACCATGGAGCTGAGCTGGCTGTTGCAGAGACAGCTCTGCAGGCACTTCTTTAATCAGACCTTTTCCTTCCCGTCTAAAACCCACTCTCCTGCCATCCACCAAAGCTTTTGCAGCCTCCTGGCCTTTCAGAAATTGGAGTAGTTTTCTTTTGCTCACCAGGCAGTGGGTTAATCATTTTAACTAGCAGGCATAGCAGTTGCAGGCTTGCTTGGTTAATGTTTTTACTGCAGGTTCTCACATTCCAGACAGAATTTTTGGTATTTTTTTTGGTCTTGCTTTGTGAGAACGAGCTTGGGAGAAAAAAGTCTGACTGCAGCTTGGCTCGGTCCCTAAAGACATTAGTGAAAACAGGAGCCAAGTTCCACAACTGAAGCAAACACACCCAGACCCTAGAATAGTTTTGGAGTCCTAATTCTGGATAATCTTGAGTTGCATTTGTGGAAACGAATCCAGGCTCCCTTTCCTCCTTGCAAAACCTGGCACTAGTGCAGAAGCAGCTCTGAATTTTTTTTTGTCAGGAGCAAAGTTGCCATCTCAGCTGAGCAGTGTTTGGGAGGGGCAGCCTCAGGAGAAGGCTTCAGCAGCCCTCAGGGCTTGTCTGGAGTGAGCTGTAAGCCAGTAGACGAGTGCATGGTTATTTAGCAGCCAAGCCTGTGTGAGGCTTGCTCCTCAGGCAGCAGCACATCAAGGGTTGCTCTTTCCTTTCAAAAGCAAGTCAGCAGTCCTGCTCGCTGCCCAGTTCCTCTCCTTATCACCATCTTGGACTCCATTCCTTCCTGGCTGCATTCTCCTGGGCTGCTCATGATGATATTTGGGAATCATTCAGGACAAGGCTTGAATCGCTCTACAGGAGAGTAAAGCAAGCTCCAGCACCTGCAGATACCAGGCTGCTGTTGCCCTTGCAGTAGGGCTTGTCCTCTGCAGAGCTGTAGGGGAAGGGGCAGCAGCCAAGCTGGTCCAGCCATGCAGATTTCAGTGTCTCCTGTCCACTGAAATGTCTTCTTCAGCCCAGGGCTGGCTTAGGTGTGGCCAGACACTAGAAGTTAGAGCTGAGGAGCTAACCTGGTTAAGTTCTTGTCTTTGTGCACATCCCACCACTACCTTTAAAATCCCCATAGAGCCTTGTAAGGGAAGACTTCTAGCAGGTGAGAGGACTCTCTGGAATTACTCTGTCATGCATGCAGGGTGCACAGGCTCCATTTTTGGGAGGCAATAAGCTGTCTGTGTAGCAGCTGTAAGAAATGGACTAACTGGTGCTCTTGTACTGTGCCATTTATTCCACCTTCTGATGCAGCAACAGGGAGCTGCAGTGGTGCTGAACACAGCACTTTCAAGATGCTTTGGTTACTCCATGCCTCGTGGCAAAGCCCTCCTCCTGAGTCAGTGGATTTACCATTTGACAACCATTTCACAGTAGAGAATGGCTTTTTTTGCTGTTCCCAGCAAGGTGAGCCAGGAAAACGTGGCACATGGGCAGCTAAGCACCCACCAGCGCCCAAAAACACGCTTCAGGGAGCAATGGGAGTAGAGAGCTGACCTGCAAAGGCAGCTAGAAAATCTCAGCTGGCAGAATGCATGGATTTGCCTTTGTTTTAGTTTCTTCTCAACATCTTCTGCCCATTAGTGGCTACAGGAGCAGGCACAGGTTGACTTCATCATTCCCACAGCAGCACAGGCCTGTGTGTGCCTGGTGCTCTTATTTCTTCAGTATAAACAGGAGCAGGGAACCTACTTCAGCTTCTGTTGCAAGGCAAAGAGCAGACACCATCATAATTCAATCCACCTGAGCTTTGCTAATTCCAAGATGGTATCGTTCATGTTTCCTTTGTCATTACTCTGCTCAATCATGTTTTATTAGCTGGTGGACCAAGCAGGTTCTGTAGATGTGATGATTATGAAGGGATTGTCTCTTCGAGCCATGCAGCAAAACATGGAGAGCAAGTAAGTAATGATTTCTGGAACACAGGCTCCTGCTTTTAATGCAGATTTCTCTAAGTGCAGGAACTAAGTCCACAGGAACATTTTTACCAGTGGGGAATTGAAGAAAATTAGAGAATTAGGGAGTAAGAGAATCAGAGTCATAGATTCATAGAATTGGGGAAACATAGACTCATAGAGCCACAGATTCACAGAATTAGAGAATTGTAGAGTCACAGATTCATAGCATTAGAGAATCAGAGTCATAGATTCATAGCATTAGGGAATCAGAATCCCTGAATCATAGATTTAGAGAATCATAGAATCACAGATTCACAAAATAAGGGAATCAAAGAATCAGAGTCTAAGATTAAGGGAATCAAAGTATCATGGAGTCATAGATTCATGGAATAATGGAATCAAAGAATCACAGATTGATAGAATAAGGGAATCATAGAGTCACAGATTGATAGAATAAGGGAATCATAGAGTCATAGATTGATAGAATAAGGGAATCAAAGAATCATAGATTCATAAAATAAGGGAATCAAAGAGTCATAGAGTTACAGATTCATAGAATAAGGGAATCATAGAATCATAGAGTCACAGATTGATAGAATAAGGAATTAATAGAATCAGAGTAATAGACTGATAGAATAAGGGAACCATAGAATCATAGAGTCATAGATTCATAGAATAAGGGAATAAAAGAATCATAGATTCACAGATTGATAGAAGAAGGGAATCAAAGAATCATAGAGTCATATTCACAGAATAAGGGAGTGTTAGAATTATAAAGTCATAGATTCATAGAATTAGAGAATCATGAAATTACAGAACCATCACTGAGTCATAGAATTAGGGAATCATCAAATTCTGTGATTCTAGGCAATGGAGGAAAATGTTCCTATGGACTTAATCCCTACACTTACAGAGACTCCAGAAATCAAATCCAGAATCTGCCCACCTCTGAGGGTCTGGGCCCCATTTCCAATGTCTAAAATAGGAGGCAGCAATTTATGTCAGCAGCAGGCTCACACAGGGGCAGATAAATCCAGATCCAGACCACAGTTGCCTCCTCAACAAATATTTGCAGCAGTGATGTAGCTGAGCTCCAGAGGAGAGCACGGGGGACTAGCAGGTTTGACAAAGAGGGAAGCTGACAGGCTCAGACATAAAGGTGCAATTTCACCTAGAAAAGGCTGAGAGTTTTGTGTTGAGGCTGTGCTCCAGAAGGAGCTTTATTTCTTTCCAGGCTGTGTGCCAGGTGAGAGACCACCGAGGAGCCAGGCAGGGGAAGGAAAGCAGGTGAGGCTGGGCTGCTGGCTCTCTTGGGGACCTGCTTCCATCACATTTAATCAGGTTTAATCCTCAGCTGCTAGTAACAGCTACTATTTTGCAACTGGGGAGAGGAGAAGACGTTTGGCTGAGCGCAGGCAGCCTGTGCAGGGAGAAAGAAGGTGGTGGTGACTCATCCCACTGTAAATGTGCCACTGCTGGGGTGGGGCAGAGACAATTTTAAGAGGTGTAGCAAATGCTGGCAGCTGCATGAACTAAATGAATGAAAGAAACATGACTGGCTCCAAGTAATTCATATGCCCATGACCTAAGTTTCCCTTCCTGCAGCTGTGCATGTGCCGGATTTACCTTTCTAGCTCAGCAGCAAAGCTGAAGGTTTTATTTGTCTCAAGAATCCTCTTTTTTTTTTTTTTTTTAAATTTTTATAGCCAGTCTGGAATGGAAATGTTTGATCCTCCACAGAGCTTTCCCCTCTCCATTTTATTACATGCATTTCCCCTTTTTGTTTAAAGAGCAGTGCTGACCTCTTACAACCATCTGAATGAAAAAAACCCAAAACAAAACACCAGTTTTAGCTGCTGTCAGCACAGAGATAGGTTCATATTTGGCAAGGCAGGTTGGCTTCAGTTGGAGAAGCTGTCAAAATGCAGGGGGACTCAGGCAGTGCAGTTCTTCACCGTTTTAAGATGAAAGGAAACATTTCCGCCCCCCCGCCACAGGATCCCAGCATGCTGGAAGTTGGAAGGGACCTCTGGAGATAGAATCAATCATAGAATGGTTTAGGTTGGAAGGGACCTCAAAGCTCAGCCAGTTCCAACCCCCCTGTGCCATAGGCAGGGACACCTCCCACTAGATCAGGTAGCTCAAGGCCTCATTCAATTCCACATTCTTCTTGTGTTGGGGTCTCCAGAACTGCTCATTCCTCTGAAAACACACACACACACACACACACACACCCCAACTGCTGCATCCCTGTCCTGACAGCTGCAGGAAGAGCTTGGGCACCATCTAGGACAGCAGCAACACAAACTGGCACCCAGGGAGCGAGTTGTTGCTGCAGCCTGATGTGCTCTGAAAAAAGCAGCATGAAAAACTCCTCTTTGCAGCCTCTGTTGAAAGAACAGACATGTGGCACCTGGAAAGTGCCCAGAAAAGGACCACTGCCCTGCATGGATTAAAAGCTCAGGCCTGGCAAAGTAGCAGGCTCCATCACTCACCTCCCCAGCAAGCCTGACTGACTCTATCTCCTCGCTGGTGCTGCCTGCTCCTGCTCCACGATCTGCTCTGCACACTTACACCTGGACACCGAGGTACAGAGTCTTTATATATTTGTCCCAGGCAGATGCTAGATAAATAAGAGACAGCCTGAACCCAGGAGCTTCTCTGCTTTCTTGCCCCTGCAGCAGCTGCCTTCATAAGAGAAGAGCATCTCCCCTGAGTGCTGGCTTCCTGCGTGCATCCAATGGCACCTCTCTGGTGCTCCTTTTGAACTGAGGTAGTAGAGAAAGCAGAGCAAATTACTGCTTCTGATAGCTCAGGCTTCAGAGAAATGCCAGAGAAATCCTTCAAGGCAAACTGCAATGAGCACAAGACTTTTATGTTCTTCCAAGAGGTTGGTTTTTGGGTGGTTTTTTTTTTTTCTCTTCTCTAAGGCTGTCCTGCTTTTTCCTTCCTCTTCCTCTAGGAAATATCAGAGCTATGATCTCAAAAGATGGTGCACATAAGCAAAAGGACTCCAAAGGATAAATGTACAACCAAACACTTCCCTTCCTCTTTTAATTCTGCTTCAGGCAGGAATTGAGTCTAGTAGCTCTGTGCAGAGTCGGGAGCATCCTGCAGCATCAGCTGCTGGTGAAAAGGAATTATCCATGCAAGAAAAGCTGATTAAAGAAAAAGACTTATGAGATCTGTACTCAAAACAATGCCAAAAGGAGTCAAAATTTAAATTGGGGGTTTCCCATCTCTTGCTCACATGCACTGCCAGGAGAATGGCAGACCTGGGTGGAAGTTCACTGCAGGGAGTTCTCAGCCAGCACTCAGGGAGGGGACCCACCACACGGGACCCATATTGCCACTTAACCACGGCAAGCACTGGTGAGAGCTGCAAATTCCTGCCAGGTAGCCTCCCCTTGTGCCTTTCCCCAGAGCTGCACAGCAGGTGAGATGAAACCAGACCAAGCAGCAATGCCCCTGTGCCAAGCAGGAAGCACAAGGACCTTGTCAAGGGGCAGATGCTGCAGTGAGAGGCTGAGTAATCAGGAAAGAGCAGAAATGATCTTTTGGGCTCTTTGCTTCTCAGCCTGTACATTGAACTCACCTTCCAATACCTGAAGGGATCCTGCAGGAAGGCTGCAGAAGGACTTTTCATAAGGGTGTCTAGAGGGGATTGAACCTGGAGGGAGAGCAGGGAGAGACTGAAGCTCAGGAAGAAGTTCTTCAGTATGAGTGGTGAGACTCTGGAATAGGCTGCCCAGGGACGCTTCCTCCCTGAGGGTGTTCAAGATCAGGATGGATGAAGCCTTAATCAGCTGAGTCTAGTTGAGAGGTGCTCCAACCCATGGTGGGTAGGTTGTAACAGATGATCTTTGAGGTCCTTTCCAGCCTGACTCTATGATGAATTTCAGAAGCTCAGCCGTCAGCATCCTTTGCCAATCCACCAGGCTAAAAGAGAGTTTTAAAGCAAGACTCTTAGAGCCATGGTAAAATGACCACAGTGTACTTTATTTAATGATTTTGGTACCTTGTGTTGCAATAAAATTAAAAAAAATCTACAAAATCCAAATATAGAAAATTTTCAAGTTTTCCTTTGAAGTTTTACAAGAAAAAAAAAAAAAAAAAAACCAAAAAACCCAAAACAAAAAAAAAAAAAAAAACCCCACCA
>VWZI01018113.1:407937-420734 GCA_013396835.1 Psilopogon haemacephalus | reverse complement strand
CAAAAGGCAGCTGAGGTAGTTAGATGTAAAATGTATTCATGGAAAAAAAAAAGAAAAGAAAAGAAAAGAACCAACCGAACAACAACCTGAAAAAAAAACCTAAAACCCAGGCCATAAATGGCTGAAATGGAGCTGTTTGGAATTAACTGTTACAGCATGCAACAACTCAGAGCATGGAACTTTATGGTTTGGAAGGGAAAAAAAAACATTCAGTGATGGAATGAGCACAGAATATACTGCTAGAATTTGAATTTCAAGTATCTGAGTCTATTTGCATGTGCATTTTTTTTTTTTTTTTAATAGGATTAGGAAGTTGTTTACTTTTTTAGCAGGCGCCACACGAGATCTGGTCTGCCTCTAGGGCTGCAGCTCCTGGAAGGCATAAATACACTGCCAGTGCCTGAAGATGTGCCACCACGTGTGCCCAGAGCTACCACCAGCTCAGCTTGGGGGAAATTCTATGCACCCATCCTCCATCAAGCCCTCCTGAGAGTCACAGGGCCAGGAATCCTGTGCCTGTGTCTTCTGGGGACTGCTCAGACAAATGTCTTGGGATGTACCTACTGGCCGTGTGAGGGGAATCCCTCACCTGATGCTCCTGTACACACCCAGCCCAGACTGCACACCAAGCCATCAACAAAGAGAGAATCAACCTCCAACTTGGACCACAGAGCCACAACTACTCTCAGACCTTCCTGCCCATGCCCAGCACCACTACATTTCAGCCTTCATCTGGACTGAGGGATGATGTTCTTGCAGACAGGACAGTCTCCAACAAACTGTGGCTTGAGTCCACTTGAGCAGGAATCTGGGCTGCCACCATGATCCCAGAGCTGGCTGGCACAGCCCCAGCTCTCCTTCCCTGCCTAGGAAGAGGAGCAGACAGCTTTCTCCACCAAAGTGCACACCCTGAGTGCACAACTGCAAGGAAAGACCTCAGGCTCTGGGAATGAATTTCATTAAAAAAAACCCCAAAACCCCAAAAATCCCCAAACAAAGGAAAACCTACTTCTAGGAGGCAGACAAATCTGGAGATGTGCTCCTGTCTTCAGCAGCAACAACCTAATGCATCCCATTACTGAATGTGCACAGGCTCTCCCCACTCCTGCTGTTGGAGCCCACTGCTGATGCGCAGGGTGTGGCTACGCCTCACTTGGGTACCACTAATTCTGCACTAGGCACCTGGCTTGAAGGGAGTCACAGCAGGGAGCATCACAGCCCCAAACAGTTTGGATGGGTTGGGTTTATTTCTGTTGATTGGCCTGTGAAAATGTAGGGTCTGTGCTTCTGAAGTGTGAGCAGATGGTTTACACTGAGCTGCTGAAAGAGAAAAATGCATTTGTGCCTGCCTCCGCTTTTGCCTTCAGTCAAGCAAGGAAACCCTGAAACTTATGTATTTATTTTCCTTAATTTTTACCTATCTAAGCTGTCTGTGTTTGGATTATGGTCTTCAGGCGTGCTGTGATCAGGGCCAGCTTCACCTCGGGCAGCCCCAAAGGAGCCCACTGATGTTCTCAGTGAGCTGAACCTACCTAGTAGGGTGGCAGAGCCAATTAACACTTGCACATCCTGGCCCTTCATTTTTTAATCTGCTCCTGCCATAGAACTAAGTTGAAAACCAGAAAATTGTAGTGTGAGATTTCTTGTGGTACTGCAGCTGCCCCCAGATTGTGTCTGGGATGGGTCAGTTGCTCAGACTGGGTTGTTTTGTTTTTTTGTTTTTTTTTTTTGAGGGGAGGAGGGAGTGGGGCTGTGAGAATCTCAGCTTCTCAGCAATCAAGGCTTTGGAGCTTTATGGAAACCTCAGCAGAAAAAAAAAAAAGTATTCTGATTTTTGAAAGGGGAAGAAGTACTTTTCAGTCTTCATTTCATAAAGCACAAAGATGTTAAAGGCACACCTATGAAATGGATGGGAAAAAAGGCTTCTTCTCCTTGTGAAACAACAGCAGAGGCAATCCTTCACCTTCTCCTGTGTGTATCAGTTTGTAAAGGACAGAAAATTACATCCTGCACCTTTGAGGGCTGCATTGCACCAGCTAATGAACTTGTCTTCTTAGCACTCTACAGAGGAGGTCTCCAGCTTCATGCTTCATGATGGGTACCTGATGTACAGAGACATCCTCCTCACGGCTTTTATTCACCACCTATCACAGCTTTTATTCACCACTTCTGCTTTCCAGAGGCATACTACAGATATCCTCAAGGCCTTGTACTCACAGGCAACATCTGCCCCAAAAAACAGCAGTCCCTCTGCCCATCACCAGTTCAGCTGTCGGTGGTAGCCATCAGAAAAGAACAGAAGCTCTACCTGCACCTGCCTGGTCCTACCCTCATGCCATCGAGATGCCTCCAGCACGATCCAGCAGTAAGGGCTGAGATGAGCATTGTCAGGATTCATTTTCAGGGAGAGGTGAATTTCCTGGAGGGCTGGGCTGGCAGGCTGGTGGGGAAAGCAGAAGGACTTTTGCCTGAGCTTAGCCTGAAATTTCACCTCCCCAACTTGTCCAATTTGTCGGCTGCTGCCCTGAAGCCCAACGGCTTAGGCTTTATGGAGAGATGTAGATTGAACCTCAAAGCTTAAAGGATGTTTCCTACCCCCTCTCTCCCCCCTTTCTTTTCATAGAAAATATCAAAATACAATTAACCAGCTGCCTGAAAAGGTAAGCAGCTATTTTAATTTATCCTGGAATCCAGCCAGGGATGCTGGCCTCATCCAGTGACTAAGAGAATTGGAAGACCTAGAAGTGCTTTAGTGTTACTTCCAGTGGGCTGCCTTTCAGTACAAAGCCTGACAGCCCCTCCTCAGAGGTTTTCCTTGACTCTGCCTAATCAGTATTGGGTGCACCATGGCAGTTTCACTTGATGGTAAAGTTCAAGTGAGCTATAAAACAGTTATTAAAGAGACTGCTTGAAAATAAATTTCACTTAAGAGAGGCATTATGGAATTTAAAAGCAAAATGCCCACGTGCTTACTCCTGGGGCTTATTGGACTCCATTAAAGTCAAAAGCAAGCAATCCATTTGCTAGGGTGGACCTTCAGGGAAGCCCTTTATGATTATAAACTGCCTGTAATCAAAGCAAATCCCAGTATAATAAACGTTCCCGTCCAAGTGCTGGTGTAAGTGTGACTTATGGATGTGTTTGCCAGGCAGAATTTCTCTGGCAGTCCTACAAGAGTGTCATTTGGTTTGGGGTTGTTGGTTTGGGGTTTTTTTGCTTAGCTGTAGATAATTCAAGAAGGTTTTGTAAGCACAACTGTTCTCAAGCCTCACCTGAAATTGCTTTGGAAGGTTCACCCACTCAACTCACAGCCTGGAAAGACTTCTGCACACCAGAACAAATCAAATCCACCAATCCACCCGAAAACTAACCTTGAGTTCTGCACCTTAAGAGATGAAGGGTGGAAGGACGAACAAATTGGCTCTATCTGAGTCTACCTGTTGCTGTGATGAGCACAGATTATGCTCCTTTTAACTACTGCTTGTCCACTGTGAATGAGCAGATGAGCTCCTTGCACATCACCAGTGTCAAGAGAGCAATAAGGACTGAGAAAGAACAACTAAAGTTGAGTTTGGTTTGCATTTAGTTTGTTTCTTTCTTTCTTTCCTCCTTTCCCTTTGCTTTTCTTTCTTGCCTTTTAAAAAAATTTTTATTAATTAATTAATTTTTAATACAAGAGGATTACAGAGAGCTACACCAAGTTTTAAAGCACAGCTATACTCTTGAGATCCATCAAATCAGCATGGTAAGCAACTATGTTTGTTTACATCCCAGCAGGTACCAACGCCAATGGGCTTGGCTTACAGAGAGAAGATGACTCTCTCCCACTTGCTGATGTCACAGCATCAAATCTAGAAGTCAGACTGAGCTTTGCAGAGTGAGAAATTACAATCACTATGTTGCTGGCATTTGAGGCAGGTAAGCAAGTGTGGGCAGAAGAACAGAACCAACTTCCACTGCTGAGGCAGCCTTACGTAGGCACCTGCAGGGGCACCTGCTGATACTCATTTGGTAAGTAAATATTAGCTTGTTAACAACACACAACTGAAGGAACAGGGAAGAAAATATCTGTCCCTTCAAGTAGAACAAATTCCATAGGGGATGGTTTCTGCCCTTGAGAATCAATGAAAATTGATTTAAAGGCAGTGCAGTCCTGTTAAAGAAGTGCAATGGAGGGCAGATTTTTCCTTGCTAATCCAGCAGGATCCCCAGTTAGTGGCTGTTCTGTCAGTCAAAAGTGACCTCAGACACAAAGAGATTTACATCTGCTTTGCTGTGGGCACATAGCAGAGCTTTGGAATGCTGAAGTAAGATTTTTGAGCAGCAGAAGAGAATGGCTAGCTGTAAAAGTGGTCCTGCTTTGCACTTGAGAGAACTCCAGTGTCTGCATCCTTCCCTTGCTTTTGCTTCTCTAACTGTAGAGGTTGTCTCATCTCACTAACCAGGTGTGGCACAAAGGAGTTGCTGAGTTCTGTGCTACACCAAGAGAAAAGAAAGTTTGTTAGACAACCTGAGCAGCCACTGCCTCCTCTCATTGGTTGGGTTTGAGACTCATCAGCACAGGAGGAGAATGGAAGCAAGTAGAAAGACCAGAACAGTATCTGGTAAACTTTACAAGCCTGTCTGAGTGACTCCTGGAAGAAACTAGACCTGTCATCACCTGTGACACTTAGACATCATGTGTGAGGCTGTGGGTACCTCCATAGTGATTTCTCAGTTCCAGCTTCTAAACAAGCAAGAACTGATGGTGACTTCTGACACAACTGAAAGTCCTTCAGCAGTGATTTCCACGATGAGCTGAGTGACAGAATACCTGAGCATGAACAAATAGTATATGGGCTCACCTGCTCTAAGCTCTTCCCTTATTATAATAAGGCTTCTACTACATCACCTACTGATCTCCATCCTCTCTGGCTCTTAACCTGCTCTATACCAGGTGCACACCTCCCTGTGTAGGTGCTCCTCAGCTGTGCCTTTTAGCACTAAGGGAACAGGCACTGCAAATCCACTCTTTGCTTATGGATGTACTGCACGAGAAACTGAGAGCAAGCACAAGCACTTGAGCACCATCAAGCCTATAATGTTCCCCACAGAGAAAACTCCATCATAATACATAGAATCATAGAATAGAATCATAGAATGGTTTAGGTTGGGAGAGACCTCAAAGATCATCCAGTTCCAAACCCCTGCCATAGGCAGGGACACCTCACACTAGATCAGGTCACTCAAGAAGACCTCATACAGAGGAAACTCTGTCTGCTGAGCCTATTTTAAACCTTCTGTTTTGTTGCTTTATCCATTAATTTATTTATCTATTTATTTATTTGCTTATTTCCTGGAAGCCATCTGAGATTTATCCTCTCTAAAGAAAATAATGATGAAAAAAAAACAACCCTTATTTGATCTATAATCTATTATAAAGTTCTATGATTTCTAAGTTTAACAACCTCTGGCATTACAGCCATACAAAACCTTTGTCTCTCAGGCCTGTCTTTGAGACACTTTTAAATCTTATTGCTAACAAACAACTCCTGTCAATAGCAACAAAGTTGTGTCTGAGAAAGATCTTTCAGTGCCTCCCTGTGCGTTCCAGTTGGTGTCACACTTAGAATTCTCTCAGTCCACATCTTTCCTAGAGGAGAGAGCAACTGCACCATTAAGTAGTATTTTGGCATTATTTGAGGGTTTGGGGTGGGTTTTTTTTTTTTTTTTTTTTTTCTGTTAAAAGACTCTGCTCCTCCCTTTTTATCCACTGAAACCACAAGGAAAGCTTTTCCACAGTGTTTTACAAATGTCTCCTAATCCTGACTGGAGGAAAACCATCTTTGCTTTCATGCTTCTTTGATCTCTGGCCTCCCTGCTAAGGTTACAGAGATGTTTCCACGACATAATGTATGAGTAGAGACTACTCACTGGTGTACATGCACATGCACCTCCTGCAGATGGACTGGAGGAGGGGCTGTGACAACAACCTGCTTTAAAACTCTGCACCAGGAGGGGGGACAGCCAAGCCTTGAGCTCTTGGTGACTCCTGTGTCACTGCCACCGTGCTCCTCCAAGTACCAGAGTTCAGTTAAACATTAAACCTTGCTCCTGCTGATGTTTGTAAACTGCAGGTGTACTAACCCACATCCTTCCTTCTCACTGCAGGGCATGAATGCTTTGCTGACCATAAGCCTTTCTTTATTCAGAGGCCAGGGTTGGCATAGACAAAAAAAAAATCACCATTCTTCTTTCCCTTCTTCTTCAGTGTCAAAGTAGCTCAAATCCACCTGCCTCTTAAAAGCAAGGAAAGAAAGCTTTCCTCCACTCGCTCACCCCATTCTCAAGGGGGAGTGTGCTTTGTTACAGCCATCTCTCCAGGATAAACTGTCCCATGACCAGCGCAGTCATCTCAGAAATGAAGTTGAACTGCTGCTGGGTGGAATGACTTTTTTTGGTTGGTAATGAACTTAAGTGACCAGAAGGCAGTTGTGTTAGTTGGAGAACTGGAGTTGTGCTAATTGGAGAATTTGAGTGAGAAATTAGACTATTGGCTGAGAGAGGTAAAAACAGCATCTTACTTCACCCAGACCTTTACTGAGAAAGAAAGAAAGAAAAAAAACCCAAAAAGTTGTTTTTAAAGAACTGTTCTAAAAACAACCAGATTAGCAGATGGCTTCTGTCCATCCGGCACTGCAGCTGCTTCTCTTGCATGGTCTCCTTTGTCTTTGTCTTGGTAGCTAATTCAGAGTAAAATTACTAACTCCTTTCTATCACTCATCTCCCTGGCTGATCTACTTCAGCTTATCTGCAGCATCAACAGGTGGTGAGATAAGACTGGGGAAGGGGGGAAAGGTGGTAGGGGGTGGTTGGTTCCTCCTCTCTTGGAGATTTGGGTCTCTGGGAGGGCTGTGGTGTCTGTATTACCTTTTCACTGTGTATTTCTGTAAATATCTGTTATACCTGGTAAATATTTGCTTGTGGATTGTGCATTGCTGTAAATAGAAAGCTTCATTCATTAACTTCCAGTGTTTATAAAGGTGGGGGGGCAGGTAACTGCTAAACCACTAGAGCAGTCTGGGCAGTTCCCCACCAACAGTAACAAGAGCTGTCTCGATCCTCTTTTTTAATACAACTCCTTGCATCTACATAACAAATCAGATGGATGAATGATTCATAAGCTGAAGGAAGAAAGCTTAGCTAGGGATGAATTTACTAATGCTGCATTTCTTCTGGATCTCTCTTTCCAGTGTGGGCACCATGCTGAACACAGCTAACAACAGCTTTCCTCTCCCCCCCTCACCCCTCCCAGCTGATTAATGTTTGCTCGTGGGAGCTTGATTACTGTATTACAAGTCACAAATTTGCAAGATTTAAAATGTCTGCTGAATTAATTAGCTGCAAATCAACCCCAGCAAAGCTCGACAAAGTTCCAATAAAGAAAAAGGGGGAATCAATACCGGTCACAATACACGACAGGACACTGGCACTTGGTGACTATAACCAGTGGCAGCTGCCCCTCCCTGCTGACAAAGGAAGATCTTTCATTGCCCATACAGTGCTGTCTAAATCCTGCCCAGATGCCTCTTGTCGATGGCTGCAGTGTTCCTGGTGAAATAGCTGCTACAGGTCAGGGGAAACTATGTCTGGATAAGAGCTACCTGCTCTGTCTTCCCCTCCAGCAAGAGTGAACGCCTGCAGTGCCAGCACTGCAAGGTTGCATGGACCTGAAGAAAGCTAGGGGGGCACTTTTTACAATGCTAGGATGAGAGGAATGGCTTTGAGCTGGAAGAGGGGAGATTTAGGTTGGAGATTAGGAAGAAATTCTTTACAGTGAGGGTGGTGAGACACTGGAACAGGTTGCCCAGGGAGGTTGTGGATGCCTCCTCCCTGGAAGTGGGGAAATTTAGATTGGAGATTAGGAAGAAATTTTTTTACAGTGAGGGTGGCGAGACACTGTAACAGGTTGCCCAGGGGAAGCTGTGGATGCCTCCTCCTTGGAAGTGTCCAGGGCATTGCCCAGGTTGTTGGAACTGGATGTGGTGCTTAGCAATATATTTGAAGGTGAATCTTGAAGAGTTATAGGTTGGACTTGGTGATCTTGAGGGTCTTCCCCAACCTGGATGATTCTGTGATTTCTGTGATCGTGAAGGTCCCTTCCAACCCAATCTATGGTTCTCTGTGACTCAATGACACTCCCAGTCAGGTTGGATGGGGCCCTGAGCAACCTGCTCCAGTTAAAGATGGTTGGACTAGGTGATCTTTAAAGGTCTTAGGCTTTAAATGAACGGAAAGACTGAATCCTAATAGAATCTCAGGACTTACTGTCATATATATATGCTTACATATATATATATATGCTTATATACAAAAATGCATTTTGCACTGTAGATTTGATCCCAAGTATGAGACAGGATCCTACAATTTTCATCATGAGAAAACCCAAACACTTCCACCAAGTGTACTCTTTCTAGCATGCTCCAAAGCGTGGGCACTGAAATGACCTTTTGCTTTTGCTGGAACCTGGGCAACTGGCACACAAACACAGTTTAAAAGCACCCCCCAGAGAAACCACTTCTGCTTCACCTGCTTCATGAGACAGCACAGAGCCTGCCTGCCCTTAGCTCAGCCCAAAGTGATCTTTGAGCCCAAACTGGGATAGCAAAGGGAGTGCACCATGGGCAGAGGGAGCTACATAGTGTAGTTCTGATGCACCCACAGTTTGCCTGAGCTACAAGAAGAAACCAGGTGAAGGTAGCCAGAGTAGCACACAGTGCTACAGTAGACCTGATTCGAGGCAGTGTGTAGAGAGTCAGGCATTATCACAGTGCTAACCATGTTCAGACAGCTTTTGGTCAGGCTGCAAGGTGAGCAGAGGGATTTTGCATCAGCCCCAGATTTTTCCCGTGGCTGGATATAAGCAAAAGCACTGCACCTGCACAGCTTCAGAGACCTCAATGCTTACAGGGACCTAATACATCAGAATGCTGATGTAGGTCTTGTTGCACAGGATAACCTTCATGTTTTCCACCCAGAGGAAGAACAGGCTCAAAGTAAGAGGGTAAGAGCATGCCCTTCTCCTCAGTAGTGTGCAGACCTATAGTCCTCCCCTGAGAGATAGTAGCTGGAGATAGGAATCATTGCTAGCTGAAGAGAAAACTGAGCCTGGCTCTCCCCTCAGTCTCTGCTTGCCAAAAACCTACTGCTGGAAAAGCAGCCATGAGCATTTCTGTGCAAAGCTCCACCTGATAGCACACCAGAGGACCCAAGTCCATCAGCTGAGATGGGCAGAAAAAAGAGATCCTGGCAGGCTTAGGTGGGAAACAGGAGCTGAGCTACTCTCTGCTGCAAGGAGTGAGATGTTTCTGTCCAAGTCCAGAAGCCAACTTTTAGGTGGTTGAGAATTTCAGGAGCTCCTGGTTGGTGCACTTTGGAGGATCAGAGTATTAGCCTGAGGCCCCTGATCAGCCTGTGTGCTGCAGCATGCCAGGCAGCTGGTCCCCATGTGTGTGGCTTTTGCCCAGCACATGCAGGTGGTTCTCCTCTCTCTGGGCTCTTTGGTGCATGAGGTCGGGGGGAGACAGTGCTGGGCTGTGACCAGGCCTTGCCCTGAGCAGACTGGTAGCACCCAAACAGCCTACACCTTGCCTTGGCATTCTGCTATGTCTCTGAAGGCTCTTTCAGACACTTCAACTGGCAGCTTTTCTACCTTAAGGAAATCACTTACCCATGACATCCTGTTTTGCAGTACCTCTTACACCCCAGATGCCTGAGTGGACACACTTAGTTCACATTAGAAATGCTTTTGCAAGGTTTAGTTCAGTGAAAAATAAAAGCCCCAAGCCATGCTTTGTTAAAAGGATGGGGATTTTCCTACAGCAGAACAGATCACCTGGAGAAAAGCTGTTAGCATGGCTAGGGCTACAGCATGCCCTGAAGTAGGATCCAGCAGCAATTGCTTCTAAAGGCATCAGTTCTAAGAGGCTGTGAAATCTAGATGGAGAACATGTTTGCACCCACAGCAGCCATGCTTTGCTTTCCATGAATGTATCACCAAGTTACATCAACAGGTCCATGACTTAGAATAGAAAAGAACAGAATAGAAAATAACAGAATAGAAAAGAGTAGAATAGAAAATAACAGAATAGAAAAGAATAGAATAGAAAAGAATAGAATAAGCCAGGTTGGAAAAGACTTCCAAGACCATCCAGTCCGTCCCAAGCATTGCTGGAATTGAGATTTTGGGTTGCATTTTAAAGTTTCTTGGCTGTTTTTCTTTTTTTCACAGTGCCCTGCATGCAGCAGTTTAGATCTGATCTATTAGTTGGCCTTGTAAAACCAGTGAACACAGCCCCTGTAACTCCATAGTAACTATAGACAAGCTTCTCCCTTGCCTCTCTAGCTTATGCAGATCACCTCATAAATGTGCTGAAGAGGACTTTCCCCCCCTGTATCTTGCATATCTGTCCTCTTTGCTTCAGGATTCAGGGCTGGCACATGGCTTACTAATGGGTAGTTCAATTCTTGTCCTCTGCATAAGAATTAAATGCTTAGCATTCAGAACAAAATGTAAGTAGAGAAGCCAAGCTTACACGGTCAGAAAAGTTCCTCTTACTGAGCATGTGGGTCAGCAACTGGCTTTTGTAAGGACCACTGGAAATGGCTGGTTTCAGAGGCATTTTACAAAGCCTCCTCAGGAGGATCACAAAATGGCAACTCGGTCAAAATGGTTTTGTTCTGCAATGTTTGAATCCGAAAGGAAAGAAGAGGAGATGCTTTGATTCATGCTGGCTTAGCACTAAGTTTAGAGCAGGTATTTCTGGCTGAGCCAAGTGACACTCAGGCTCTTTGGTACGGAGCAGATCTCCAGCTGACTTCAGTCAGGAGCTAGGAGGTGAAGACTTCTACTGTGGTCTGGATTCATGCAGCCAGGAGGCTGATTTTCTCATATTCATACCAGTGTAACTGGGAAGAAATGCCACCAAATGCCTGCAGTGAGGGCACTACGGTGAAACAAATGGCCCCAGGGGATCCCTCACACATTAAAAAAGCTTTCTGAATGATCTGTAGCTCAGTGACATTAACCTTGGGTAAGCAAGGCTTTACAAGGTCAGTTCTCTCCTGTACTGAAATCTGCTCCATACCAGGTGTCAGAGATCACTCAGCAAATTGCAGCCAGGTGAGGATGGTGATGGAATTAGTTTCAACAAATCACTACAGGTGAACTACATGAGCCTCTTATGAGCTTTTTTTTTTTTTTTTTTTTTTTTTTTAAATTCCCAGAGGAAAAGAAGCTGTTCCCATTTTGCATTTGATCTGTTTTACCAGAATAAAGGGGGGCTGGGTTCAATGCTTGTCCTGAACAGACATCGTTCCCTGGATGCTCAGGGGAACATGATGGCTCTTCACTACTTACTGCATTTGGCTTTCTGCTGAGAGCATGACCTTCATCCAAGCTAGCCTAATTGCTACAATTAGCAAACTTCAATGGCTTGCTGTATATTTAGACAGTTCTTCCCACATACTGCACTGTTACACTACAGAATTACTAATTGCAGTGTTGGGCTCGTAAAGCCGCAGCCATGTGCTGTGGTTATTTTCACTACACACCTCCAGTTGGGACTCAGCCTCAGGAGCTTGTTTAGATGGATGCACAGATGCAATTTACTCTGCTTCCCACCCTGCACAGGAGCAGGAGAGGCAGCAGTAGGACCCCAGCAATCTGCTGAAGTCTCTTCCTTGGAGTTGTGCAGGCAGTGCAAGGGGTGCAGAGTAAATCGCAGTGTCCCAGCCCCACCAGGGTGTGCGGCTTCAGGGGAGGAGCAGAGAAAAGGGCAGAGGCTTTGGAAGCTGAAGCAACGGCAGAGACAACTAAAACTCAGTGCACCTCCACTTTTAAGGCTCACTGACCAAAAAACGTTTAATTTGGGTCCTCCAACAAGCAACAAGCCAATGTTTGCTGGCCAATAGACAAGCAAATGAATATATTTGCAAATTAAGCAGCCCTCACACTCTTAGAGCCACTCACGAAGGGCAGGTGAGGATACATTACCTAGGCTGTCACACCTTTGAAAGGGATTTGGGTTCAACAGCTACTCGCCACAGCCTAAAAATTGCAGCTCCAAGACAATTTTCCTTTACATCCCTGCTTAAAATTCTACAAGACCCAGGCAGCTGAGGCACAGCATTTAGTTTGGGAAGAAAAACTATCTCCAATGGTATAGAAAATAGAAAACCTGCTGTTTTGCCAAGGAGGGCATCGTTTATATGCCATCAAGCCCAGATCACCCGAGCACAGGAAGCACAAGAAGCATATTTAAACTGACTAAACAAAAGTAGAAATTAATATTTCCCCCCCCCCCTTTTTTTTTTTCCTTCTTTGTGACAAAAAGGCAGAACTCTCTACACCATGGTCAGATTATTGTTTCCNGCAGGGGAAAAAAAAAAAAAAAGTATTGCACATATTTTTCAAATAATTCAGTTAGAAAAATACCAAACAAACAATTACCCTTCTATAAGGACAAGTAACTTTTAAGACGAAACAAAAAGTTTATCTTACATTTGTTTTCTGAATGGAGATGGGTGCCCATTACCTCTCCTCTGCCTAACTGGAGCGGCTTACGCTGGCTAAATTCTCTTTTGTTGCAACACACGACCCCAAAACTCTCAAAATTTTAGGACCAAGCCTTTAACCAGGTAAGTTGCCATCAAATCTGCTGGCAAAGTAGGCTCATTAGGACAACGCCTACATAATTCTTACCCCTCACAAAGAGATGCGATCACTTCTCCCTTACCAGAACGTAATTACAAACCCT
>VWZI01018113.1:396967-407862 GCA_013396835.1 Psilopogon haemacephalus | reverse complement strand
GAGGGGAGGAGGGGTGTGTGACTATTCACAACAATGCAAACCAAGAAACTGTCCCTGTAGTAGTCATCTGAGTGGTTAAGATGATCACCCTGTTCTCAGTGCAACTCTCACTGATGTGCTGAAGGTAACAGAGCAAGATTTTGGAGAGCAAACTTTGACTCAGTGACAAAATGACTCCTTCCCCCCTACTGCCCAAAACCCATCCTCAAACAGCCAGATTGAATTCTGAAGACAAGATGCCCTACCACATAGAATCATAGAATCAGTCAGGGTTGGAAGGGACCACAAGGATCATCTAGTTCCAACCCCCCTGCCATGCCCAGGGACACCCTACCCTAGATCAGGCTGCCCACAGCCTCTGCCAGCCTGGCTGCAAACACCTGCATGGAAGTTGCCCCAACCACCCCCTTGGGCAACCCGTTCCAGGGCCTCACCACTCTCATGGTGAAAAACTTCCTCCTCACACATGTGGTGTGGTGCACTCTGATCCCGCAGCAGTTTGCTTACGATAAATATTTTTATAAGCATCATTAAAAAAACCCACAACAACCAACCAACAAATCGAAAATGCTGGGAGAGTAAAGCAAGACTTCGACACTGAAACCCCCGTGGATACGTAACACCTGTGTGCCCTTCCTTCCAAAACCAAACAGAAGCAAAGCAAATGAACTCACCCCAAACCTTCTTCAGACACGACGGTGCAGAGCAGAACCTTTTCTAATCGAAAGGTTCGAGGAAGATCGAGAGAAGAGGAGAAGGACACCAGAGGAGGCAAAGCCTTGCTGGTATCTGCGGTGCTGCCCCTCTCAAAGAGAGAGCAAAAGCTTGTGAGCAGCTGTGCCTCACACGTGCTACAACGTTGGAGCTGCTCAATCAGCAGCAAACGCATCACACCTGCTTCCAAAAGGAACCCTCAGCTGTTAGACGGCAGTGCTCACCACCTGCCTCGTTTGGAAAGAGAAGCAGTAACCTCCTTGTGTGAGCTGGTGGTTGATTCTGGAGTGAAGGCTCTACACATTTTTACAGGACAAAGGACTTGCTCCCATAATATTTTTTTTTTCCTTCCCTCCCCCCCTTGGCCCCCCCCTTTTTTTTTTTCCCAGTGGTATATTTTTGGACAAAATAAGAGTGCTCTTCTCAGACTAATCAGCTGTATTTCCATGGAGGGAAGGGCAATTACTTTGTACAAAGCTTCAGGTTTGAACTATCAAAGAATGGTTTTATTAAAAACATGATTCTAGAAGCAGTTGGCCACTGCTGGACTTGAAACTGCTTCAAGAAGCCCTTGGAGCACAGGGGTTTGCTGATCTGTGTAAAGCTCCCTCTGCCTTGCAGACTCCTGCAGACGTTTTTGCTTTGAGGAGCCCCTCCCCAGCAAAGGACAACAGGTGTAGAAGGTTTCACTGATAGCAAAAGGTCAGCATCAAAGATGGGATTGAACAGATACAAACACAGGCTGTGCAACCTCGGCCACCCCACAGGACAAAAGAGTAACAAAAGGAAAGACCCAAATTTACCCAGCAGTGTGTACAGCAGTGACCACACTGGAGGTACTTAAACAGTGAAGACTACAACACCAGCCATCAGGTCTTCTCCATCCTAACAGTGCCATTTACAGCAGTAACTCTTCAGTTATGCTCTGCTCCCCTAAAATGGATGCAAAGAGTTATGGCAAATTGCTGCTTGTGGCATCAGATTGCTGCATATGGAATCTACTTGCTGCTGATGGAATCAACCTGCTGCTCATGGAATCAGATTGCTGCTCATGGAATCAACCTGCTGCTCATGGAATCAACCTGCTGCTCAAGGCATCAGATTGCTGCTCATGGAATCAACCTGCTGCTCATGGAATCAGATTGCTGCTTATGGAATCAACTTGTTGCTTATGGAATCAACCTGCTGCTCATGGAATCAGATTGCTGCTCATGGAATCAACCTGCTGCTCATGGAATCAACTTGCTGCTTACAGAATCAACTTGTTGCTTATGGAATCAACCTGCTGCTCATGGAATCAGATTGCTGCTCATGGAATCAACCTGCTGCTCATGGAATCAGATTGCTGCTCATGGAATCAGATTGCTGCTCATGGAATCAACCTGCTGCTCATGGAATCAACCTGCTGCTCATGGAATCAACTTGCTGCTCATGGAATCAGATTGCTGCTCACGGAATCAACTTGTTGCTTATGGAATCAACTTGCTGCTCGCTGAATCAATTTGTTGCTTATGGAATCATCACTTGGTGTCTTTACAAGCCACTGACATCTGAAGCAGGATCCACGGTTGAGAGAGTATTTCTAAAAGTACCCATGTAGGCTTTCACATGGCATTACACTGCAAAACAACTCCATAAATGTGTGAGACCCAGGTTTCTATCAACCTGCAGAAGCCCAGCTGATAAAATTCATGGACCAATTCTTAAAATCTAAGCTATAAAGAGAATGAAATGTATTAAAAGATTTGAGGTTTATAAAAAGTAACCTTTTTATACCGTATTTATTATTTTTTCTTTTTTTTTTTCTCTGTTACTTTACAAAAATATTGAAATAATTCATGAGTTTTTCACTCTGCACCAGCTTTAAAAAAAATACTATCAAATTTTGACTTGCACCTTTAATGCATCTGAAAGCACCATCAGGGGATACTTTTAACATAAAGGAGGATACTGTCGACTAGGTTTAGGGAGGTATTTCAAACCCAAAAGAACCAAACAAAAAAGCTTGCAGCAAAAGCACTCTGTTACAAGAGATTTGACACCATTTGGAGACGTATCTGGACACAAGTCTTGAACAGGCAGAAGAGGATCTTCCACAGAGCTTGCTTCTATCATACTTCGGTGAGTATACTTACTAAGAGGCAGCTGACAGCCTTTAAAGGACATCGCTTTCACCTCGGGTGGGAGAAAAAAACAGAGCTGTCTCTACAGGTTGAGAACTCAGCTGGTCTTCCCTGCTCCTTGTTCTGGCAGGGCTTGTGCCACTCGTTGCCTGTCCCTCAGGCAACGTCGACCTCGCAGTTCTACAGCATTTGGCACTAGAAGGGTATGGCATGGCACAGTCTCTTGTCACCCCCTGCATACATTCACACACTGAGCCATGCGTTCTCGCTCCTGAAACAGAGAACCTTGAGTGTGTTCATCTCCTCCGAGTCTCTTCTGCAATATCCGAATGGGGCCCTCCAAAAAAGTTTAGAATACCAAAACTATTATTTCCCTGTCCTTTGACATACATATTGATTTTTTTTTTATTATTCAATGTTTTTTTTTTTTTTGCAAATTGAACACTGGATCATGATTATCATTTAATTTACATCACTACGTGCTAGAGCTCTTTCCTTCTCCTGAAAACCAGAAGTGAGCTGCATGGGATTTCTGTTGCGAGTAAAGAACTTAAAATTGCATTTGAAGAGGCTTTAAAATCCCACAGGGAAAAAAAAAACAACCCAAAAACCAAAAAACAAAACAAAACCAAATTAAACCAAACCCAAACAGTTCTGGCAGCATTAATGTTTATAACCTATTTAAATCAGAATTTAGTTTGTTTTCCACTGACAGCCTTACAAACGTGACAGTAATGTGTTGTTTTAATGAAGAACTATTTTGCAAACCTAATCCTGGTCTGTCTGGTTGATTTATGGGAGTGCTGAAGATGACAATGCTCCTTTTTTTTTTTTTTTTTTAACCTCAGAAAACAGTTTTCGGAACAGCAATGCCATGTGCTATGGTTCTGTTATTTTTTAAAAGGGATTTTTTTTAAAAAAAATTGTTTGTTGTTGGTTTTTTTTGCCACTGATTATGGAAATATCAATCATTCATTTCTAAAATAAAATGCACTGCTGGCCAAAGGTGAAAGCTCAGAGCCTCACTACAGCTCTGATTATGGGCACTGTGCAGTCAGAGTTTCGTAGCAGCAAGGAGTCATGGGTGAGCTTCCCCAGCTGAAGAAACTGAATCTGTATGTGTGGGGCAGGGTTTGGGTTGGTGGGGGGGGAGGTTTGGAGGCTTTCAGGTGATGCTGCTGTATCAGCGTCCTGCAGACAGACTGCACACAGTGGATCAAATGATAATCATGATGATAGCCAGACTAAGAACACTACAGCTTGCTGCTCTACTGGTAGTACGCAGTTTAGTCATTCCTACAGCCCCTGTCAACCCTTAACTTGGACTGCAACGCCGGAGCTTCTCCAAGCTGTGGTTTTGTTTTGTTTTGTTCACAAGGTGGTTTCATACTCCAAGCGCTCCTGGATCAGGGCATCATCTTTATACTGTAGCCGCGGAGGAGCAGGGGAACATTCAAACGCTAAGATGGCCTTTCTCAGGCTCCTGTCCAACACGTGTCTCTCCCACGCTGGGTACCTGTTCCTGAACAGATCGATTTTAATGACAGACTCCTCAATCCTTGGTGGCCGGGATGAAGGTGTGGAGGGTGCCGTGGGTCTCACCTGAAACACAGGCACACACCCATCCCTCTCCGCGAATTTTTGATCCCTCTCGCTCGTCACGCTCCGGTTGTTGGAGATGGAGCGCAGAGTGTTTGTGGCCCCTTCCTGGGGGAGGGTGAAGGCAGTGGCAGGGTCCTCACAAGCACAGCTTGGCGACTGCCCGAACCTTGGTCCGTTGGGGTGAAAGAAGGCATAGTACATGAGCATAAAAACAATGCCTGTTAAAAAGCTGCTGAACACTACGCACAGTGCTGGTATGGCGAATGCATCAGAGATCGGCGGGGCCTTGTACAGGTACCAGAGAGCACTCAAGGCAGTGTTCTCTAAAAGGATCACAAAGTAGTAAATGAAAAGCCTGCAGCGTGTCCTGCCTTCCTTGACGTTGAACCAGCTGAAGATGTAGATTATCCCAACCACCATGTCGAAAACGATCTCCTCCCACTTAGTGATGCAAAACTCCGTCTCGCAGTGGACGATCCAGAAGGTCATGATGCACCAGTGCAGGACGATGAAGATCCCAAAGTACAGCTGGAAAACCGAGGCAAAGAGAGCAAAAGTAATGACCCTGGCTGCGATCGTGAAGAAATGCCAGCAAAACTGGATGATAACAGCCATGTAGCTGATGGGTTTCTTGTCGTCACGGGAATCACGGAGGGCCTTTTGGTAGGAAGCCAAAGCCCAGGCCAGGGATACGAGAGATGCAGCAGCGGTTAGACCTAGGAGCAAACAGGAGATGCAGTTAAGGCATAATTAGTACATCAGCACTTGGTTGACACGGGCGAGATTCCTGCTGCTTTAAACGTGTTCTCCACCACTGCCACAACCTCTTCCTTCTCCTTCAGCTCAGCAAGCAGTGAGAAACGGACCTGCTGAGACCTCATTGCCCTGACAACGGTGGATGCACACAAGCGAGGGTGGCTTACCAAACTGTGCTCTGAAAGGCTTCTCTGGCGATTTGATGTCTGAAACAAATGAATTCATTCACGGCTTGAACAGGTTGGGAATAGGTGTCTCTGTCAGTTGTGTGATTTAGCAGGATCTACTGTGGGGTTTGTTTAGAAGGAATTTTCTGATATTGTTAAGCCGTTAAACAAACCTCCTATGGCACAACCAAGCCTTTGGAATTAGGATTCCAGCATCGTATACGTATAAAATAAATCAGGAACCAATGTGGCCATAAATCTACATTTTAAACTAAATTAATATCCCACCTGGAGAACTGTGTCCAGTTCTGGAGCCACTATTACAAGAGGGATGTGGATATGCTGGAGTGTGTCCAGAGAAGGACCATGAGGATGCTCAGAGGGCTGCAGCACCTCTGCTGTGAGGACAGACTAAAAGAGTTGGGGCTGTGCAGTTTGGAGAAGAGGAGGCTCCCAGGTGACCTTCTTGTGGCCTTTCAGTATCTGAAGGGGGTGTACAAGGAATCTGGGGAGGGACTTTTTAGGCTATCAGGGAGTGACAGGACAAGGGGGAATGGAGCAAAGCTAGAAATGGATAGATTCAGACTGGATGTTAGGACATGAGGAGGAAGTTGTTGAGCATGAGAGTGTTGAGACCCTGGAATGGGTTGCCCAGGGGGATGGTTGGGGCCACATCCCTGGAGGTGTTTGCAGCCAGGCTGGCAGAGGCTGTGGGCAGCCTGATCTAGGGTAGGGTGTCCTTGGGCATGGCAGGGGGGTTGGAATTAGATGATCCTTGTGGTCCCTTCCAACCCTGACTGATTCTATGATTCTATGGTAATATAACTCTTGTTACCTCAAAATGGAAACTAAGCTGTCTTGCATTTGATAGGGGGAAAAATGTTGCCCCTGTAGGTCTTTCCATCACTTTAAATCAGAATTTTAATAAGTAGGGAAAGTCAAAACTTTATTTTCTTTCAGTTGGAAAGGAAATTGTTTTTTGACTCATTGGAATTTTCTACTGAATTAATATTTTGAGTATAGGTGCTCCTAAAGTAGGGAGTCAGGAGTTAATGTTCATACAGCCAGAGCATTATATATGATATCTTTCACATATCAGAGATTTGCCTATTTAGCAAGGCCCTGAACTGTAATATTTCTGGAAACCCAGCCAAATGCCAAAATATATTTCACTTACAATTTTATTCTCATGAGGTTCCTGAATATTATTTTAGTGGAAATAATTCCTGTGCAGTGAAAAATACAACCCCCTGTATATCAAATTTTAAAAAACCCCAAAACCACAACCCTTCTTATGCTTGTTTTGAATCTGCATTATTCTTTTCCCCTTGACTCAGTTTGATTGTTGTGGGTAGGAAAAAAGAAAATCAGAAAAAAAAAAAAAAAGCTGCATTGCAACTGAGTCTAACTTTTAAATTAATTTATTTCCAGAAAATAATCCCCTTGCATTGCCATTTAAAAGGTTATATAGTTCAGCATAATTAGTCAGCTGCTTAGCACACACACAGCTAGAAAGGAGCAATAATTCTTCTTTACTAGAAGATAAATTTTTATTTACTTACGACTTGGATCAAGCTGCTTCGGATGGAAATGGGAATTCGATTAAAACGAAGACCTCCCAGCCTTTCAGGTGTATTTATTACTTAAATGGAATTGCACTAAATATGTTGCATTGGAAGGGAAAAGGTATCAAACATTTTGCACTTAAACCCAGTTTATTAGCAGAGCAGATTTTACCTACACTTAACGAATGAATTCAGAAGTCTCAGCATCGCAGGCTTAGAAATGATTCACCGAAACATTTAACGATGCTGCAGCCTGCTCCAGTTTCTTATGCTGCTCCTTACCTTTGAATGTCTTCCTGAAGTAAATCAAACTGCAATGAAGAAAGCATTCCTTCTGTCTGCTGTTAAAAGCTGTTCAATCATTTCACCACCCTTTGGTTCTGGATGCACAGAGAGTATTTTTCTTGCCTGTTCCAACAGCTTGCTTTAGAACTCCACCATCAGGGAAAAAAAAAACGTTACTTGAGTGTTAGAAATAGGGTGCAAATGTTGCTAACGTGGAGTGGAAATCTGAAGCCTAAATGCATCCTGCTATTCAGTGTTGAAGAAAAGGAAAGTTTATTTCAGAACAGAAAAATAGAGATTATGGAAGGGGGAAAAAACCAAAACTCTGATTCTGAAGGAAAATAACCAATTTCAGCCACCCAACCTGGCTTTGCACACTCAGATTTCACCACCCTTTAGTTCTGGATGCACAGAGAGTATTTTTCTTCTCTGTTCCAACAGCTTGCTTTAGAACTCCCCCATCAGAAAATGTTACTTAAGTGTTAGAAATGGGATGCAAACGTTGCTAACATGGAGTGGAGATCTGAAGCCTAAATGCATCCTGCTATTCACTGTTGGAAAAAAAGGAACATTCATTTCAGAACAGAAAAACTGAGATTATGGAGGGGAGAATGCCTGATTCTGAAGGAAAATAACCAATTTCAGCAACTCAACCTGGGTTTGCACACTAAGATTCACATCCAGGTTGGCAAAGCCCCTCAGGATCACCAAGTCCAACACTACTCAACACGGTTCACCTTAAACCACAGCCCTAAGCATCACATCCAAACCACCTTTAAACAGATTCAGGGTAGGTGACTCCATCACCCCCCTGGGCAGCTCATTCCCTTGCCTGACCAAAATCTCTCAGTGAAAAACTTTGTTCAGCAAGCAGCACAGAGGGTTTGATTGCTTCCAGCAGGGATTGTGCCTCCCAGTGCTCCTCCCTCAGCCATTGTCAGAGTGCTAATTATGTTTTGAGCTCCCCTGAGTCCACCAATTTAAACCCACCTTTGATTTAAAAAGAGCGACAATAATAAAATATCACCCAACAATCAGCAGAGGCAGAACAAACTCAGGACTGTAGGGAGCGTTTTTAATAAAGCTGCCTCATGTTTCTTCCCATGCAGATGCCTGGATGCCAAAACACCAACGTTGCTTCTGGAGTCTTCCTTCGTGGGGAGAATAAACTATCACAGAATCATAGAATCAGTCAGGGTTGGATGGGACCACGAGGAGCAGCCAGTTCCAACCCCTCTGCCATCAGCAGGGACACCTCACACTAGATCAGGCTGGTCACAGCCTCATCCAGCCTGGTCTTAAACATCTCCAGGGATGAGGCTTCCACCACCTCCCTGGGCAACCCATTCCAGGCTCTCATCACCCTCATGGGGAAGTGCTTCTTCGTAACATCCAGTCTGAATCTACCCATTTCTAGCTTTGTTCTGTTCCCCTCAGTCCTATCACTACCTGAAAGCCTAAAAAGTCCCTCCCAGCTTTATTGTAGCCCACTTCAGACACTCAAAGGCCACAATAAGGTCACCTGGGAGCCTTCTCCTCTCCAGACTGAACAGCCCCAATCCTTCAGTCTCTCCTCATAGCAGAGCATCTCCAGCCCTCTGAGCACCCTCGTGGCATTTCTCCGGACACCTTTCAGCACACTCATATCCCTCTTGTAGTGGGGGCTCCAGTAGGGTATGATCAGCAAAGGAATGAAGACTGTGAGAGAGCAATCCATACATTTGCTTTGCAAATCTAATGACCCTGAGAGGTTTGTAGAGATATCATCAGTTCCGCATTAGGAGGTGCAAAACCATTCAATAATGCACACGAAGAATGCGCCAAATAAAATGCCAAAAATTCACAGGAATTTTCCAGTGTTCTCACGCTAATTAATTCATAGTCATTGTCTGGGACAGAAAGAAGCAAGCACAATAGCAATGCAATTCTGCTATTTAAATAGTCATTAATAGGGAAACATCTTTTGCTTTTTCAGAACAAATTCAGAGATAGTGGCGTGCAGAGGGAAGAAAAAGGAGACAAGGGAATGTACAAAAGGGAAGCACTGCCAGTTGAAGCATCATGTGTCTTACCCTTGTGCTATTGGCAGCGCTGCAAGGGATACAGAATTAAGATAAGGCTAAATGCTTCAAGGGCACCATTCAATTTTCTTTATTGATGAGACCCAGCGCTGAAGAATTATTAGAAGCGCAATTAACAATGAGAGCAGTAAATGTAAAAGTGATGCAAATAGCAGTTTGCTAATAAATGTCACTATATAAGTCATTCAGGGGGAGCACTTGGAGATAAAGTGAACTATTGCAGCAGGAGAATTCATTTGTTAGAGCACTTGCTGACTATGTGCTCACATAAAACTCTTCATCCCTGTTTTAGAAGAAGTGCTACAATAAATGTTTTGCCACTGTCAAAAGAGGAGGGCCACGAAGATGCTGAGAGGGCTGCAGCACCTCTGCTATCAGGACAGGCTGAGAGTTGGGGCTCTGCAGCCTGGAGAAGAGAAGGCTTCCAGGAGACCTTGGAGTGGCCTTCCAGTATCTGAAGAGGGCTACAGGAGGGCTGGGGAGGGACTATTCACAAGGTCTTGTAATGACAGGACAAGGGGGAATGGGTTTAAACCGGCAGAGGAGAGACTGAAACTGGATGTTAGGAAGTTCTTTCCAGTGAGGGTGGTGAGATACTGGCACAGGTTGCCCAGGAAGGTTGTGGCTGCTCCCTCCCAGGAGATATTCAAGGCCAGGTTGCATGAGTCCTTGATTGACCTGTTCTAGTGGGAGGTGTCCCTGCCTGTGGCACAGGGGGGTTGGAGCTGAATGATCTTTGAGCTATTTGTTAGCTTCTTGTTCTACTAAAGACACGTTGTATTTATGAGGTACAACTCAGGAGTCCTTATTAGCCACTAATCAAGTCCAGTCCTTCACAGGCAGTGACAGCCATCAGGTACTCATGGAGTCATGCAGTCTGTACCCTGTCAGGCTTGGCAAGACAGCAGGAGATCATTTTGCTTGTTAGGAGGCTAAACTTAGGCTTCTGTACTTTCACAGTTAGACTCCTTGCCTGTTAGGTAATTTGGTATCTTTATATTCCAGTGAAGTATGTGCAGCACAAACATACCCACTGACTCCAGGCTCATTTCCATGATTCCTACATTTCTTTTGAGCAAAAAAAAGGAAAAAGAAAAAAAAAGTGCTTTTGATGTCTCGAGGTTGCTGCGAGTAGCTCACAGCAATCAAGGGATTATCTGGAGGCTGCAGCAAGCCCAAGCAGAACAAAAACCCTGCCACTGCCTCTGAGGAGAAACAGCAACAGCAGCACATAGTGCTAAGCTAAAGGTAGGGCACCACCTACGGGAGAAGGCTCCACCTGCACCGCTCTCTGCGCACAGGGACACCTCTCATGAAGTTCTTCTCATGAGGAAGGAGTTGGGGCTGTCCAGTTTGGAGAAGAGGAGGCTCCCAGGTGACCTTATTGTGGCCTTCCAGGATCTGAAGGGGGCCTGCAGAAAAGCTGGGGAGGGACTTTTTAGGCTATCAGGGAGTGACAGGACTAGGGGAATGGAACAAAGCAGAAGGGTTTAATCTATTCTTCTTACAGCAGAGATTTTATTTTATTTATTTTGTTTTATTTTATTCTATTCTATTCTACTCTATTTTGTTCTACTTTCTTCTATTTTAATTTATTTTATT
>VWZI01018113.1:337136-379016 GCA_013396835.1 Psilopogon haemacephalus | reverse complement strand
TTTTTTTTTTTTTTTTAAATCAAGGACACTCATTTTCCACAGGAAAAGGTGAGCTGCAAATGCCACTGATTTCTTTTTGATAGCTACAGCTGCCAGTCCCTGCATCTAAGGGGGGCATTTAAGTCAAATGTTTGAATAAAAATAATCATGGCTTCAGACAGAATAACATTCTCTGAAATGATAATCTAAATACTGCTGCCTTTAGAGCAGACAAAACTGCAGCTGTTCATTTCATGAAGAACAGATTTAGACACAAGTAATCAGGGTGAGAACTGCTCAGAGATGCAACAGCTCTGATTGCAGGAAGGACAATAACTCCTCCATGGTTACTAGAGTCACTGAATCACAGAGCTTGGAGGGGCCTGGGTCACCTACTCAAGCTCCTGCTCCAAGTAGGATCAAGACTCAACACAAGCAAGGTTGCTCAAGGCTTTTGAAAATCTCCAAGGAGGCAGAATTCACAACCTTTCTGGACAACCTCTTTCATGTCACAGAATCACAGAAACATCCAGGTTGGAAGAGCCCATCAGGAGCACCAAGTCCAACCTACTCTACAAGATTCACCTTAAACCATAGCTCCAAGCACCACATCCAAGCCACCCTTAAACACATCCAGGCTGGGTGACTCCATCACCTCCCTGGGCAGCTCATTCCAGAACCCCCCACTGCTTTTCTATACAGACCACTGCACAGTAATTCCTAGCTTCTTTTTTTTTCAACACTTCTGCTCAGCAATGACTAATGTAAAGAAAGATGCAGAAGGAAAACAAGGGGTCTGATCTACAAACAGAGAGGTAGCAAAAGTTGCTTAAAGCACTAAATGCCTTACATGTTGGAATTCAGAAAGCTGAATTTAATTTTTTGGATAAAAAACCACATGGGAAACAAGAATGACGAAGCTGGTGAGGGGCCTGCAGCACAGCCCTGTGAGGAGAGGCTGAGGGAGCTGGGGGTGTGCAGCCTGCAGAAGAGGAGGCTCAGGGCAGACCTCATTGCTCTCTACAACTACCTGAAGGGAGGTTGTAGCCAGGTGGGGTTGGGCTCTTCTCCCAGGCAACCAGCAACAGAAAGAGGGGGGACAATCCCAAGTTGTGCCAGGGGAGGTACAGGCTGGATGTTAGGAAGAAGTTCTTGCCAGAGAGAGTGATTGGCATTGGAAAGGGCTGCCCAGGGAGGTGGTGGAGTCACCATCCCTGAAAGTGTTCAAGAACAGACTGGATGAAGCACTTAGTGCCATTGGCTAGGGCTGGGTGCTAGGTTGGACTGGATGATCTTGGAGGTCTCTTCCAACCTGGCTTATTCTGTTCTGTTCTATTCTATTCTAATCTAATTTAAGAAGACAGCCTAGTGAGTTATGGTGCAGAGATCGGGAAAAGAGCACTGAGTAGGAGCATACAAAGAAAGTGCAGGTGTCAAAATGTGCATTTGGTGGTAAGTGTGTCACTGTGACTGAACTGGAACTTGCTGTCTCCCACTGCTCCAGCACCTTTGCACCTCTGCTCTTACATAAGCTTGCAAGAAGAAGAAACTGCAAGTGGCACAGTGGAGGTGGGGACGCGTGATTGCAACCACCCCCACTCTGGGAGGCACCCAGGCACTGCTGAAAGAAACAACAGGTTCAGACCTGTAGGAGTGCAGCTTGGAGGTGATGTCAGTGCTGTTGAAACCAGAGAGTTGAGTGGTTTGTTAACAGCAATGTGCACTGTGAAGGGCTTGGGTAATGCAAGAGAGAGCGATCACATAACAAGAACACTGCTTCAATGGAACTTACTCAAACACCTTTATCAGGGATTAAGATGGGCTGGTGTTGAGCTGATGATCTCGAGCACAATCTTGATTTCTTCACACAGAGCTGAGATAGGCCAGCAGAGTGAACTCCAACGTGCCATTTAAATATGTCTAATCCATTTGGGAGTTTATGTTGCATGGAGAGGCACTGGGATTTCTCTTCCACATCTTGAGGAGCAAGTGCTGCACTGCCTTTTGTCCTGTCTTCTTCTGTAACCTCTGTATGCAACCCCCTTTTATAGCTAGGATGTTTAGCTTTTGCTGCAAACCCTGCTACTTCATTAGACAACTTACTTTAGCATAAGTCTCTAGGGAGAAACAATACCTTTTATTACAACTATTTCACTTATTCACAGATTCATGGATTGCAAGGGACCCTCAAATGTCATCCAAAGCCCTTGCAGTCAGCAGGGGCAGCTCCAGCTAGATCAGGCTGCCCAGAACCACAGAATCATAGAATCATGGAATCATAGAATCAGTCAGGGTTGGAAGGGACCACAAGGATCATCTAGTCCCAACCCCCCATGCCATAGGCAGGGACACCCTACCCTAGATCAGGCTGCCCACAGCCTCTGCCAGCCTGGCTGCCAACACCTCCAGGGATGTGGCCTCAATCACCTCTCTGGGCAACCCATTCCACTCTCAAGGTGAAGAACTTCCTCCTCACATCCAATCTTAATCTCCCCACCTCCAGCTTTGCTCCATTCCCCCTAGTCCTGTCACTCCCTGATAGCCTAAAAAGTCCCTTCCCAGCTTTTCTGTAGGCCCCCTTCAGATACCACATCAAATCTGATCCTGAATGTCTCTGAGAACAGGGTCTCAGCCACATCCCTGGGCATCCCTCCTTAGACCATCATGGTTGCATTATTAATTACAACCTACTGAAAAGAAAAAAAAAAAAAAAAAGGAGATTGGATTCCATTCTTGGAATTGGGATCCTCCTCAACTCTGCCAACCCATACACGAGCAGTATTTACTTGGCGCTTTCAACACGCAGGCAAGAAAAGTAAACATTACTCACCCCAAAAAAAAGGAGTTGAGATGTTTAGTCAAATGAAAAACTGCCCAAACGCACCCCTTAAGTCATTGTTTCCAATAAACACCAAGCAAACTGTTAAAACAGAAAGCAAATGTGCCAGATATTTTGCTCTTTTAAAAAAAAAAAAAATTAATTCCTTAACTTTTCAAGATTAATTTGGTTTACTAAAACAAACAGTGGTGGGGGTTTTGTTTGTTTGTTTGCTTGGTTTGGCTCTTCTGGAGGTAGCACATGGTGGAACATATGCTTTTTTTTTTTTTTTTTTACAGTTCTAAAAGAAGTGTAATCATTAAGGCAGTGCAAGGAGGAGATGGGAAAGTTGCACAGCTTTCACAGTGGTGCCCCAAGACCCTTCTCCTCCAAACGCTGCCTGCTTGCACACCATTTGCATTGGAGGAGAGAGGCTGTAACCTATAATGAAAGGAGAGTGCAACACGGACCAAGAGAGGCAGCTTGCCCAGTGAGGTCATGGATAGCAGTTTTCAAGGCCATCCTGGATGAGGCTTTGAGTAACCTTCTCTAGTGGAAGGTGTCTCTGCCCATGGTAGGGGGTTGGAACTGGATGGTCATCAAAGGCCCTTCCAACCCATTCCGTGAACCTATGAAAATGCCAATCCTACTCTGTCTATTGTAACTGCATGCACTGAATAGGCAATCCTGGTGACTGTGACTCACACAAGTCAGGGTGTGCTTGAGCTGGGTCTGCTATGAGCCAAACATCTTTGAAAGCGTGTTATTGATCCCCAGCATCAGGCAGTTGGGACACGTATTATGCCACCAAATAAAACACGATGCTTTCACCCCTTAAAAACACATGAACAAGGGATGCTGTGGTGTCACACTCCTGACATTCACAGCCACTGGGCAAACACCACAGAGAACTTCACTGCCAGAGCTGGTGCTTATCCCTGTCTCTCTATATGATCTATATTTATGTCTGTGAGTATGCAAAGGCATCATTGCTTGAGAGGTTCACCTCAAGCGAAAATGCCTCTGCACAGAGTGTTTATCACTGGATTGCAAACATTTCTTAGCTGTCTCAGCTGTGCAGAGAGTTAAACCTTTAGGAAGGTCTTAGAGGGGGCAGAACGGGTTTTAAGGGTGTGGAGAGGCTTGGATTATGCAGCACTGATTATCAGGAATCAGACAATGAAGCTGATCTCTATGAAGCCAGGGGTTGCAGTACACAGGCATAAGATTATCTCGGATACATCTGGAAATAATTGGCCTCCTCTGCTTGTGTGTGTGTTGTACTTTCAAGAGATGGCTAAAAAGATAGATTGAAGAGGACAATAAATATCAATACTTCACAATTCTAATGGATCCTCCCATAACACTTGAGACATTCTCATTCAACCCTTTCAGGTTGTTTTGTAAGGCAGGCACACATGATCCTCACCTTTGTCAGATGAAGAAACAGATGCAGTGAGATTGACTGGCTTGTCCAGAATCACATGTTAAATCTGAGATGGAGTCACAAAGGAAGTCCACATATCCAGGGCAGATTGTCCTGTGCCTTTCTGAGCTTATCTTTCATCATCTTTTACTGCTAAGTTAGAAGGTTAGTGGGTCAGAGAAGCTGTTTTCTTATCTGCCTGTGAACAACCAATGGCAATCTACCTTAGCACCACTGCTAGACCTTAACATGCATCATAGAATAGAATCAGTCAGGGTTGGAAGGGACCACAAAGATCATCCAGTTCCAACCCTTTGCAATGGGCAGGGACACCCTACCCTAAATTAGGCTGTACATCCATCCTGGCCTTAGACATGTCCAGGGATGTGGCCCCAACCACCCCGCTAAGCAACCCATTCCAGGCTCTCACCACTCTCATGCTGAAGAATTTCCTCCTCACATACAATCTGAGTCTCCTCACCTCCAGCTTTGTTCTGTTCCCCCTAGTCCTGTCACTACCTGATAGCCTAAAGATGTGGGTATCAGAGGTCACTCTTGTAGGCAGTATCTGTGCTGAGATGGAGCCACTGTGAAAGATGCTAAGGGCTCCCTATAATTTAGAAAAAGAAGAGAACCTTGGAAAGGGAGAGCAAAAGAGAAAGAAGGGAAAGCAAAAGAACACCAGAGAGAATCCAGCAGGATGACGAAGCACAATAGAGATGGAAAGGAATATGGCAAGAGAAGAAACATGAAGGAGGAAAGAGGACAGAATACAAAAAGAGAGAGGAAAGACAGAATGCAGAAGTAAAACATTGCAAAGGAGAGATGAGAAGGAAAGGAGAAAAGTGAAATAAAAAAAGAAAGCATAGCAAGAGCAGAGACAAGGGGAGAGGTGACACAGGAGTACCAGAACCTGCTATCTGATTGCATGTATTAAAAGACATAAAACATTAAAAGCAAAGATTGAGACTGACAGTCATAGAATCATAGAATGGTTTGGGTTGCAAGTGACCTTTGAAGGTCATCTAATGCAGTGAGCAGGGACATCTTCAACTAGATCAGGTTGCTCAGAGCCCCATCCAACTTGACCTGGGATGTCTGCAGGGGTGGGGATGGAATGCTTGCAGGGACAGCCACAGGGACAGGCCCTGCAAAGCCCAGCCTGATCCGTGTGGCATCCTTTCTGCAGACAAACCTGTGCTTGGTGTAACAGCATGCAGAAAGTTCATTGCATGGTACACTGCATCTCCTAAGGCTAATCCATCAAAACGTGCACTCCAAAGGCTGCACATTGCACAATGGGATGGGAAGTGCATCATGGAAGAGCTTTACCATGCATTTTTCCAGGCTCTTGCAAAACGCCTTTCAACTTCCTTCCAGAACAGATAACATCAACTTTTACCATGTGCACCACCACAGGAACAGCCATTACTGGTTTTATTTAATGAATTTAAACTGTCAGAGCTTCCTTCTAAGATGCCATCACTCTATAACATTTATAACATGTCTAACTTGCCTTTCCCCTCTCCCCCCGCCCCAGTTTAACAGAACAATTGGGACATTAATATCAAGAAAGAAATAAAAGTAAGATTTACTTTTCTACATGGTCTCTAAGCCTAAGCAAATGAATTTAGAGGATATATTTTCGACTGGAATATCAGAATTTATAGAGAGAACATATTTCATAGAGGGAGAATAGATTTTCAGCTGAATGCACCACGTACAGATAATTCTGCATCTAGCTGGAAGCAAAGTATTTAAGATTCAAATCTCTTTGGAAGCAGGTTTAGAAATGTCCATACTGAGAAGCACAGATACCATTATGCTGTGGCATTAAAAAAAGGACCAGCTCAAAATCTGGGAAAGCACAGAGATTAGTCAATCAGGGGAAAAAAAAAAAAAAAAAAGGTGAAAGTTTAATTTAATGGAGAAAGATAAATTCATGCAATTATCTCTTTTTACTTTATTATCTCTTCTGTCCTCTTTCCTCCTTCATTACTGTGTGCAGTTCTGGAGCCCCCAGCACAAGAAGGACATGGAACTGTTGGAGAGAGTCCAGAGGAGGGCCACAAAGATGCTCAGAGGGCTGCAGCAGCTCTGCTATGAGGACAGGCTGAGGGAGTTGGGGCTTTTCAGCCTGGAGAAGAGAAGGCTTCGAGAAGACCTTATAGTAGCCTGCCAGTATCTGAAGGGGGCTACAGGAGGGCTGGGGAGGGACTATTCACAAGGTCTTGTAATGACAGGACGAGGGCTAATGGGTTTAAAATGGCAGAGGGGAGATTGAAACTGGATGCTAGGAGGAAGTTCTTCACAGTGAGAGTAGTGAGACACTGGCACAGGTTGCCCAGGGAGGTTGTGGCTGCTCCCTCCCTGGAGATGTTCAAGGCGAGTCTGGATGAGGTCTTGAGCGACCTGTTCTAGTGGGAGATGTCCCTGTCTATGGCACAGGGAGGTTAGAACTGGATGATCTTTGAGGTCTCTTCCAACCTAAACCATTCTATGATTCTACGATTCCTTGGCTTTCCTTTCTGCTGCAGATAGACTTTGCTCATTCTCTCTCATGTTTGGAGAGCCAAGCCAGTTGAGTCTGCCTTCCCATGAAAGAGAGTAACAGGGGTGAAAATCCTATCTTTGTACACCTTCAGACAGGGGCTGGGCACTTCCTGCCTTTGCTCTGTGTTTGTTATCTCCCACATGCACAGCTCATCACCAGCAGCACTGCCTGCTCTCACGCCTGTGGGGGATGCAGTGCCTTTCTCCTTGGGAGGGTTTGCTGCTTTCAGGTTAATTGGAATATTTTAATAAGAGAACTCAGGTTTACAGGCTGAGAAAGGAAAACACTGGTGATGTCTCCTTCGCTCACAGGTTTGCTGACCGACACAAAAGTAAGAGCACAAACACAGGTAAGACAGAGCCGCTCAGGTCTGAGCTCTGGGCTGTTGGTCTCTCCCTGTCCTCGCCTTCCAGCTGAATCTGTGCAACCCAACTAATCAATTCCTGCTTTTAACCCCTCGTGGCTGATCTTCCCTGTTTACCTGGCACGTAAGGCAGATACTGGGATAAGATTGGGAGGTGGTGGGGAAGGTCTGCACACCCAGTTTTGCATACATGTCCTCAAACACAACGTGCCTGATGGGCACAGAACAGAATGGTGACAGTAATTATTTAACAACCTGAGTGTAAACCCCACCTACTGCTGCCTGGCTGAGGATCTCACTGAAAACCCACCCAACAAAGGTGTCTGGTTTTAGCTGAGAGGCAGAAGCCTGCTGACCTGCCTGGTAGCAAGGAAGCAAGGTCACACCCTGGCAGATTCTTTCCCTGCGGAATGTCCTGCCTGACTCCAGCTCTGCTGCCCCCCTACCATGTGCCACATCAGCTCCATCACCACGAAAGCAGGTGAGGAGGATTTTTCCCAGCTCCCTTTCCTTCCCCTGGGCTCAGACTCCCTCTCCTGGCCTCTGGCACCACTGCGTCTTTATCTCCCTCCCTCTTACCCTATCCTAGGGATCGAATGTCCCCTTCAGTGTCACTGCTCCCAGCAGAAACTCATAATCACCTTCCCAGGGCTCCATCACAGAATCTGCTTTTGCTCTTACTATCTTTTATCAACCTTGGTGAAATTGAGTTTGTATGTACTATAACTTTTCCTCAATTATGTCTTTCATCTAGAGCAATTCTCTCAATATTGTTTTCAGCTTCTAAAGTCCTGTTCTGGTAATGATTTCTGGAACCACCCCGGCGTGCTTCCCCAACCCAGGGTAGGACAAACAGGCATCATCTGCAAACCATATCCTAGAGAGTGGCTTAGGGAAGCTAAAACACCTCTGGAAAACGAAATTAACTTTCTCCATCACTGCAAAGTAAGAAAATCATGAGCTGCGATTATTACTTTTTCTTAAACAAGCTGTGGTGGTTTAGGAACCCATCATCCATGTTTCATTTCAGGAAAAAAATCTGCATGGAAAAAGTGCAAAGAGAGAAGGGTGGATGCTCACTGCAAAGCCATACAGCCAGCTGAACTGGAATACAGCAGAACTGCCTCCACTTTTGTGACCCAGCTGGAGTGCAGCAGCAAACAGCTCACAGCTGCCTGGATGGGGATAACATCTTAAGCTTTGCTCACAAAAGTGCAAGTGTCTGTGTTACCAAGGCATGATGAAGGGCTGCTGAGATTGGATAAACAGATGTAAATCTGGGAAAGCTGCCCTGGAGCCAGTGCTCATGTCACAGGAGGAAGCACTCCAGGGTACTTCACCTAGCACCAAGCTCTTCAGCTCTCACAGCATTGAGTCTCTAAGTGGCTCTTCGCTTTTGTTCCTTTGTCCAGAGCCTATTAAGCTGTGGCCAAAGGGTCTGCAGTGCTAGCCAGCTCTAGAGACCAGAAACCAGGCTTGGAGCCTTCTTCAGGAAAGCCAGTGTAATTATTGTTTGCCCCAACTACAAACCCAAAGTGTTCTGCTCCCTGCCCCAACCAACCTACCACCTTGTTGAGGGCAAGACCTGTCCTCCTCCTAAGTGTCATGACAATTATCTACTGCCTTCCACTCCTCTCCTTTTCTCTGCTTTCCCAAGAATACAGCTCCTCATGGTCCATTGGCCCACCTCTTCTTGGTGCTCTTTTGTAGTCTCTCTGCTCTCACAGAGCAATAAAATAGCAGAATTCAGAACAGAAGCATCCTCTCCTCCATTCCTCCTCAAATCTCATCTCCATGCAACAGGTAGGGTAGCTGACAACCTGTGAAGCTGTTTATTATTTCCAGTGGCTGATTATCTGTCCCTTCCATGTTTTATGCTTCTGCTTTTGCCCTCCACGTGTTTTAACTCACTGTGAGTTAGTGCGTTCAGTATATATGCAGGGATGGTATACAGCACCATTTGGCAAGCTTGGGAACACTGCCTCAGAGTAAAACACTAATTAAAGAGAAACAAAGAAATCCTTGCAATAATTTCTATATATTCCTGAATGTCCCCTGACAGAACCCTGCTTGCTTTAAAATGCTCTTAAGCACCTGAGCTCTGGAAGGCAATCAGTGTTGGAGTTTGTTATGCAACCTTGAGTAAGAGCAAGCAGCTTGAATTGTAAAGCTTTCTGGTACTGTCCTCTAAGGACTGCTTGTGGTACCTTCCTCTGATTGGGTTTTCTCATCTTTATGTGCTCCAAGTCACACTTTGAATTTCAGCTTCAAAAGATAAGACCTCATGAAAAGAGGCACTGCTGAAATGCTAAGTTTAGCAGACCATTTGTGAGGGGGAAACAGGATGCTTTCACCTTATCAACTCATCTCACACAAATGCTCTGCTCTGAATTCACATGGTCTGAATGAAACCAGGAAAAGTGAATTTTGATTTAATAGCACACACACACACACTCCAGATTTCCTGGGCAAGTCTGAACAATGGTGATCTTTTAGCTGAATGGTGCTTGAGCTCTGGAAGGCAATCAGCCTTTGAGTTTGTTATGCAACCCTGAGTAAGAGCAAGCAGCTTGAATTGTAAAGAGAACGATTTGCATGGCACTGTAACCATTTTGTTGCTGGATAGTGTAGTGTTCTTGCACAACGTTGCTCTCCTCATCACTGGGAACTTGTTTTCCCATTGCTTTGCACCTCTCCAAGTGGTTTATGGCTGTGCAAAATGGGTATAAAAAACAAAACAACCAACAAATCATTTTGCTTTCATTCTATTCCATACCTGCTTTTCCCAGGATGAGAGAATAGAATAGAATAGAATAGAATAGAATAGAATAGAATAGAATAGAATAGAATAGAATAGAATAGAATAGAATAGAATAGAATAGAATAGAATAGAATAGAATAGAATAGAATAGAATAGAATAGGATAAGATAGGATAGGATAGAACAGGATAGGATAGAACAGAATAGAACATAATTTAATAGAATGGATAGAATAGGACTGAATAGAATAGAATAGAATAGAATAGAATAGAATAGAATAGAATAGAATAGAATAGAATAGAATAGAATAGAATAGAATAGAATAGAATAGAATAGAATAGAATCAGCCAGGTTGGAAGAGACCTCCAAGCTCATCCAGTCCAACCTATTACCCAGCCCTAGCCAATCAACTAGACAATGGCACTAAGTGCTCCATCCAGTCCTTTCTTGAACTTCTCCAGGGACAATGACTCCACCATCTCCCTGAGCAGCATAAACCCTTTGTTTGTTATTTTTTGTCCTTTCTCTTCTTCAGACCCATTTCAGGAATCAATGTCTTGATGCACTAAATGGGCATTTAAAAAGTTAACCCACTTGACTCTTGCGCTTGCTTAACATCATAAAGGGAATATCAGGAAGCTCAAATAAGCCAGATGACACCTCTGGGGCTGAGGGAATGCCCTGTCAGCATGCTTCCAGACCACTTGCTCTCAGCTTGCTTTATGGAAGCTGGAGGTCCCTGTATTCCAAAACCTGTAAACATGGCAGACACCAGCTAGTTCCTGAGGTAATTATTAGGGAAGACAGAAAATGCAGGAGATACTGAATCTCAGCCTACCAAACATGAACTCATGGAACACCTTTCCAGTTTTGCAGTATCTGGACCATTAGATGGTAGGGCAAGATGGAAAGAAAAAGCAAAAGAAGATTACTTTAATCCGAGCTTTGTGAAGTGTGCTAATTACCTAGAGGGGAGAAGATGCTGCAGTGGAAGGCTATGGTTTAAACTCCCTTTCCTGAGACTCTGGAGCTTGCATTTATTCCGAGTGAGCAGCATGGTGTGCAGGGACTCTGGGGTAAACCTCGAGTGGATGTGTTTTGTGATCAGTGGACTGTGTAATGAAATACTGAAGCAACACATTCCCCCTTTTCTGCAGGAGAGTCCCTCTGGGACTGGCTGTAGCTACATTTGATATTATAAAGTATTTAAACCTGGCAATAAAAGTGTGCATGTCTGCTCCTAAAAAAAAAACAAACAACCCCACAAACCAAAATCCAGGCCTGAATTTTGATGCACTCTCTACTTATTATGTGTGGAGTTGTTTGTTTTCCAAACAATATAACACATCTGCATTGCCTACCTCTCTTTCAGCAGTTTGGAACTGAGTTATATGCACACCAAACATAAGAAAAAACTTCTTTGCTGTGAGGGTGGTAGAGCCCTGGAGAGGGCTGCCCACAGAGGTAGTGGAGTAGCCTTCCCTCAAGAAATTCCATAGCTGCCTGGATGTGAACCCGTGCAACCTGGTTTAGGTGTGCCTGCTTCAGCAGGGGCTTTGAACTAAACCATCTCCAGGGGTCCCTCCCAACCCCCACCATTCTGTGATTCTGTGATTGACTCAATGTGGGTTTCTGGCAGCATATTTATTATCAGAGATGTGAAGGACAAAGTCTGAACTGAATTCCCATTATTATTTTTTTTTCAGCTCCATAAACTCTCGATTATCCACCCAGCAGCATCTATTCAACCACCAGCCATTCCGACGAGAGCCACCAGACCACTTCCCACTCTCTCCTGCAAGAACAAACCTAAATTCCTCAGAAGGTGCTTGAAACGTCCAAGTCTGTGCACTGAACTGCTAGAGCTATCCCATCACTCGCTCTCATGCTCTTCAAACACAGCTTCAGCTGCACTCAGCAGCTGTATTACTTCAGCAGAGAACGCCTCAGCGAGGACCTGGGCCACCATCCCGCAGGCTGCTCAACCAAAGCAGTGTTCCCTCTACGGGGAACTCCCTACAAACCGCATACGCGGGATGCTTACAGCCGCGGAAGGCGGAGCTGAGGCTGCAGAAGCGAGAAGCGAGGTCAGCCCCGGCCAAGGATGACAAGAGTGCGGTGGCAGTGAGGACGCCAGCGCCGCCGGCTGCAAGCTGGACCACCGCTAGGCGGCGCTGCGAGGCTGCCCAGCGCCGGGCCCGCTGCCTCCCGCTGCCGCTCGCCTCCGTCTGAATGAAGGCTGAGGCGGCTGGGAAGGGCTTTCCGTACGCTCCGACAGCCAAGGGAAAACAGGATCTGCCAGCTGAACAGTCCTGCTCCCTCCCTCCACTGTGAGTAAAGCGCCGAGAAAGCTTTTCCGGGCCGGCTGCTGCATCTGGAGATGCAGGCATCTGGAGATGCTGTTTTCTCGCACGTAAAAGTCTCTGAGGAGTGCGGCAGTGGCAAATCACAGCACCACAGAACCTTAGAGTTTGGAGGGGACCTCCAGAGATCATCACATCGAGTCCAACCCCACCCTGCCAAAGCAGGATCACCTAGGGATGCTTTTCATCTCGTCTTGCCTGGACTTTTGAATCCTACAGCACAGTTGCACCCAAGAGTTTTAGAATCATAGAATGGTTTAGGTCGGAAGGGACCTCAAAGCTCATCCAGTGCCATAGGCAGGGACACCTCCCACAAGAACAGGTATCTCAAGGTCTCATCCAACCTGGCCTTGAACACCTCAGGGAGGGAGCAGCCACCACCTCTCTGGGCAACCTGTGCCAGTGTCTCACCACCCTCACGGCAAAGAACTTCCTCCTAACATCCAGTTTCAATCTCCCCTCTGCCAGTTTAAACCCATTCCCCCTGATCCTGTCATTACCAGACCTCGTGAATAGTCCCTCCCCAGCCTCCTGGAGGTCCTTGTGCTCACAAATCTTTGCACCTTTCAAGACAAGATGGGGACAGTCTCTTTAACAGGACTGTTGTGACAGGACAGAGAGTGATGGGTTTAAGCTAAAAGAGGAAGATTTAAGCTAGACATAAAAAAGGAAAATCTTCACACTGAGGGTAGTGAGATGATGGTTGCCCAGAGAGGTGGTAGATGCCATTTTCCTTGGAATCATCCCACGTTAGGGTTTTTTTGGGGGGTTCTCTGAGCATTCTAGTTGAAGATGTCCCTGCTCTCTGCAGGGGGCTTGTACTAGATGATCTTTAAGGGTCCCTTCCAAACCAAACCATTCCATGATTGTGTGAAAATTCCTGAAAACGAAGCTGACCTGTCAGAAAGACCTAGTCTAGCCTCTGCAGAAGTTTGTCTCCCAGCCTGAACATCCAGACACAGCAGCTGACAAACAGCAGCATCCCTGATGTGAGGGGGAGAGCCTGGAATTTTTTGATTCCACACACACAACTACGCCAGATGGACACAAACTGCTCATTACAGATCGCATCAGAGAAGCTGCATGAAAGACAGGCTGGAAATAGATGAAATTCCATTTTAATTGCAGAGGAATCACCTTTGGCTAATATGGGGCTTGGGGATGCTGAGAAAACACCAGTGCTAGAGGTGCTTTTCACGTTGCACTACTCAAAAGTGAAGAAATAAACAGGCTGCATTAGGGAGGCTTCCAGCCTGGAGATCTGAAAGTAGCATTAATCCCTTGGATGAATTATAAATTAAGACATTGGTGAAGCACTAGAAAAAATGCACTGGATTAATTGCAGATGTGACCTGAGCTCCTTGGCCTAGAAGCAGTCCTGGGCTTAATGAAACTCCTGGAGAAGCCTTTGTTGTGGTAACTGAGAAGCACTCCGTGTGTAGGGTGAGTAAACAGGTCAATAGTAGAGGTGGATCATATTCTGGCTGACTAAGATGTCACTTCTCTTGACCTATTTGGCAAAGACTATGAAGAGATGTCTATAATCCACACTGCACAGGAAATTTAACTGCCATTAGAGTAATTTTTGATGGTGTTTCACCTAACTATGAGTCTTTCTTTGAAGGAATATGATACACTGCTCCCAAGAACGCTTTAAAATGTTAGGACTTAGTACCTCATGACATTCAACAAGGCCAAGTGTAAGGTCCTGCACCTGGGTGGGTGCAATCCCAGGCACAACTCCAGGCTGGGTGGGGAATGGCTGAGAGCAGCCCTGAGGAGCAGGACCTGGGCATCTGGGGGGATGAAAAGCTCAAGATGAGGCTGCAGTGTGAGTGCAGCCCAGACAGCAACTGTGTGCTGGGCTGCAGCAAGAGCAGCTGTGGGCAGCAGGGCAAGGGAGGGGATTCTGTCCCTTTGCTCTGCTCTCCTCAGGCCCCACCTGAAGTACTGTGTGTAGCTCTGGAGCCCCCAACACAAGCAGGACATGGAACTGTTGGAGCCAGTCCAGAGGAGGCCTCGACCCAGCTGGAGGACCCTGCACTTGGCCTTGTTGAACCTCATGAGGTTGGCTTGGGCCCACCACTCCAGCCTGTCCAGGTGCCTCTGGATGCCATCCCTGCCCTCCAGCCTGTCTGCTGCACCACACAGCTTGGGGTCATCAGCAAACTTGCTGAGGCTGCACTCAATGCCTTTGTCCATGTTGCCCACAAAGATGTTGAACAAGACTGGTCCCAGGACGGATTCCTGAGGGACTCTGCTTGTCGCTGGTCTCCAGTTGGACATGGAGCCACTAACAGCCACTCTTTGGGTGTGGCCATCAAGCCAGTTCTTTATCCATCTGGTGGTCCACCCATCAAACCCATGTTTCACCAGCCTGGAAACCAGGATGCGGTGTGGGACAGTGTCAAAAGCTTTGCAGGATGGTGAAGGAATTTCAATTTCCCTGCTCTGTGCTCCCCTCCTCGCATCCCCACTTGCGGTCCAAAAAAAGAAGTGCCAAGTGGTGGAAAGTGTTTAAAATAATTAGCCTGGCATCTTGATTGCAAAGCACAAATTATTAGTACAAACGAGCAATGCCTGCAGGACCTGGGAGATAATTGTGGGTTTTGTTTGTGCTGACAAAAGTGTAATGTTTGCATTTTGTTATTCAGATGTTATTAAGATCTTTGAGACAGTGAGGATCAGTCTTCAGTATACAGGAGGCACTTAGGTTTGCTAGAACAAGGTAAAAGTGTAGTCTACAGCATCATTAGCCTGTGAGGACCAGCTAAACCAGGGGCCAGCTATTTCATCTCCTGTCCCTAGACAAGCAGGCTACTCATGCCTGCCCCACTGACTGTCTTTGTGATACAGGCACTTGAAATCAAGTGGGCTTAGCTGACTTCTGATCTCCTTTCACAGATTAACAGAATGGGTTGGGTTGGAAGGGACCTTGAAGATGGGTCCTTCAGTTTTGGGCTCCCCAGTCGAAGAGGGACAGGGATCCGCTGGAGAGAGTCCAGCAGAGGGCTACGAGGATGCTGAGAGGACTGGAGCACTGCCTGGGGAGGTGAAGCTGAGGGACCTGGGGCTGCTTAGTCTGGAAAAGAGAAGACGGAGAGGGAATTTAATGAATGTTTATAAATATCTGAGGGCTGGGGTCAGGGTGGGGGACAGGCTCTGCTCACTTGCTCCCTAGGATAGGTCAAGGAGCAATGGATGGAAGCTGCAGCACAGGAGGTTCCAGCAAGGGGGAACTTCTTTACTGTAAGGGTCGCAGAACACTGGCACACAGAGAGGCTGTGGAGTCTCCTTGTCTGGAGCCTTTCAAGGCTTGTCTGGATGCATTCCTGTGTGACCTGAGCTAGATTGTCTGGTCCTGCTGTGGCAGAAGGCTTGGACTTGAAGATCTCTTTGTGTCCCTTCCAGCCTCTGACATCCTGTGAGCCTGTGATGCTGTGTATTTCATTGGAAAATACCAAAAAATTAGAACAGGCTCCTTTTTTTTTGTTTTCCCCTTTTGCCCTCTGCAATATCGAGGCTCCTGTTCAAGAAAGCTGAAGGGAATTAGTGTCATAAACAAGTGGCCTGGAGCCTGCCAGAGGCAGCCAGGCAGAGCATTAAGTGACCCAGTCAAGAAACCATCAAGTCCTGGTTTAACAAGATACTTAAGCCAGCCCATGTGATTGGAGTTGTTCAGCTGTGTAAAGCTTGGCCGTGTGGTTAAATACCTTGCTGAAGGGTGAAGATGATGCTAAGGAAACTGTGTGTAAAGGGTAGAATTAATCTCATCAGCTGTAGCTCTGTTTCAAAGTTAGATGTCCTGTTCAAGGTGCTTTATTATTAGAGAGAGGGGCACCTGAAGGGCATCCTTCCTCGAGTGGCATCCAGTGCAGATGAAGTGATTTACCCTTCACATATGCTCGCTTCTCTGTGGACCAGAAGTGCAGCACAGATAACTGAATTTAGTCTCAGTGCCTGACTTCAAGGTGGCTAAAATCAAGGGAGATGATCACATCCCCACTTGTTCTACACCTTCCACTGCAGGGTGAAGATGATGCTAAGGAAACTGCATGTTAAGGGTGGAATTAATCTCACCAGCTGTAGTTCTGCTTCAAAGTCAGATGTCCTGTTTAAGGTGCTTTATTATTAGAGAGAGGGGCACCTGAAGGGCATCCTTCCTCGAGTGGCATCCAGTGCAGATGAAGTGATTTACCCTTCACATATGCTCGCTTCTCTGTGGACCAGAAGTGCAGCACAGATAACTGAATTTAGTCTCAGTGCCTGACTTCAAGGCAGCTAAAATCAAGGAAGATGGTCACACATCCACTTGTTCTACACTTTCCACTGCAGGGTAGCTGCTTAAAAGATTGGTGGAGAGAGCTTTCACGTGGCTCCACGCAGGTGCCAGGAGCTGGCGTGGCTTTGATGTCTGCGACAGTTTGAATTCCTCCACCACTAAAAGTTTTCCTACATTATCACCCGGGACTAAGCTAGAAGTTAGGCTGGCTGGAAAGAGGATGTTGCCTTATGTTTGAGCTCCTGGCTGCTGGGCGACGAGAGACACTGCAAATGCTTGTGACTTAAAACTGCTACAGGTCATGCAGTGAGTTACAGTGTCTGGGCTGCCTTCAAAATGACAGAGTGCTGCTGAGGAAGGAACAGCTTGTTCCACCTGCCACGGCAAGCAGCCTTCCAGCCTTGTGCAGAAAATGCTTCCATACGATACCTTAGGAGTGTCCTCATACAACTGGCCTGTCTAATTCGTCCTGGCAGGTGCAATCTGAATTAAATGAGTCAGAAAATGCTGGAGATCTCATCAGCAAGATCATTTCACTCGACCAACCGCCGGCACCACCAGCGTCCGGCAGCTGCCTCAGAGCACCGCTGGGGCAAAGGAGATCAGACTGCTGGAGTGGGTCCAGAGGAGGGTGTAGTAGTTTAGAACTGGGCTGAGCTGGGGTTAATCCTCCTCTAATGCTGTGTTTTGCCGTGCTGCAGCATTGATAAAGCAGCAGTGCTGTGGCTACTGCTAAGCTGAGCACCCAGGCTGGGGTTTTATGGGTTTTTTTTTCTCAACATCTCCCCGCTCCAAGATGCTGAGAGGACACAGCCAAACCAGGTGATCCCGACTGGCCAAAGGGATATGCCATGCTATATGACATCAGCTCAGATATAAGAACGAGGTAATAGAAGAAAGTTTGGGGAAGATTCATCTATGGTGCCTGTTCTCCAGGAGTAATCATCAAGCGTAGAGAGCCCTGCTGCCAAGACCAAAACATCGTCCAGCTGATGGGAAGTAGAGATTCACATCTCTCTCTCTGCTCCTGTTGCTTTTGTTTATTTTCATTATTACATTGCTTCTATCTTATAACTGGCCTTTGTTATATTTTCCTCTCTCCCATGACATGAAGGCAGTACTCAAGAAGAGGTCTCACCAGGGCAGAATAAAAGGAGAGGAGACCCTCCCTTGATCTTCTGGGTACACTCTTCTTAATACACCCCAGGATCCCATTGTCCTTCTTGGCCAGCAGGGCACATTGCTGTGGCATCAGTTACTGCCATGCTCTGTGCTGCACACCTGATGAAGAGTTTGAATTATTTCTACTTTCCTTTGCCTAAACCTTTTGAATTTATTTATTCTCTGCTGTTATTTACTGAGACTGTTTTATCTAACTCTGCTAAGTGTTCTGGGAGGCAGATGGTATGAAAATGCTCCACACATAATAAAGACTCATCGTTCAGGCAGCTCTAATGGCAGCTGATGGGAGAGATTACAGTCCTGGGCCATAATTTGTATCACCATTGTGTAAGCAGGACAGTGTTGACACTTGATCTTCACACATAAAAAAAAAAGAAAAGAAGTATATTAAAAACAAAACCTTTTTTTTTTTTTTGAGCAGCTTCAACTAATTCTTCACATGAGGATCTAGGCAGCATGAAGCAGACAGCTGGCATTTCTCTGTTTGGTGTAATGTTGATTTCAAGCTGAGGATTATCTAATTTAAGGAAGTTTTTTCTCTCTTAGTGACCTAACTCTACATGTTCTTGCACAAACCTCACGCTGATGACAGGGAAGAACTGGAGCCTGGAGTGGGAGGTGTCCCTGCCCATGGTAGGGGGATTAGAGCTAGATGATCTTTAAGGTCCCTTCCAACATGAACTATTCTATGATTCCGTAATATTCAGAGCAGCATTATAAGGAGGTGGGGTTCAGAAGTCCACTGAACCCAACAGAAAACCAAGCCCCCAGTCCACACAGGCAGCAGAAAGGAGAACATTGCTAAAACAAGCTCCTTGGAGATAGCTTCAATTCTGGCAGAAACCCAAACAAGCCAAAACAAATGTCAGCTCATTTAATATACGAGTCAAATGAAGAACCTGAGCCAGATGATCAGTGGTGTTCGAAAGCATTGGCAGATTCCACCAGAATCCATCTAAAAGAATCACTCACAGTAACCCTGTGACAGCAGAAGATACCTGAGAAGCAGAACTCAAAATCACTGAGACAAACTGAACAGAAACCCAAGCCAAACCCAAAGCAAGCTGCTATTTATCAAGAGCCAAAGCTGGGCTCAAACCACCCTTTGCGCCCTTCCCAGTGCCAGATGCTTGTGCTGGGGGTGCAGTCCCCAGGGCTTGCTCAAAGAGCCCCAGCAAGGTGGGGCAGCTGTGTCCAGCTGGACACTGACCCTTTTGCCTGCTCAGCAAGTCTCTTTGCCACTGAGTGAGTGGTTAGGAGATACTGCCTGCCATGCCTGCAGGTCTTGCAACATGAGTTACACCTGGGGGGCTAGCTGGAGATGACCTGGATGCACGGGATCCCTGTGGGCAAGGAATGAAGCAGGAGTGAAGGTTATGTTGTTACAATTGTTCTAGAAAGCAATCTTCTCTGAAAGAAGAGAAGCTCAACATGAGCCAGCAGTGTGCACTTGCAGCCCAGAAAGCCAACCAGAGACTGGGCTGCATCAGGAGAAGTGTGGCCAGCAGGGCTAGGGAGGTGATTCTCCCCCTCTAATCCACTCTGGTGAGACTCCACTTGGAGTACTGCATCCAGTTTTGGAGACAATACTACAAGTCGGATGTGGACATGCTGGAGTGTGTCCAGAGAAGGGCCCTGAGGATGCTCAGAGGGCTGCAGCACCTCTGCTGTGAGCACAGACTGAAAGAGTTGGGGCTATGCAGGCTGGAGAAGAGAAGGCTCCCAGGTGACCTTCTTGTGGCCTTCCAGTATCTGAAGGGGGCTACAAAAAGGCTGGGGAGGGACATTTTAGGCTGTCAGGGAGTGAGAAGACTAGGGGGAATGGAGCAAAGCTGGAGGTGGGGAGATTCAGATTGGATGTGAGGAGGAAGTTGTTGAGCATGAGAGTGGTGAGAGTCTGGAATGGGTTGCCCAGGGGGGTGGTTGGGGCCACATCCCTGGAGATGTTTGCAGCCAGGCTGGCAGAGGCTGTGGGCAGCCTGATCTAGGGTAGGGTGTCCCTGCCCATGGCAGGGGGGTTGGAACTAGATGATCCTTGTGGTCCCTTCCAACCCTGACTGATTCTATGATTCTACAAGGGCCATGTGCTTTTTCTTCAGTGCAGTGCTGCAGATGACACCCAAGTCCCACAGCATCTCTCAAGGGCTTTGATTCAAGCTTGTGCAATGATGAGAACTCGACCCTTAAGTTAAAACTTGGTGGGTCAGAGCACTCACACTCTGCTGGCCAATTCCTTGATCTCTCTGCCTCTTTCTTCCCCAGAGCAGCACATTTCCCCTTTCTAGACCTAACCTTTCAGTATACTCAGGTTACAGCACTTTATGACAGCAAGAAGGTATAATTTTAGCATAATTTAGTTTTTCTGCCATGCTGCCTTGATCTGCCTCCTTACCTCCTTTTGTTCTTTTTCGCTTAAGCAGAAAGGCAACAGAAACCAAGCACTGAGGAGAACGAATGCTGCTCCCTGACAACAAAATCTAGAGCCAACTGTTGCAGTCAGTTTTAATTTCCATTCCCTGGTGAAACCCTGAAGCTTACTGGGACGTGGAAATACACAGGCACAGGCTAGAGCAATTCATGATCATGCACATAGCTACTGCACTTGTAACTTCTTTTTCTTCCTTGCAGCTCCTTAAAGGAAATGTTAGCAGAGATGTGGACTACGCAGCTTTTAGGAGGTCCATATGCAGGGTGAATTCTCACTCCTAAGTGAGAGGAGGTGGAGAACAATATGGATTTTTGCCTGGAAATCCCTAACCTTAGCCCTGAGTCCCTCCACACACAAACATATGAATGTCCTGGTGCAAGCCAGACCAGAACTGAATCTGTTCAGTGCTGTTATTTCTCAGCTCAGTCTCTCTCTGCTCAGAGATTCACCTTCTGCAGTTCAGGGTAGGTTTGCTGAGCCAGGGCCTGCTTCTAGCAGGAAGAAGCTGATGAGGAGAGTTTCTGCCAAGGGCTGGGCTGCAGAAAGGCTCTGGCTGTGGCTTGCTCCTGTGAAGACTGCCACAACTTGTGCCCCATCTTGGGGTGCAGGAAGTCAGAGGTGGCAGCTGTGGGGAGAAGTGGACAGGACAGGTGACCCTCAACTGTTCAACAAGGGATTGCAGCCCATGGATGGCATCGTTAGGGTAAGGCTGAGGGATTACCAGGATCAAGACTCTTCTTCAATGGTCAGTATTGAAGCAGGACTCTGTCCATTCCACCTTTGATCCCAATGTGTGTATTCCTGAATCCAGTTCCAGAATCCAGCTTCTGAATCCGACTCCTCTGCTGCTGAGTCCAGTCTGGGACTTCCCAGTGGTGGTGGTGATGTAATTGCCATCAGGAAGAGATACTTGTTTAGATTTCAGTTTACTGTCATTATTTTAATGAAAACTGGTTTAGTTTTCTGGTCTAGCAGCCTCTCTCTCTTATTCCCTCTCTTCCCCTTTGGGAAGACAGAGGAGTTAAAGTCTGTCACTCATCTAGTGGCCAGCCTGGCACTAACAATGACCCCTCTGGGCAGTTTGCCTGTTCTGGCCTCACTTTGGGCACAGTTAGATGATATCCTGCTGATGTTTTTGACTGATTATCATTTTGCATTTTGTGGCTTAGCATTGTCTCAGTAGTTTCTTTGTGTTCCACCACAGGAGAGCGAGTTTGGTGACCCAAATACATCTCTTCATATCTGACACCTGACATTCCTTTAACTGCTGGGAGAGGCCATGACACAAACACGCTGTGACTCCTGCCGTTAAGAGGCTTTGTGATGGCTTTAGGGGGCTGGACATATTTTAATGGCTGTACATAAAGATGCTCAGAAGCTCAAGCATCTGTATGTGACAACCAAACTGCTGGTTGGAAGTGTCACCTCCCTGTTCTTCAAGATTTACAACACTGTCCTTAAAACCCAACATCTTCTGCAAACGACCAGGAGGGGAAACTCTATGTGGGAGGGAGAATGGAAGGGAGGTCAGAAAGGAGGAGGGATAGGATTTGTCACTGTGGATTAATAAGATAGAGAATGAATGTTTGGGCAGTTAGTGCTGAACTGGAACCACCATCAAACGGTCCCTGTGAAAAACTAATCAACATTTTAGCACTCACTGGTGAGGTGCTAATGAATTTGTGTCCATGTTTTTGTCTCCATATAGGGGAAGCAACCAAAACTGAACTATTAGTTAGTTGATTAATACTGGCCTTAAGGAAAGGTTTTGCTTCTCTTGGCAGCAAAAAATTGAGACCCACTTAGAAGGAAGTTCACAGTCTGATAAGCATGAGATACTGCAAGAAAAAGAGCAAAAAATGAAGGAGAACCTAAGTGTGTTCCAGGCAACCCTCTTGTTTTAAATGGATACTCCAAATCCAGGAATGATTTTTAGGGTCAAGAAAACATTACAAGTTACAAAATATTTTGTGTCTGGATTGTTATCTCTCCCCAGGGTATAAGATATTAAGCAGTATTAATTAACCACAGAATGTTTTCAGTTGGAAGGGACCTTTAAAGGTCATCTAGTTCACTAATGATTAATTAATGATTATCCAGGTTGGATGGAACCTTGAGGAATGTGATTTAGTAGGAGGTGTCCCTGCCCACGGCAGAAGGGTTGGAACTAGACGATCATTAAGGTCACTTCCAACCTGACCCATTCTATGTTTTCACAAGGTAGCACAAAAAGAGAAATATTTGAATGACATGATGTGATTTCAGGACTAGGGGAAATGGAGCAAAGCTGGAGGTGGGGAGATTCAGACTGGATGTGAGGAGGAAGTTGTTGAGCATGAGAGTGGTGAGAGCCTGGAATGGGTTGCCCAGGGGGGTAGTTGGCGCCACTACCCTGGAGGTGTTTGCAGCCAGGCTGGGAGAGGCTGTGGGCAGCCTGATCTAGGGTAGGGTGTCCCTGTCCATGGCAGGGGGGTTGGAACTGGCTGATCCTTGTGGTCCCTTCCAACCCTGACTGATTCTATGACTGATTCTAATCTTTTCAGGAGGGCATTTTCTCAACACATAATTTTGACTTTGCCACCCTTAAATGTTCCTCTAGACTTCATGTCAGGTGAACCATGGCTTATGTGCTCTCCTAGCTGTACACATTTGCAGCTGTGCACATTTTATACAGCTGATTTAGACTGGATATTAGGAAAAAAAAAATCCTTTACTAAATGAGTGGTCAGGCATTGGGACAGGCTGCCCAGGAAGGTGCTGGAGTCACCGTCCCTGGAGGTATTCAAAATAAATGGTAACAGTGGAGCTGGGTTGATGGCTGGTCTTGATGATCTCAAAGGTCTTTTCCAACCAAAACAACTCTATGATTCTAAGAGCTTTTTTTTTTTCTCTAAGCTCTGCTCATTTTCATTGTCTCACTGCCACCTCAGCTTCAGAAACAAACACGAGACCCTGTTTGTGGGGCAGAAGAATTTGCTACCCTCTTACAAAGCCTTTCGTACAGTGACGAACCCTGGAGCCCCTTTGTAAATTGGGTCTTGGCCATGTCCTTCTTGAAGCCTCAGCTAAAAGTGATTTTTTTTCCCCAGCTGCTTGAAGTCATTGAGATTTGAAATTTAGAAGTGAAATGCTGACACCACCCTCCCTATTCCAGCATTTAGCTGCTTCTGTCACGCCGCAATCAGCCCTGTATTGTAAGTGTCTGTGTTGTGAGCATCTCTGATCTAAACATTTGTTAGCTTAAAATACCAATTCAATTGCAATCCATTATGCTCTGCTCAGAAAAACCCATCTGGCTCCAAAGGCTGCTGCCACAGGATGTGTGGCTGCTGCTGCTGCTGCTGCTGCTGTGAAGCCAAAGGGCTGATTCTGCCCTTGACTTGCACTGCTCTGCATTGAAGTAGCTGGAAGTGAATCACCCCAAGAGCAGGTTGAGTCAGACAGGTGTGAGGCTCCCTCCTGCACTCTTCCCAACTTGTTTTCCAAGGTTTTTTTTTTTCCCCCCCTACCTTCATTACGAAGGAAATGGCAAGTCTGGGAAAAAAAAAACCAAACAAAAAAACAAACACACCAAACAAAACCCAAACACCAGCAAAACAAACACTAACAGCAGGGCAAAAGAAGTGATTCTCCCCCTTTACTCTGCTCTCCTCAGACCCCACCTGGAGTACTGTGTGCAGTTCTGGAGCCCCCAGCACAGGAAGGACATGGAACTGCTGGAGAGAGTCCAGAGGAGGGCCACAAAGATGCTCAGAGGGCTGCAGCAGCTCTGCTATGAGAACAGGCTGAGGGAGTTGGGGCTCTGCAGCCTGGAGAAGAGAAGGCTGCCAGAAGACCTTATAGTAGCCTTCCAGTATCTGAAGGGGGCTACAGGAGGGCTGGGGAGGGACTGTTCACAAGGTCTTGTAATGACAGGACGAGGGGGAATGGGTTCAAATTGGCAGAGGGGAGATTTGAACGGGATGTTAGGAAGAAATTCTTCACAGTGAGGGTGGTGAGACACTGGCACAGGTTGCCCAGGGAGGTTGTGGCTGCTCCCTCCCTGAATGTTTTCAAGGCCAGGCTGGATGAGGTCTTGAGCGACCTGATCTAGTGGGAGGTGTCCCTGCCTATGGCACAGGGGGGTTGGAACTGGCTGATCTTTGAGGTCTCTTCCAACCTAAACCATTCTATGATTCTAAAACTAGGGAACGCCTTTGAGTTGGGTTTTTTTTTTTTTTTTGCCTCAAGGAAGAGATGATTGCAACTGCATCTCTTTCCTGCTCAATCACCATTCAGGACACTTTCAGGCATTTCTGAGACAGCCCTTTAAAAACACAACTGGCTCCAGAGGAGTGGCAAGTAAAGCCCTGCCTTCCCAGGGAAGTGCCAAGAGAAGGACATCAAATATTCAGCACCTAGAAGAATCACTTCTTAACTTTACAGTCTCTATCGTGCTTGTGGGTGGAAACACCTGATTAAAACCCCCCTCTGGATGAGAGTCTGGGCCTCATAGCCTGCCTCTGAGCTCTGCCAGGGCATCGCTGGGTCTGAAGAAAAGACAGAGGAAGCCATTTGCAGTTTGCCCTTGCCTTGCACTCACGTTGTCTGCTTTCTGCCTTCCGCTGAGCAGAACCAGCAAAGAGCCCAGCTGCTGCCTAGCAAAGCAGCCCTGCTTTGTGCCCTAAAGGACAAGCTGCTGTGAGTACTCACAGAGTAAATGCTGCCATGCCATGTAGAAGATCACCTGAGCTCTTTTGGGTTTTTTTTGTTGTTGTCTTTGGTTTTTAAATGACTTTGGGGCATCTTTCTCATGAAGCTTCATTACCAGGAGTGACTGGCCTAGGAGCTCCAGATGAGCTCTGAATGCCTTTCTGTGGCACAAGAATCACAGAATCAGTCAGGGTTGGAAGGGACCACAAGGATCATCTAGTTCCAACCCCCCTGCCATGGGCAGGGACACCCTACCCTAGATCAGGCTGCCCACAGCCTCATCCAGCCTGGCCTTAAACACCTCCAGTCCAGAGGAGAGCCATGAAGACAATCAGAGGGCTGCAGCAGCTCTGCTATGAGGACAGGCTGAGAGAATTGGGGCTCTGCAGCCTGGAGAAGAGAAAGATTCCAGAAGACCTTGGAGTGGCCTTCCAATATCTGAAGGAGGCTACAGAAAGGCTGGGGAGGGACTATTTACAAGGTCTTGTAATGACAGGACAAGGGGGAATGGGTTTAAATTGGCAGAGGGGAGATTTAAACTGATTTTAGAAGTTCTTTTCAGTGAGGGTGGTGAGACACTGGGACAGGTTGCCCAGGGAGGTTGTCTCTGCTCCCTCCCTGGAGGTGTGGATGAGTCCTTGAGTGACCTGATTTAGTGGGAGGTGTCTCTGCCTATGGCACAGGGGAGTTGGAACTGGATGAGCTTTGAGGTCCCTTCCAACCTAAACCATTCTATGATTCTATGTGGCCCCAACCACCCCCCTGGGCAACAAGAGACCCAAGAAAGACCCAATTTAACCAGATGGTACATGAACATCTCTTTCCTATCTGGCTACCTTTCCAGTGATAACCAACCACTCCATTTATTTTTTCCCACAGAGCAAGAAAACTTCTACCTTTCCAATGATGAACCATGCCATACATTTTTGTTTTCCCACAGAGCAAGGAACTTCTACCTTTCCAACGATAAAGTACTCCATACATTTTTTTTCCATAGAGCAAGAAAACTTCTGCCTTTCCAATGATGAACCACTCCATACATTTTTTTACATAGAGCAAGGAACTTCTACCNCCTTTCCAATGATGAACCACTCCATACATTTTTTTACACAGAGCAAGGAACTTCTACCTTTCCAATGATGAACCACTCCATACATTTTTTTACACAGAGCAAGGAACTTCTACCTTTCCAATGATGAACCACTCCATACATTTTTTTACACAGAGCAAGGAACTTCTACCTTTCCAATGATGAACCACTCCATACATTTTTTTACACAGAGCAAGGAACTTCTACCTTTCCAATGATGAACCACGCCATACATTTTTTCCCACAGAGCAAGGCACTTCTACCTTTCCAATGATGAACCACTCCATACATTTTTTTACATAGAGCAAGGAACTTCTACCTTTCCAATGGTGAACCACCCCATGCATTTTTTCCACAGAGCAATAAAGAGAATCTGAGAGAGCACTGAAGGCACTCATCAAAAAGCTGCAAACAGCCTGAAGTTGCATAAGCCCTGGGAAGGCTTTGAGGCAGGGGTGGCAGCAGATGGCTGAAGGAGGGGTACACCCCATGACTCGCTTGCCCCTGTGATGGGGCCGACAGCAGGGCTCACGAAGCAGCCCCTGAGCTACCACATTTTTTAGCACAGCTGAAAGCAGTAGGCTGGCCTGAGAGTTAGTTTGTTTAATTGCACAGATTGCAAACTGCAGCGGACCAGGAGGCTTTGTGTGAGTCATTCGGATGTCCCCACCGCCGGGGACACGGCAGCAGCCTCGCTCGGAGCAATACTGCAGCTGGCAGAAGGGACTTGCTGCTGCTGCTGCTCTCTGTTACATGTGAGTCCCAAAAACCCCATGGCTCCAGAGCCCAGCACCTGCGGGATGCTCCAAATCAGTCCCTCGGCTGCTCTTTGATCCTGCCACAGGGTTGCTGGGTCCTCCTGGTCACACTGGGTGGCTGCTGTCAGAGCTCCTGCTAAACCCTGTGACAGTCCCAGATGGCTGCTGGAGGGTGACAGGGAGGACTATTTGTGGCTGTGAGAGGAAAGCCACACTGACAGAGGATCCAGTTCATGCTACTGACTCAATTATAGAATCATAGAACCATAGAATCAGTCAGGGTTGGAAGGGAGCACAAGATTCAGCCAGTTCCAAACCTCCTGCCATGCTCAGGGACATCCTACCCTAGCTCAGGCTGCAAACACCTCCAGAGATGTGGCCCCAACCACCTCCCTGGGCAACCCATTCCAGCCTCTCACCACTCTCATGCTCAACAACTTCCTCCTCACCTCCAGTCTGAATCTCCCCACCTCCAGCTTTGCTCCATTCCCCCTAGTCCTGTTACTACCTGATAGCCTCAAAAGTCCCTCCCAGCTTTTCTGTAGCCCACTTCAGATACTGGAAGGCCACAAGAAGGTCACCTCGGAGAGAATGGAAGAATGCACCTTGGAATGTCCACTTGGTGGGCAAGAGCATGCACAAGCAGTGTCTGTTAGATGTAACAGCCTGGGAGCAGTAACGATTCAGCAGCCTCAGAACACGACACTGTTCCTGCCCAGGCTGTTTTAACTCCCCAGGGCACGTTGGCCACCCCTGCACACAAACCATAGGCTAAACGCCCCAATCCTAACTAAACCTGGGAATTCCTTCCCAGCTGTAACACAGCAGCCACCAAGGGTTTCTTTTTAACTTGAATTCATTATGCACAGAGAACAGAATATGCTCCACCACTTTATTAACTGGCACACTACGAGAAATAACACCCAAAGGAAAGGGGGTGGGGGGGGGAAAGGAAGTGAAATTTATTTTTCATTGTAATTTAGCTAAGGAAACTGCAAACTAATAAAGTAGATTTTATGGGGTTGTATCCCCACCAGGTTAGGTAGAATGTTAAGCCTAACATCACAGAAAGCAGTTTAATAACTTTGGATAAAGCAATGGACCTGTAACACAAGACACATTTTAAAACATGCAGTGCTACTCTGGCCTGCAACTTCCATCTAACATCACTCTCAGAAAGAACTAATTTTTTTTCTGGGAAATGTTGGCCAAAAAAAGGGTAATTTTGCAGATAGGCCAAAAGAAGAATAAAGGAAGGGATGCATCATGCAGTAGGACAGCAAATGGCTGAGAAGATGTCAGTTAAGTATTTGGTCCAAATCTGAACTTTTGCATTGGCTCCCCACAATGAAGCTTCAAGGGCTGCTGCCTGAGGGAGAATCCCCATAAAGTCTCCTCTTTACAGTACTGTGCAGCCTTTGGGTGAGGCACAGTCACGACTGCAATTTCTCACGGCTTGTATCAGACACAAGAAAGCTTTCCCCGCGCCAAGCACGCATCCCTTCTTCCCCACCCTGGAGCAGAGGTACCAGCCACAGAAAACACAGTAACCCAAAATGAAAACAAGGAGTTGTCCGTTGGCAAATGTGCTTTTAGCACAACAAAAAGGGAGCAGAAGGATATGCCACTAACTTTCTGACATTCCCCCAACAGATAAAACTCAGTGCGTAGGCAACGGTATCACTCTCACAGCAGCTTGTGTCTGGGCTGTCTTTAGCACTGTGTATATGTTAGCAGCTTTGTGGAGCCACTGCTAAATTAAAAAAAAAAACAAAAAACAAACAAAAAACAAACAAAACCTGCAGATAACTGGAAAGTAATTTTAGGTTGTTGGTTTTTTGCCATTCTCCCTAACAGTGAGGAATTTCTCTTCACAATACCTCCAGGCTCATCGTGTTCTGAAAGTCTGGACCCGTCAGAAGGGAGCAGCTGATGTGCTGGAGGGCAGGGCTGCCCTGCAGAGGGGGCTCAGCAGGCTGAGGGGAGCCACAAAAAAAAAGGACTTGCAAAGGAGAACTCTCTCATGTTCCTAACATTAGCTCAACACCGAGTTGGGGTTGTCAGGAGTAAAGATGGTTGAATGCATTTGAACAGAAAGAGGAAAAACGCTCACTAATACCTTCCCTGGTTGACTTTCAGAGGCTGAGGTCCTGTATTTGTCACGGATGTGCTGAGAAACAACATCAGAGAATCAGGGAACAGAATGGTAGGGGTGGAAGGGACCATCATGCCTTTGCCAGCTCTTCTCCCTCCTGACAACAGCTTCCCCATTGCATACATTGCTGCTTTCCCCATTTACAAACTGTTGAGGTGTCCCATCTACAGAGAGATCACAAATCATTCAGGGTGGAAATGACCTCTGGGATCATCAAGTCCAATCATTCAGCCTAGTCTACAAAATTCACCACCACATTCCCAAGCACCGCATCTAAAAGATCCTTAAATCCACCCAGTGATGGTGACTCAACTACCCCTGGGCAGCCTATTGCAGTGTCCAATCAATGAGGGATGACTGGACTGGGACAGGACATCTGGAAATGAATGAGATAAAGCCCTGGGTGAAGGACATAAAGCACTATAAGGTTACAAAGAGAGCTCTTTCCAGAAGAAACATCATGGACTTGCAGTCAACAGCAACTGAAAGGGAGCTGCTATTCAGCAGACACAAATCATGGTGAAAGTGGTGTGTGTGTGACTGGAATGGTAGGGCTGATGTTCCAGAAAGGGATCCCTGATGAAACAGATCCCCTTTGCATACAGAATTACCTTGGGGATAGGCAGTGGGTAGCTGTTAAAGTCTGCTGCAGAATTCCAAAGAGAAAATTTGGAGATGGATAGAGATGTTCAAGCAGTTATTACAGAGAGAGATTCTGCAGCAAACTGTCTCCTCGTGGCAGACTCCCATTTTCTCAGATCCAGACCACAGAACAAGTGCTACTGAAGGCAAATGCTACTCCAGATATTCTGGAGCGTGTCAACTGACAGATTTTCTGACTGAAAGCAGAGAGGCTTCCTTCTAAACTTAGCTACGGGAACCACTGAGGGTTGTTAGAGGACAGCTAATTGTAAAAAAAAAAAAAAGAACTGAGTTAATTTAAATAAAATGGAGGCACAAGCAAAAATAGAGGTGTTGGTAAGTTTGTCTGTCAGATTTATAATGAAGTGAGGGAGGGCAGCAGAAGTTAATTGTTTGAGGGACTTCTCTGTGGAAGAGACTTGGATTTCCTTTAAGAATCATAGAATCAGTCAGGGTTGGAAGGGACCACAAGGATCAGCCAGTTCCAACCCCCCCTGCCATGCCCAGGGACAGGCTACCCTAGATCAGGCTGCCCACAGCCTCTGCCAGCCTGGCTGCAAACACCTCCAGGGATGTAGCCCAAACACCTCCCTGGGCAACCCATTCCAGGCTCTCACCACTCTCATGCTCAACAACTTCCTCCTCACATCCAATCTGAATCTCCCCACCTCCAAAACAAAGGCTCAGAGACAAGGAAATGAGAACCAAAAGGAAATCTGCAGTCCTGTAGATGGAAATGAAACTCCAAGCTCCTTGTTTTCCCTCGGTGCAACCAGAAAACCTGTTTCAGGATGCAAAAAAAGGGCTAATTGTAAAAAAATAGCACTGGATCAGGATTTCAGGATTCAAAAAAGGCTGATGTATCAAATCCTGCTGCTGGTGAGAAGCATCTCAAGTGACTCTCTCCAGTCAGAACTGGAAAAGAGGCAAGCTGCTGCATTTCACATGCAAGTGCCTAAAACAGGACCAGGGCTTAGGCTTCTATACAGTACAGACCTTTAGAGCAGTGCTTAAACCAGAAGTGAATTGAAAACGAAGGTGAAAGTAAAAAAAGAAAGATGAAAAACCACAGAAAGTAAAAAATAAAGATGAAAACCCACAGATCACAAGAGCCACAGAGTCTCAGCCAACTTGGTATCTTTCTTTTATAACCTCCTTTTTTCAAGAAAAAGCAAGCCCAAATGTGGCAGCTCTAATCTACCAAACCTTTGGCAGAATGGTGATTACCACACTCATGGGAAAGCCCTGGTGAAGGTGGGGATTAGCAGGAGGTAGCTAAGGCAGATAAGGGAAGTAGTTACAGAAAGATACTGCAGGATTATACTGGAAAACTCTTGGGCTGGAGGAGGATTACTCTTACCTTTCTCAGTGCTGATTATCCTTGCAACCAGTCCTGTCTGAGTGTTCCTCTTAATGACCTTGGTTTCAAAAGGTAATCTGCTAATAAGGTTTTGTGAGACATGATGGGTGTAGGAAAGGAGAGTGATATGTGGTAAAAAAACACCAGGAATACCTTGCAGGCTTGAAAAGCAGCAGTGAGATGAAATTTCATTACATGCATTTAGCTGCTAATAATTATTTTTTTTTTCCCTTAGTGTAATTGAAGCTTTTTTCAGGGATGTGACACCTGAAGAGCCTGTGTGTTATAAAAGATCATGAAACAGCCAGGATTAACCAGTGCAGGCAACAAGGAATTAGAGTCCTAGATCATACCCAGTTTGATCTTGCCATGAGGAATGTCAGAGCTCTGGAGAAATATCATGTGGAAAACTCTGCACAGCCTTGGACTAGGGGGAATGGAGCAAAGCTGGAGGTGGGGAGATTCAGACTGGACATGAGGAGGAAGTTCTTCACCATGAGAGTGGTGAGAGGCTGGAATGGGTTGCCCAGGGAGGTGTTTGCAGCCAGGCTGGATGAGGCTCTGGCCAGCCTGATCTAGAGTAAGATGTCCCTACCTATGGCAGGTGGCTTGGAGCTAGATGATCCTTGTGCTCCCTTCCAACACTGACTGATTCTATGATTCTATTCTGTGATCCATATTCACCACAGATGAATTCTGAGTGGAACTGCTGAAGGGGAAGTCTATGAAGATAATCAGGAGAATGCAGACCCTCTGGTGAGATGACAGAAAGAGAAGCAGAAGGAATGACTCTTACTTACTCATCAACATGCCCATGGCAGGGGGGTTGGAACCAGATAATCCTTGTGGTCCCTTCCAACCCTGACTAATCAGTCAGGGTTGATTCTATGACTCTATGATTCTACGTCTGTTATTCCCTGATCCCATCTGTCTATCACAACAATCCCACTGGGCAGGGGAAAGCAGTGGAGTGCCTTGTCTGGAAGGATGCCTATTTGGAGTGGTTGGTAGGTGCTCCCTAAGAAAAAAGCTCACAGCTGAAGCTTTTCCCTTCTCACTTGTATTTTTTCCCTCTGACTTGGTTGTTTGGGGTTCCCCCCCCCCCCCCACTCCATCATCTAAAGAAACATAATTGTTTTTAAGATGCTGGTTGTTGTTTTATACTTGATTGGAATAGTGCAATGGATCTGAGCTTCTTACAAGTCAGGACCAAAGTGGAAATGGACTTTATAATGGCATGAGCCTCATTTCCTTAGGGAGCAAGCAGTAAAACAGGGATGGCACAAGAATAAATAAGGACAGGCTGCTGATGAAATTAAAAAGGCAGGACAGCAGCAGCAGGTCTCTATCAATCAGAGAATTAAACTTCCAACTGGTATATTAGCTAGAAAGGGCATAACTAGTTTTAAGACTGTAATCAAGTTATGAAATAGATTATATGCCATGATTGCCTTCAGGAAGTCCTCTGCTGTCCTACCAGGAACAAGAGTGTGCTAATGTGAGGGCTCTGCCCTAACAAATACTAGGTAACGTTTTAAGGTATGCAAAAAGGCCTACAGACCAGTTTAAAAGTCACTAACAGCAGACACAATTACTCCATAGTGCATCGTATTTGTTCATCATCACTGGAAAACTTTGTTTTGCCAAGGTGCAGGCAGAATCTGTGCCTGTTGCTTGCCCTGTGACTATTGCTCACTCTGCTTTTCCTTCCCTCTGGAAGGGTTGGGCACTGGACTGCAGTGGTGCAAGAACCCTGACAGCACACAGCAAACCAGTGGCAGCTTGCCCAGAACTCAAGTGCTGCTCCTTAGTTCCATACAAATATACATTGGAGTGGGTAAGATTTCACAGCTCCTCCCTCCTTTCCTTCCTTCCTTCCTTCCTTCCTTCCCTTCCTTCCTTCCTTCCTTCCTTCCTTCCTTCCTTCCTTCCTTCCTTCCTTCCTTTCTGCCTTTCTGAATGCATTGGAGTAAGAGTATCTTCTCATTGTAGGACTCCCATCCAAAANCTCCCTCCCTCCCTCTCTCCCTCCTTCCTCTCTCCCTTCCTTCCTCCCTCCCTTCCTTCCTCCCTTCCTCTCCTCTCTTTGAATGTACTATTTCAGGAGCACTGCAAGTGTAGGAAGCACTTTACAGAGCAATCCAAAATTGCTGTGAAGGTTAAAAAAAAAAAAAGAGAGAGAGAAAATGCAAGTCATAGTTTCATCCTCATAAATTTCAAAGCCCTAAATGAATTTCTGTTTATTGGGCTGATATGAAAGGAGTTTGAATTCCTGATGCAGGAGGATCTGCTTTGCCAGAGGATTTTTTAATGAACTGGCTAACACAATTTCCTTCTGCCAGATAAAGTTGGGACCTATCAGCCATGACCTAAGTGTGAGCAACAATCTGAACTTCTTTGTTCAGCTCAGGCAAACTCAGTAATTTGTTTGGAGTAGAAGGACTGGGGAGTGATGTTTGGTGTCACTGTGAACTGCTGCCTGCTGTGTCAGCAGTTGAGCTGTGCAGGGATTTCCAGCAGAGCTGGGAGAAAATGGGAAGATGGTTGGCCAGGGAGATTGCAGGAGAATGCAGCTTCAGCAGAACCCAGCAGCCCTGTGGCAGTGTGGTGACTTCAGTGGAACTTGATGAATTTATAAACTCACAGACTGTGTCGGGATGGAAGGGACCCTCAAAGGGTCTCTAGTCCAACCCCTCTGCTGTCAGCAGAGACCCCTCCAACTAACTCAGGCTGCCCAGGGCCACATCCAGTCTGATCTTGGACATCTCCAGGGATGGGGCCTCAACCACATCCCTGGGAGCCTCATAGCATTTTACCATCCTCACAGTAAAGAGTTTCCTCCACGTCTCTCTTGTGCTGGGGGTCCCAGAGCTGGGACACAAGAGCAGAATGGAGTAGCAGAATCACCTTCCTCAGTCTGCTGGCCCATTTTCCTTCTGCACTATTGTCAGCCTACGTTAAGAACTGATATAAACTTTGATTAGACTTTGATTAAACTCTGATAGAGACTTTGATTAACACTACTGTATGGAGAAGCCAGAACAAACCCCGCAGGGGCCAATGTAGAAAATCATCAAGTGTTGCCTGGCCACCACAACAGGCAGTAAGCAGGGGTGAGAAGCTGATCTATGCTTTAAACAATGTGTTAATTAACACAGCATAAATAATGAAATCTGTGGCAAATCCAGGGAGTAATCTTGTCTATCTGCTCATCTAGGAGCAGCTAGAACACCATGCCCTTGAGTAAGAGGAGAGTCACTCCATGCTAATGGGTAGGAGTCTCTCACCAATCTACAGATCAGCAGCATCCTTTGCTTGCTGTTTTTGTCTAACTTTAAGATGGGAATTCTTCCTAAAACCAAATGGTGTCATGGGAAAATAGAAGGATGTAAAAGGAGAGTGCCAAAGGATGACTGCAATGGGTTGTGGGTATCATTCCAAAATGAGGTGCCACAGGAAGAGAGAGCTTCTCCTGCCACGGGCTGGGACACCTCACACTACATCTCCAGAGCCTCATCCAGCCTGGCCTTAAACACCTCCAGGGATGAGGCTTCCACCACCTCCCTGGGCAACCCCTGCCAAGGTCTCACCATCCTCATGGTGAAGAACTTCTTCCTAATTTCCAGTTTGAATTTACCCATTTCTAGCTTTGTTCCATTCCCCTCAGTCCCATCACTCCCTGACATCCTAAAGAGTCCCTCCCCAGCTTTCTTGTAGCCCCCTTAAAACACTGAAAGGCCACAATAAGGTCACCTGGGAGCCTTCTCCTCTCCAGGCTGAACAGCCCCAACTCCCTCAGTTTCTTAAACCATTTCATTGCTTAAACCATTTCACTCCTGTGGGCTTCTGAAGTGGCTCTCACCTGGTGGTGTATGGGACACAGAAGGAAGGGTCTGCATATACTGAGTAATGTTTTTTTTGCTCTTGTACCTGCCTGTGTGCATTTCCTACCTTGATTAGCAGGTCTTGAGGACTGAAACAAGAAATAACCCACCCCTAGCTAACACCCGTTACAGAACAGGGAATCTTCAGTCACACCAACAGTGTTCTCCTGCTGGGAACGATGCTATTTTGGTGCCTTTGGAATGGAAAAAAATCATGAATAAAACATTTAACAGCTCCTTTTGTGTGGTCATTAATGGCTTGGTATTAGCAACACCTTGCATACAGAGCAAAACATTTCCAGCACCATTCATTTCCTGCGCCCTCTTTGTGGTTTGTGACAGGTGCAGGCTGCAAGAAGGTGGAGCAGTGATGGCAATTATCAATCGCCATGGGAGCTTGGTCCTGTGGGACAGGGAGCTAAAAGACCAATCATAAAAACTGAGTAGCATTCTCTAAACAACTCAAATCAATCCAACACTCTGTTTATTGATCTGTGCTGGCAGCCTCTGCAACAGGCTCAGTGGCTGGGCTGAAGCACAGACCTTTATGGCTAACTCCTTTCAAACACTCACTTGTAGCACAGGAACAAAATTAGGGCCATGAGGATGATCAGAGGGCTGGAGCACTTCTCCTCTGAGGACAGACTGAGAGAGTTGGGGCTGTTCAGGCTGGAGAAGAGGAGGCTCCCAGGTGACCTTCTTGGATCTGAAGAGGGCTACAAAAATGCTGGGGAGGGACTTTTTAGGCTATCAGGGAGTGACAGGACTAGGGGGAATGGAGCAAAGCTGGAGGTGGGGAGATTCAGCCTGGATGTGAGGAGGAAGTTCATCAGCATGAGAGTGGTGAGAGCCTGGAAGGGGTTGCCCAGAGGAACCACATCCCTGGAGGTGTTTGCAGCCAGGCTGGCAGAGGCTGTGGGCAGCCTGATCTAGTATGAGCTGTCTCTGCTCATGGCAGGGTGGTTGGAACTAGATGATCCTTGTGGTCCCTTCCAACCCTGACTGATTCTGATTCTATGATTCTAAATTCTGCTCTCCTCATGCAGCTCACAGCAGCTCTCCCATCCTATAGTGCAATGCATTATTCCCAACATTTCATTAAAAAAAAGAGCAGAGAGAGAAGAGAAAAGATTTTCACAGCTGGCAACGTACTAAAACATCCCAGCTTTCATCAGGGGAATATAATGGTGCCACTGTTTAAGCAATGCTACAACCTTGTTTAATTTTCTTAGTTCTTTTAAATGGAGCCTTTTCTCCTTGGAAGATGGGGATGGGGGGAAAAAAAAAGAGAGGAAGAGAGGATAAGTAAATATTTTCAGCCTTCTCAGCTGAAATCCATAATTATAGTTTTATTCCTTTCTGCTCTGTGATACGTAGATTTCACCGAGCTGATTGCAGGCTTCAGGAACCATTTTTTTTTTTTTTTTGCCTTTCAAATGGAAGAATTTCAGGTTTTTCTCTAATTAACAACCACTTGCAGAGCACATCACAGGCTCAGTGCCTACTCACCAGCCACATTCCTCATAGACAGCTCTGTTATTGCACTGAAATGAGGGCGAGAAGCCTTCTGTATTAATAGTTTATGAAGACAGCTGAATTACAGCTGACCATACAGCATTCTGGCTATGCTCTTCTCCTAAGCCACTCTCTCTGGAGTCTATTTTTCTGGGGGGACATGGCTTCTTGAAGTGATAATACCTTCTCCTTCCCGATAATAGTTTGGACTGGTTGGTGTAGGGCAGCTTCATTTCGAGAAATAGCTGCAGGAAGAGCTCAGGCAACCTTCCTGGTACAGAGCACCAACTAATTAAACCAGAAACTTTGGCTTTTCTCTTCCCCTTAGGGTGACAGAGTTTTAGATCTAAAGAAACAAAACCCCAAAACACAGGAAGCAGGACAGCTGTTATTAGACAGACAGGTTCAAAGGGGAGGCAAATGAAAAGCCTCTGATTTATCCACAGGAAACTGCCCAGGATCAAGGTCTTCCCATAGCAACCCACTTTATTCCCAGTCCTTTTTCAGCTCTCTTTTTCAGTCTCCCTGCATGTAACTCACAATCAGCCAACTAGACCCAGAGCTTCTTGGAGCAAGGTGCTGCCACAGCTTTATCCTGTGCAGTGTGCAAGGCACATGAATCATTTCTTAGAGACAAATGGCAAAACCAGTGCAGTCCCTTCCTCCTTCTGTCTCTTTGCTCCCCCCCGGCCTCATGACATTTGTGTCACCTTCTGGATCCCAAGTTCTCATTCTCCTCCTTCCCTTGCCAACGATTTCTGCCTAGGTGCAGCCATAAGGCAAATCTGTGGCGCAACATGAAAGGAAAGCTGCCAGGTAACCAAACTCAGCATCACAAAAGCAATCTAGAGGAGACATTCTTGCACCTGTATCAGTGCCTTACAAACCCTGTGGCAGGACACACACATGCTTTTACTCTTTTAGAGAAGAAATCACACTTGTTGAAAGCACCAACCTTAGGAGGAAACTGGGGGCCTGAAGGAACGAACATTGTTGAAATGCTCAGGAGCTGACCTGTGTTATTTCATGGAATCACAGAAGCAGTCAGGGTTGGAAGGGACCACAAGGGTCATCTAGTTACAACCCCTCTGCCATGGGCAGGGACACCTCACACTAGAGCAGGCTGGCCACAGTCTCATCCAGCCTGGCCTTAAACACCTGCAGGGATGAGGCTTCCACCATCTCCCTGGGCAACCCCTTCTAGGCTCTCACCATCCTCATGGGGAAGAACTTCTTCCTAACATCCAGTCTGAATTTCTAGCTTTGTTCCATTCCTCCTCAGTCCTATCACTCCCTGGTATCCTAAAAAGTCCCTCCTCAGCTTTCTTGTAGGCCCCCTTAAGATTGTAAGGAGCTTCACTCTTTTAAATGTACCCTCTATGAAAAGCCACACCTGTTTTATTCTTTCTGGACCTACCATCTGCTAACTTTCCCTCTTAGTCATCAGACCTTGTACCAGAAAAACTTGTAGCCCCCTTAAAATACTGACAGGTCACAATAAGGTAATCTGGGAGCCTTCTCCTCTGCAGACTGAACAGCCTCAACAGCCCCAGCTCCCTAAGTCTCTCTTCACAGGAGTTGAACACAAGCAAGAGCTGCTGGACATGCATTCCACAGACACTAACATGTTCCTCACAGCATAGCTGGTTTCTGGTTTTTTTTGCATAATACCACATGAACCTCATTACTGCAGTTTGGAAGGGCTCCAGCATCCATGGGAAGAAGTGCAGGGAGAAGAGCAAGAGTCTGATTGATGCAATTTTCACATTGGCCTGGTGGATAATCATAGAATGGTTTAGGTTGGAAGAGAGCTCAAAGCTCAGCCAGTTCCAACCCCCCTGTGCCATAGGCAGGGACACCTCTCACTAGAACAGGTCACTCAAGGTCTCATCCAGCCTGGCCTTGAACCCCTCCAGGCACAGAGCAGCCACAACCTCCCTGGGCAACCTGTTCCAGTGTCTCACCACCCTCACTGTGAAGAACTTCCTCTTAACATCCCATTCAAATCTCCTCTCTGCCAGTTTAAACCCATTACCCCTCATCCTGTCATAATCAGCAGAGCTCTTTTATTACAAGGATGTGCAGAAAGCAAAACATTACAAATCCTACCCAGATGCCAAGGCCAATAAGAAAAGCTAAAAAAACCCCAACCAAAACCCCAGCAAAACAGCCCTTCTTGAGAGAGTCATTGTCAAACAGCTTAATAGCAGCTAGCAGGCAAGCTCAGCTCTTCTGCCGGGAGGAGGAGGCACACAGCAGCCTGAAAGGAGGCTAAATGTGAACATATAGAGACCACATCTCCATAAAACGATCAAACCCCCCAAAGGGGTTAAACAAAGCCCTACCTTGGAGAGCCTGGAGTGTCCGAGTCTGCACGACAATGCAGAGCTGCAGGACCAGCTGTGGTGCGCTTTCCAGGAAGGTGGCCAGCAAATGCAGCATGCTCACATCTGCATACTCGTACACCATCTTCCAATAGAACCTCCATCTGTCGTTCTCTCCGCTCTGTCGGCTCCGGATACCCAAGTAGATGGTGTGGAAATACCTAGAAGTAAAAGAGAGGGAGGTTAGAGGAATGCAGGGGGTGATGGTTTGTTTTTTTCAGGTGACACATCTGCTTGGAAAACAACCAACGTTCTTTCTCAGTGCTGAGGGAGCTGGGTCTCTTCAGCCTGAGGAAGAGGAGACTGAGGGGTGGCCTCATTAATGCTTATAAATATCACAGAATCAATCAGGATGGAAGACACCTTTGAGATCATCCAGTCCAACCTATCACCCAAATAAGTGCAGGGCAGTGGCAGTAGGATGGAGCCGGGCTCCGCTCAGTGATGTCCAATGATAGAATAAAGTGGGTGTAAGCTGGATCAGTTCCATGTCAACATAAGGAAAACCTTTTTCACTGTGAGGATGACAAAACACTGGAAGAGGCTGCTCAGAGAGGTTGTGGAGTCTCCTTCTCTGGAGATGTCCCAAATCTGCCTGGATGTGTTCCTGTACAACCTGATCTAGGTGAACCTGCTTCATCTGAGGGGTTGAATCTCCAGAGGTCCCTTCCATTCTCTGAAAGCTTAGCCTTGTCTTGCTTGTTAAACAGCATCCAAAGCCTCAGTTTTCTGAAATGCACTGTAAGGGGGAGGTGGTGGTTATATAGCTTCCCTCAAATTATGTGGGGGAAAAAAAAGCTGAGCCTTCAATGACCTCTACCCAGAACCTGCAAGGAGCTGCCCTCCTTTCTCTGTGGCTCTCTGTGGACTTGGAAGACCACCTGTACTGGAGCCCTGCTATGGCTGAGCTCGTTGTCCTGCTTTTCCACCCATTTAACACACTGCATATCATATTTCAGATACTGCCAAATATATGCTGCTTTTTTTTTCCCTCATAGTTTGATTATTTTAGGAAGGGAGAAGGTGTAGCTGGGAGTTCCTATTTTAGGAGGAGCAGAGATCTGGCCGTGGGTTCCCTTGGTGATTAGAAATGAGTCACTACGATAGCTCCCATGCAGCAGCAGCAGTGAGAAGCAGCAGGAGCTAAAAGCCCAACAGGCTGCTGTTGCTTACAGGAGGAACCACTGAGATGAGAGCAGAAAGCACATGGCAGCTCTGATGGCCTGTGCAAGCAGCAGGAAAACACCTGGAGGCCAGCCAGCTAAAGAGATTTCAGTGAGTGCAGGAGAAAGGAGTGGTGTAGAAAGCAAGGGTGGCTTCTGATGGCCAAGCCAGGTGGCTGCTGTGATGCTTTCTGTGATCCTCACAGAGCTTGCAGTGGTCTCCTACCACACACCTGTACCACAGGACAAGGATCACTCCGGGTGGCCTTTGATCTAATCTGTTACTCTGATCTGCTCTCTGTTAATTCTGTGTCAGAAAGTCTTGGCTCTCACCTTGCTTCTACAGTTTTGGTTCGAAGCTAATTAAGTCTGGCTGAAAGAAACAGTCCTGATTTAGTGAAAAACTCTGACAATTAAGACATTGTCTTGCATCAGGGTGCCTTGCATCCTACAGGAGTGCTCTGTTGGATGTGGATCTCTGTTTTTCTTTTTTCCTCCAACAAATCTTTCACATCCTGAAATAATTTCCTTATGATCTTTTTCATATCTTTTTACAGCTCCTTTTTTTTTTTTTAAGTATTTTTTCTGAGATTATATTTTCCAATAAGAAAATTCTTAGTCAGGTCTAACACTTTTAACAGAAGTAGTCCCAACTGATTAAAATAAAACACCTTAGTATTTCTCTTCTCCTCCTTTAGACAACTTCTTGTCTTAAACCCTTTTTTTCACAACTGGTGGGGCATGGTCACAGGATCACAGGATGCCAGGGGATGGAAAGGACCCAAAGAGATCACTGAGTCCAACACCCCTCTTTTTACAGAGAACCTCTTTTTACACAGACTGCCTGCAATCATCTCTCTTCTGTTCAGTTGTGACTCTGGAGGCATCTTCTGCTGATGAGAAGGTTTTTTGGCCTCTGACTGGCAAACGGCCCAAGACTCCTTTGAAGAATGATCACTGTGTTTGCACCCAGTGGACCCTGGGACCCAACACACACTGCTGCAGAGCAGCAGCTTCACACACCAAACAAAACCAGGGAGCAGCACAGAGAAACAGCTGAGAGGCCAGATCTGAGCCTGCAGCATTTCTCTTGACGAGGCACATCACAGCCATATACAAGAAAAAAAAAACAAACAAAAAAACCAAAACCCCACATTAAATTCACATTTAAATTAAAATCACACCAGCTGGCTTTGAATTTTATCAAAGTCCCACGTGGGAGCGAAGCAGCAATGAGATTGAGACCACGGAGGTAAACAAGACACCAACGCTGCTGCTTGTGCAGAACACTGAGTAAGTCTGCATGGGTCAGAGTAAGATGGGCTAACAGAGGCTCTTCAGTCTCCTCAGGGTCAGGTAAAGTGAAATGGCCTGCAGCCCAGACCTGAAAGAAGCCACTGAGTTGGAAAGTCATCTTTTTGCTAATGGGGTCTCTTGGACCCTCAGGTTGTCAGTCACAATCAGTGTAATGGTTCCTGGAGCTCTCATTAATGTCCAGCAGCACAACAGGGCCAGGTAAAGTTTGGTTTCCTTCTGCAGTTTGCTTTTCTGAATGAGGTTTGTTTGCCCTGCCTCTCATGTTCCCCCGAAGGGGCACAACTGGGAATACAGCACACAGCAAGGGTAGGCAGCACCTTCAGCATCCTTCTTTTGAGATCTCACTGAATACCTAAAGCAGCTCTAGGTTGTGCCAGGAGGCTTTAGCTCTGCCAGAGGAGCCATCTGCAACTTTGGTTCTACAGCATTTGNAAAAAAAAAAAAAAAAAAAAAAGAAGAAAAATCCTTCTCCTATTATAAAAATGACATGCTGTGCCTGGCAGTGTCCCCCAGGGTTCTTTACCTGCTCTGCAGAGTGGCTGTGCATGGCAAATATGTTGTGATTAATGAACCCTTATGGAAATATTTCCTCTCCCATTGCACTTTATTGTGAAACACTGGCAGTGAGTTATTGGAGACTGGGGAATCATTGCTCATTGTCTACTTAGCTCTCTGCAATTTAGACACAAGGGGCTGAGGAGGAAGATACTTTCTCTTCTGACACGCTGGGGACCAAATTTCAGCCTGGGGTGGTACTTTTTTTT
>VWZI01018113.1:318873-332759 GCA_013396835.1 Psilopogon haemacephalus | reverse complement strand
GGGGGGGGGGAGAAAAAAAAAAGTTTCTTCAGCAGGAATATTTCTTCATCAGAACATGCTAATGGTTATTACTTTTGTTTTGTTTGTTCTGAAGAAGTGGGACCAATAAATCCCTTGGGGTTTGATTCATTTTTTCTAGGAAGGAAGCAGCAGCCACGCTTTTCATTTGCCAATCAAATTATAGTTTTTGATGGGAGCATTAAAGGTTTAATGTGCAAAAAGGAAACTGAATTCCATTCTGCAGCACAGCAGTGACCAAAGCTTGTCCAACCAAGCACAGCACTGGCAATTTACCAACAGTCAAAAGTCTGGGCTTAATTTACTTGAAATTATGAGTGCAGCATCCTCATCTGTGTCACTGAGATGAGATCCATGTGAGGATGGATCCCACTGGGGAATATTTCACCATAAGAGATGTTAAAAGACTTATTTCCAGAATATACTACCATTAAAAAAAATCTAAAAATTTTTTAAAAAAAGGTTTTAAAAGCCCCAAAAAGGTTTTAAAAGCCCCAAACAACTTCTTGTATTTAATTTTTCCCTTGCAGTATTTAAGACACCTCCCTCAATACAAAGCGAGACACTTTATGAGCACAAACAAAATGATTACATCTGTTTCATTATGACCTATAAAGCATCCCCCAGCATCTTTCACGACTGGGTGATCCTTCCCAAACGGCCACCAGTCAGATTACAGCAGCATTTTTATGGTCATCTAAATTTTTATGGCCATCTGAATTTAGCTGCCATCCCAATTCCCCAAACAAAACCACTCGTCCCCCCTTCCTTGCTTTCCTGGCATTGCCAAACTGCAAACCTCCAGTATGTAAGCCACTGGAGCAAGGAGAGGGTTTGGCCAGGTGGGACAAGGTAGGGGTTTAACAAGGAGAACTCAGGGTGGTCTAAGGAAATCCTGGTGCCACATACTCCCCTCCTGACCCTCTCACTTGTGAGATATAGCAGCTCGTTCCTGTTGCTCAGGCTAGAGTGGGATTGCAGCCTGTGAGAGGCAAAGGACCCCACCAGGATCCAAATCTCCTTGTATGAGAGAAGCACTGTTCAGCAAGGATGCTGAGCTGTCCCATGCCAGCATTCCTCTGGCTAAACAGCAGTTTGCTGTCTACTTCTCTCTGAACCTCAGGTGAGGTGAGCAGCAAACCCCCTGCCCATGCTCACAGTCATACCCCACACCATGTCCATTTTATGCTGTCACATCAGCCAGAAGCACCTCTGGAAGTTTTCCATTTAGTTTAAACATTTCCCTGTTTCTCTTTCCAAATCTGGAGTTTCCCTAGTCTGTGCTGGACTCCCAGGGCTCCCCATCAGCCTGGTGGCTCTGCAGCATCCTGGGTGCCCTGTGATTCCCCAGGCTGCCCCTGCCACATCTGTGATGCTTGTTCTGCCATGAGCCTCCCCCTCTGCAGCAGCAAGGCTCAGGGGCAGACAGAGCTCCGTGGCCACAGACCCACAGGGCAGGCAGCTGATGGTGTCACCGCTGGTGACAGGGATGGCTTAACCTTGTCATGGGTGTGATACAGCCACCAGCCACAGCTCCTCAAGATGCTGCCCTGATACTTCTGAGATGTGAGCATTTGTGCAATTTTTTTGCACTATTGACTATGGGCTAGAATTAAAAAGGAGAATGGAGAAATTAAATGAAAATAAAGCAAATATATTCCTAGTGTGCTGCAACTGTCTCCAGCTCTGCGTATCTCAGAGCTTCTTCAGCAGGCACTGCCACTGGCTCCTTTCCTCTTTCAGTCAGTGGTCAAGGCCACCTGCTCAGCAGAACAACTCAGAGGTTTTCCTGTGCTCTTGGCTCCTGCACAACACTGCACACCCATGTGCTCTGCACAGCAACAGCTGCTGCTTCATCCAGAGCTGATGAAATTGCTCTGGGGCTCAGAAGCTCCTTGGTTTCCACCTGGGGGAAACACTGAAGGTTCTTGTGAATCATGGAGGCTGCAGCCCTGGAGGGGATGCCCATGTGCAACCACATCCCTGAGGGCAGGGAGCTTCCTAAGTGAAGAGCAATCTGCCCTGCTTCGTGCTCTCTGAGAAGCTAAGGGCTTCCCCACCACGTTGGAAGGGTCCATAAGGGCTTCCTGAACAATGACACTCAGGTGTTGGGAAACCCTGGCTTTACTGAGCCAGCCAGGGCACTCCAAAGAGCTACACTAAAACCTGGGTTCACAGCCTGCTGTGGGACTGTCTCCATTTGGTTTCCTTTCCACAGCCTTGCACACTTTCAGGGGTGCCCTTTGTGGGTGCCCAAGTGGAAGGCTCTCTCCCTTGTGAACAGGAGTTGAGATCCCCATCCAACAGTGTTTCACATGGAACTTCTCTCTCCTCTCCTCCCTATGCCATATTTTCACTTCTTTCCAAGACTTTCTGTGTGTTAGTCACCCCAAACCACCCTGGGAACTGAATCCTGCTTTGCTTCTGTGTCTCAGTCTGAAGATACTAAGAAGCACCAGGGAACAGAGAAGCAGGTTCCTCCAGAGAGCTTCAGGCATTCCCTGGAAAGGCAATTAGTCATGGCCAAGGATCTGTACCATGCAGCTGTCATAGGAATATAATCATTATCATGGGCATCCTCACTTCACCCACCCCTGGGGCTGCAGCAGGAGCTGAATGGTTTCCCTGCTCGTTCCCAGCTACGACAGAATGATGATGATAGCCCTTGGAAACAGTCCTGAGGTCCCTCTTGTGTGACTGGTGAGGAAGATGCACCTGTCTCCCAAATACCTATGTGGCTGCACTTGAAGGGGACCAATTGTACAGTAAAGAAATAGGCACAGCTGGACAACAATGCCTCTGGCTTCTTCTTAGCTTGGGGTACCAGGTGTATTTCCCAGCTCTCTGTAGATGTAGCTGGGCAGCATCCCATCACCACAGAAGGGTAAGAACAGGATAAGGCATCAAGAATCAGAGAATCATAGAATCTGTCAGCGTTGGAAGGGACCACAAGGATCATCAGGTTCCAACCCCCCTGCCATGACCAGGGAAACCATACCCTAGATCAGGCTGGACACAGCCTCATCCAGACTGGCTGCAAACACCTCCAGCCATGTGGCCCCAAACACCTCCCTGGGCAACCCATTCCAGGCTCTCACCACTCTCATGCTCAACAACTTCCTCCTCACCTCCAGTCTGAATCTCCCCACCTCCAGCTTTGCTCCATTCCCCCTAGTTCTGCCACTCCCTGATAGCCTAAAAAGTCCCTCCCCAGCTTTTTTGTAGCCCCCTTCAGATCCTGGAAGGCCACAAGAAAATCACCTGGGAGCCTTCTCTTCTCCAGACTGCACAGCCCCAACACTTTAAGTCTGTCCTTATAGCAGAGGTGTTGCAGCCCTCTGAGCATCCTTGTGGCCCTTCTCTGGACACACTGCAGCATGTCCACATCCCTCTTGCAATAGGAACCTTTACCTACTTCATCACATCTTAGTTTCTGTGGGAGCAAAGTGCACAATGGCACACGGAAGACCATGGTCCCATGGCTGAAGACTTTGCCGCCTGGAAACAGGCTCTTGTCCTGGGGACCAGTGTTTACTATTCACACTGCATGCAGGGAGATGCTCAGGCCCCTCTGGAGGAGAAAAGTCTTTCCCAGCATCCATCTCTCAGGCCATTCCCAGAGGGACAAGGACTATTTATTGTTCTGAACAGTCCACAGGGGAGGGCTCAACATGGAGCTGGAGCACCAGAGCAGCTCATGGGGTAAATACCCTTGAGAATTCCTGCACCACTTCACAGTTAGCTTTGTTAGGGGACCCTTTAGTGGTGAGCTCATGGTCAGGCTCACCATCTGGCAGAGGGAAAACTTTCAGGCCATCACTCGTGCTGTTTGTTGCCTTCTTTGAACCTGCCTGTGGAATAAGCAGCTTCCACAGAACAAGAGCAAGCAGTTGTGATTTCCTTGCTTCAAGAAAGGAAAACAAATGAATTTTTAAAGCAGAGGAGATGCCTGCAGCACCTTTAGCCAAAGCTGGGAGAAGCAGCAGCGGTCCAAATACTCAAGAACCGGAATGGTGCGGGTAGAGGCTGCATTTTATCCCCACTGACAAACTAAAATGTGTTTCCTTCCACATGTGCATCCTTCTTTTGTGACCATCGGTGTGTTCCAGGATGAATCTGGGTTGTGTCACTCTGGGGGCCTCGCAAGTAATCTCACACCGTGAAAGAGCAGGAGCTGCCTGCCTCCACTAACCAGTAAAAATGAGCTATTGCCAACCTTTCCCTTCTTTCCTCCAGAAAACCTTCCAAAATGCTTATAAGGGCTTTTCTAGGACCTGCCTGCTCTTTCTGGCTCTCAGAGTAAACACACAACTGAGAATTCTGTTTGGAAATATCTGCGCTGTAAATAACTTTTTATTAATCCTAATTATCCAGCAGCCTATGCCTCAGCTTTTTCTTTTGAAGCACTGGGGCAAAGCGATTAGCTAATCCTCTGATAGCAAACTCCTAATAAGTTGGATGCTTATTGTTTGGCTGGGGCAATCTATAAGCATTCGGGAAGCAATGCAGGCTTAGTCACTCATTAAGATGTGGGCAGACAGCGCTTGGGTGATCTTTCTGTTGATATTCAAATGTCTGCCAGTGCTATTTCAAGGCAAACACAGGCTAGCTTCCTGGTGGTGCTTGCAAGTGGCCCTGACTAATGGAGAAAGTGCTTTAAACGTTGTCTGCTTGAAGACTTTGCTACCAGATTTAATTCCAAACCGAATCTGCCGGCTAAAGGGTATCAGCAGCCCTGAACAGCATCCCGCAAAGAAACGGTCCTGTGTGCCCAGCTGGACGCCACATCACACACCACATCCCACTGCTCTGCACGTGTGGCACTCAGAAATCCTTGCCAGGAACTTTCTAGCCTGGGTTTTGCCTAAGGGAAAAAGCTCCAATGGCAAATGGCAGTGTTTGCTTTCCAGCCTTTCATCGATTCCCACGGACCAAAGCCCAGAGGATGGCAGTGAGAAAAAGCCTCTGAGGGATTTGATGGGAATGGTAGCAGCTGACAGACCTCCTCCTTACCAGTGCATTAGAGAAAAAGAGGAAGAGAAGAGGTCATGTTCTGGCAGCAACACACAAACCAAAGGAGAAAACAGCAGGAGCTGGCAAGATGGCAACTACATTTAGGCCTTGAAGGCAAACTTGGTGCCCACCAGGACCACTTGGGTCCTTTTCTGCCAAGCTGCTTTCCAGCATGTACTGGTGCATGGGGTTGCTGCTCTACAGGTGCAGGAATTTGCACTTTCCTTGTTGAGCTGAAGGAGGTCCCTGCTGGCCCATCTCTCCAGCCTGCCAGGGTCACTCTGGATGGCAGTGTGCCCCTCTGGCATAGGAGTCATTCCTCTCAGATCTGGGGTTCTGGGTTTATGAAAAGCTCAACATGAGCCTGCAGTGTGCACAACCCAGAGAGCAACTGTGCTGGGCTGCAGCAAGAACAGCTGTGGGCAGCAGGGCAAGTGAGGGGATTCTGTCCCTTTACTCTGCTCTCCTCACACCCCACCTGGAGTACTGTGTGCAGCTCTGCAGCCCCCAGCACAAGGACATGGAACTGTTGGAACAAGTCTAGAGTAGGACACCAAGATGCTCAGAAGGCTGCAGCAGCTCTGCTATAAGGACAGGCTATAAGAGTTGGAGCTCTGCAGCCTGAAGAAGGCTTCAGTAGACCTTGGAGTGGCCTTCCAGGACCTGAAAGGAGCTACAGGAGGGCTGGGGAGGGACTATTGACAAGGTCTTGTAATGACAGGACAAGGAGGAATGGGTTTAAGTTGGCAGAGGGGAGATTGAAACTGGATGTTAGGAGGAAGTTCTTTGCAGAAAAGGTGGTGAGACACTGGCACAGGTTGCCCAGGGAGGTTGTGGCTGCCCCCTCCCTGGATGTGTTCAAGGCCAGGTTGGATGAGGCCCTGAGTGACCTGTCCTAGTGGGAGGTGTCCCTGCCTATGGCACAGGGAGGTTGAAACTGGCTGAGCTTTGAGGTCCCTTCCAACCTAAACCATTCTATGATTCTATTCAATGATTCTGTGAACAAACTTGCTGAAGGTACATTCTGCCCCATGATTATCCCAATCATGGTTGTAACACTTCTCAGGATGCTAAACAGGAGCAGAGCCAGCACTGATCTCTGGGGTACAATGCTAGCTACAGGTCTCCAGGAGCTAGATTCCATACCCCTGTTACAACACTTTGAGCTCAGCTGTGCAGCCAGTTTTCAAACCACCTCACTAACTGTTTCTCCAGGCCATACTCCATCACCTTCTCCATGTGAGACAGCATCAAAAGCCCTGCTGAAATCTGAGTAGACAAGATCCATTGCTCTCCACTCACTTTCCAGGCCAGTCATTTCGTTGCAAAAGCTTACTACTAAGAAAAGATCAGTATGGCAGGACTTATGTTTATAAGCACAGTGCTGGTGAAAGAAGATGAAAGCTTACAAGTAAATTAAATACTAAAAAATATTAAGTATTTTTAAAATGCATCTCTATAGCACAAAGACAGCTCTTCAACTACCTGTCCCTGCCACCAAAAACCCCTCAGACTCACCGCAGATGCCAGAGCTGGAATTCTTTGTTCAGACTGCCACCCCATCTCCAAAATTCCAGCTGCTACGAGTCTGATTTTTGGCCTAGACTTTACAGCTGCTGATTTCCAGGGACACCCAATGCATGTCTCCCTGCCTCTTTGCACAGTGAATAAAAACGCTCTCGAAATCCTAAGTGCGGCTGAAGTTCTGCATAGTGCTAACGATGCTACTGTTAATAATAATTAATTCTAAGGATGCTTGGCATTACTTGCTTAAATTGAAACCCATTCATCTTAATCCCAGCAGCAAATTGCATGAACTTCCTTTAACCTTTGGAAATCATTACAAAAGTCAGTATTTTGGGCTAATTATGGTTGCAGTTCACAAGCCTGCGTGCCTCCTGTGCTCGCTGGGTTAAACACCAATGCCTCTGGGGCATTTCCTTCCTCCTTGCATCCCAAGCACCCAGTGCAGACCTGGGTTTTCCTGGTGTGCAGAAACTTCAAGGAGTATTTGAGGTGAAGGTGGACAGGGATGTAATTGTGTCTGATGAAGGAGGTCATAAAAAGTATGAACTGCTCTTTGCTGCTTTTCGAGAGCACAATGAAGAAGCTGCTCTGTGTGCTGGCAGAGCAGAGACCAGAACCTAAAAGAGCTTTGGGGAGCAAGCTCAAAGTAATTTTTTCAGTTATTTACTGGTTGGAGAGGGACTTTTTAGGCTATCAGATAGTGACAGGACTAGGGGGAATGGAGCAAAGCTGGAGGTGGGGAGATTCAGATTGGATGTGAGGACGAAGTTGTTGAGCATGAGAGTGGTGAGAGCCTGGAATGGGTTGCCCAGGGAGGTGGTTGGGGCCACATGGCTGGAGGTGTTTGCAGCCAGGCTGGCAGAGGCTGTGGGCAGCCTGATCTAGGGTAGGGTGTCCCTGGGCATGGCAGGGAGGTTGGAATTGGCTGATCCTTGTGGTCCCTTCCAACCCTGACTGATTCTATGATTCTATTCTATGATTCTCCCTTCAGATACTGGAAGGCTACTCCAGGGTTTCCTTGAAGCCTCCTTTTCTCCAGGCTGCAGAGCCCCAACTGTTGTAGCCTGCCCTCATAGGAGATCATGGTTGGTCCCTCCCTGCTCCTTGGCACTTGCACCATGCTCCTGGAACTTTTCAGCCTTCCATGCTCTGCTTGTTTCAACACAGCAGGGATTACTGAAGGTAGCTCCACCACAGATCTATGTATTAGTGTTCAGAGATGCATATCATCTCCTACAGCTAGAGGCAGCCATTTAGATTTTGGCAGATGTTATTTTATTTGTTCAGGCTGAAAGGTCACTATAATTCTGCCAGCTTTATTTTTCCCCATTTAAAATGTCACCCCAAACAGGTAGCTAAGGTAACGCATTTGCTTTCTACATGTCTTTTACCATTTTCCATGTCAGAGAAGGTCTTTTATGTCTGGGGAATGCTAATTAAGTTTGAGAACTGGTCTTTGAGGGAAAAAAAAAAACCAACAAACTCACAACAAACCACTTGAAGAAAGTGAAGCACCTTTTTAAGACGATTGTCTCAGTTCCAAGGGTGCTCTATGCTACTGGTTTTTTTCCAAGGGCTTTGACATGTTTGCTTCTGGCAGCATTTCTCTGCACTCTCCAAGCATCCCCTCATGCGAGAAGACAATTAGAATGAGCTGAAAGGTTTCCTGCTACTGTCCTCCAGTTCTGTGCTCTCATTTACTTCTGCCTGCAATTTGCACCTACCAATCCACGACAAATCTGACCCTGTGCTATGAAGGCCACTTCAAAGGGAAAATAAAAGAGGCAATTAAAGTCATGGCTATATGGAAGCTTACATCAATCTACCTGGTGATGTCCAGAAATCCTGTGCAGACCTACTCCATGGCACCAACTCCTGCAGGCAGCTGAGTCGGTACTGAGCTGTATCAGTCAAGCAGGTCAAGAATCACTCTTTTTCCTCACTTACTTTGGGTTAGTTTTTTCATCTTAGCATCCTGAAATAGCTCTGTGAGGATCACGGAGTACCAGAACCACAGGGAGAGGCAAAAATCCGGCAAACCATGGGCAGACAAAGGCAGGAGGAAGATGCCTGGGAGGAACTCTCACTGCCATGGCAGGGCAGCTTCATTTAATGTAAAGACCTCCATGGCTCCAAGGATGCAGTTGTGCCTTGTCCTCTTTCTCCAGGGAGTATTTTGATTCTCTTCCTAATTAGAAACCATTTTACTGACGTTTGCAATGCAGGTATCTAAACGCATTTCAACTTGCCCACTGGTCAAACAGGGCAAAACTGTACTCCAGAGAATCCTGCCTGCTTCTTAACTAACTTAAACCAGGCACAGAACAGGCAGAAAGACTTCTCTGTGCGTTGTTTAATCCGATGCACTCCAGTGTCATCTATTTATTTAAGGAATGAAGATTTAAAGCATTTGCTTTGTGTTACAAACTACTCAAAAAGAGGATAAAAACACTCTGGAATTGAGCTGTATTTCTGGATGGTTTTCTTCATATATTCTGTTTTCCCATCTTGTGCCTGTCAAACTGGAGATGAAAGCGAAAAGACCAAAAATAATCTCTGCAGAGAAATACTTCTTTTCCTTGTAAAATACATTAGTGATCTACACTGTCTCTAGGGACCTGTGACTCTGCCTCCCTTATTTTTGTCCATGTTCTACACCAGACTGCAGACTGGCACGATACACTTGTGGAGCACTGAAACCCTAGGTCAAGATAAAGGCCATCACTCGCTCTTTAAATTTGCCTTTGAAATGAAGTTTTAAAACCTGTCCCTCTGCCAAGGGTTTCTTTCTGCACAGACTATTTAAGTATTTTCACAAATGGTATTTTTAATATTTGGCTTCTTTTNTTTTTTTTTTTTTTTTTTTCTTCCTCCCTCCCTTCCTGACCCTCATGATTTAAACATACAGGTCAATGTGACCCTACAGCTTCCTGGAAGGAAAATCAGTAGCAGAAAGGCAGCACTCAAAGCAAGAGGCACTGCTGAAAAATCAGTGGGTTTTCTGCAAAATGCATTTACTGCTTCTTGGAAGCTTCTGCCCTCAACTCCCACCTTTGCTTTAGTAGCATCTGTTGTGATTTTCTTATCTTGCACCCAGTGGCCCAAGCAGAATTTTATTCTTTGGAAAAGTGCATTCCATTCACTAATGTGTATCTGATTAAACTTGGCTCCAGATTACCTTAAGTTAGAAGCACATTATAGCTGCATCTTCACAGAACACTAAAGCATCCCACTTCCCAGAAAGCATTGGCAGAGACCCAGCTCTTGCTGAAATCACAGGGACTGAGAACCTCCATCTTCCTCTAAATGCTGGGTCTGATCAATAAATTGGGACAGGCTGAGCATTACACACGCAGGCATCCACAGGCACACATGGACACATGCCCCATCCACAGCCTCCCACACCACACCACACTAGAGCTGGATGCACAAGCCCTAGGAGGAGAGGATGAGGGAGCTGGGGGTGTGCAGCCTGGAGAGGAGGAGCCTCATTGCTGTCTACAACTATCTGGAGGGAGGTTGTAGCCAGGTGGGGTTGGGATCTTCTCTCAGTTCCCCACCGGGCTGAATCTGGCATTTAGCATCGAATCGCCATAGCTACCATCAGACAGCTCTGCTCAGAGGAAGAGTGGATTAAAAAGAAGTGAACTTGATCTTTGCCATTCAAAATTAAGACCAAGCAAATAAACAAAAAGTCTCTGACTGAGCCAGTCCAAATCCCTTCCTTTAGCTGGCTTTCGACATTGGTTTTTTTCCACACTCTTGGACCTGAGTCTATCAAACAAGCCTGGAAGCTGATGAAACAAATTTCAGCACTCTGGGAATCTGGCCTATGTTTGCAACAGGTGGACCTTAGCTAGACACAGGGAGTGCCAGAAGTCATAAAGAAGAAGGATCCTCTTGAAACCTCCAAATTAATTTTAATGAACTGAGGAATCTGACTAAGCTCCTGTTAAGCTCTTTGCATCTGAAGCTGCCTTTTCAAGGGAAACCTGTGGGGTTTCATCCAGCTCTATCTTCTTGGCTTGTTTTGAATTGCAGCCTGGTGACGAGGGGAAACACTTCAAGAGGGAGGGAGGGAATGGTCTAGGCGATTAGCATCAGGAGTGAGGCAAATCCAGTCCTAATTCTCCTTCTGTACACCTCTCATAAGGCTGCAGAATTGCTTGGGTGGAGATAGGCTAACGGCACACTCCGAGAAGATAAAGACAGAGATCCACAAAGAGCAGCTGTGCTCAGAGAGGTGAATACAACTCAATATAAACACCTGCAGCCCAGGGACCGATAAAAACCTTGAGTGCTCCTCTGAGAGACAAACTGCTGGTGGTAGCTCCAGTTTTATTCACACAGGCCTCGAGAATTCTAGCAATGCCCAGAGGTGCTACCACACTGGTCGAGCTGAATAGCTCAGTGTACCCTCCCTGCTCTTGTCCATATGGGGTGTACCAATACTGACATACTACTGCTCTGATACAAACCCAGTCCTGGTTCAGTTACTTCTACACACAAAACATCCCTTGCCCCTCCATTCTCTTTTTGTGGCCCAAACACATTTAGTGCTCAACAGCAGAGTGTGTTCTTACTGCAACCCTTCCCTGTGGCCACCCTAAAGCAATGCAATTGGTTTATCTCCTTGCATGTCATCATTCAGACTGGACTTTAGGAAGAAGTTCCACATGGAAAGAGTGATTGGCTTTGGAATGGGCTGCCCAGGGAGGTGGTGGACTCCCCATCCCTGGAGGTGTTTAAGAGGAGGCTGCATGAGGCACTTAGTGCCATGGGTTAGTTAATTAGAAGGTGTTAGGTGACAGACTGGACTCAATGATCCTAGAGGTCCTTTCCAACCTGGTTAAGCCTGTGATCTCTGTATGGGTATGGTCCTGTTCAGTAACATTGTAGGTCTATTTGAAGGCTAATTAAATTAGCATCTGCAAACCATGAGCTCCCTGGAATGGCAGGTGCTGTATTAGTGAAATGGATTATATTTTAAATGTCATAGAATCATAGAATGGTTTAAGTTGGAAGGGAGCTCAAAGCTCAGCCAGTTCCAACCCCCCTGTGCCATAGGCAGGGACACCTCCCACCAGAACAGGTCACTCAAGGCCTCATCCAACCTGGCCTTGAACACCTCCAGGGAGGGAGCAGATCTCTGAGCATCTTGGTGGCCTCCTCTGGACTGGCTCCAACAGTTCCAAGTCCTTCTTGTGTTGGAGGCTCCAGAACTGCAGACAGTGCTGCAGGTGGGGTCTGAGGAGAGCAGAGTAAAGGTGCAGAATCCCCTCCCTTGCCCTGCTCTTTAGGTGATAGGTTGGACTCGATGATCCTAGAGATCTTTTCCAACCTGGTTAATTCTGTGATCTCTGTGTGGGTATGATTGTGTTCAGTAACATTGTAGGTCTATTTGAAGGCTAATTAAATCAGCATCTGCAAACCATGAGCTCCCTGAGATGGCAGGTGCTGTATAAGTGAAATAGATTATATTTTAAATGTCATGTTAAGGGAATTTTTTTTTCCCCTTCAGAAGATTACCTCACAGAAATCCTCAATGTGCTTTAAAATTGAAATTTCATTACCAAGTTGTCAACACCAGCCCCTCCTCCCAATCTCTCTTTCTCCTCCCACTCTTTCCCTCAAAACATCATCTCAAAGCATCTAGAATGGCAAAGGAAAGCCTGGCATTTTTTAAGGAGGACAAGAATTTAAGTAAGCAACAGGAAAATTTTGTTTCTTTTTAGGGCTAAAAATGCTTCTCTGTCTCACACATGCAAAGTTAAACTGATACACAAACACACATGGGAACACACTCATGTATGTGCATGTTTGGCAGCTGAATTTAAGCAAACATAAACTAACCTAAAAAGTCTCTCCCCAGCTTTTTTGTAGCCCTCTTCAGGTACTGAAAGGCCACGAGAAGGTCACCTGGGAGCCTCCTCTTCTCCAGCCTGCATAGCCCCAGCTCTTTGAGTCTGCCTACACCCAGGATCTTTATATCTCAACGGGAAACCAATCTGTGACCTTCCAATGTGTGCATTCCTAGTTTGTAACCACAATTAATATCCTGAATTGTCATTCAGATACAATTACACTGACAATGACTTCCTCATAATGCATCTGATCTGTCTTCCAGCCCACATCAATGCCCACTGCTGCCAGTAAGTCAGGTGGATATAAAAACATCTAAATTCAAGGGACCAACTTCAGTTTTCTTTTTTCAGTTCACAACTGGAATATTCCAGCTGCAAAGGCAGTGGATTAAAAGTGTTACTGGAGCAGTGCTCCCTTGCACTCCTTAACCTCCTCCAAGCCCTGCAGAGTCTGACTGGGAATTCAGGTAGCGGTAATAAAAACATTGAATTGTACCTCTGTTTTGTTCTGTTACAACCCTGGCAAGCAAGAAAACACAATGAAGGGATGTGTTCAGCAGCTGCCTTTTCTATTTAAATGTCAAGTCCTTATTTTCAACTACTGCCTTCAATGCTACAGTGGTTACACTGTTCCAGTTTGTGGGGTGGATAAAGAAAAAAATGTCTCGGGGTCAATTTGCCATGTCTGATCTACAGGAAGAGCAGGAGAAACCCTGCTGGGTTTTACATTTGGCCATGCCACACATGCTTCCCTGTGTGTTCAGATTTGGCGGCACCAGCAATGAGCTTGACAATTCAGTCACTAATTATTCACCAAGTTCTTTTTGGACTATGCTTTTGAGGTGCTTTGCCTCAGGGAAAAAAAACAATAAAATTGATTTTTTTTTAAAAGATGCCCAAATAATTTTATTAGCTTGCTGGTGGTTTTCATTTTTTTGACGGAAGTTTCCTGTTCCAGACAGATCACAGAATGGCTTAGGTTAGAAAGGACCTTAGAGATCATCTACTCCATGGCATGGACGTCTCTCAACTAGATTCAGCGGCTCAAGATTTCATCTTACCTGGCTTTGAACACCACCAGAGAGGGAGCATCCTTGGGCAGCCTGTTCCAGTGTTTCACCACCCTTGTACTGAAGAACTCCTTCCTCAGATCCAAGCTGACCCTCAGCTTCAAACCATTCCCCCCTGTCCTGTTGCTAGACACCCTTGTGAAAATTCCCTCTCCAGCCTTTCTGTAGCATCCCTTCAGGTATTGGAAGGCAGCTTTAAGGTCCCTGGGAGTCTTCTCTTGTCTAGACTGAACAACCCCAGCTCCCTCAGCCTATCAGACAGAAAACCTGTGTGAGAATAACTGTAACTGCACAACAGCTCATTAAAATGTTGTTTGTTCTGGAATTGCTAGGCTGGGTATTTCATTCCACCGACTCCCTTTTTGATTTCTTAGGTTTGGTGTCTTTTTTTTTT
>VWZI01018113.1:287258-318859 GCA_013396835.1 Psilopogon haemacephalus | reverse complement strand
TTTTTTTTTTTTTTTTTTTTTTTTTTTTTTTTTTGGTATGATCCAAATATTTGAACTGGTGCAGTACCCAGCTGTTGCACACAGAGCACATACCCAGGACTGCCGTGCTGGTTAGACTGCTTAATCTGTCTGTTCTGACCAGAATCTAATGATAAACACTTCCATCTCCAGGGTAAAATCCATGTAGGTAGACAAGTCCATTTGCTCGTCTCGTGCTAAATCTTGCAGCTTGAAGTTACTTTGAAAATAAACTTCTGTGGCAGCTAACGATGACATCATTTGATTTTAAAAGTGAATAGCTCTCCTGAGTGAGCTGGCACAATTTTTTTTTTCCCCCCTTCCAAAACTGTGCTGGTTTGAACTAATTGGAGGATTTGAATGAGAAATTAGTTTATAGGCTGAGAGCGGAAAGCACTGATGATGCTACTTCCCTCAAAGCTTCACTGAGAAAGAAAAAAAAAAATTGTTTTAAGAGTTGTAACACAAATATAGATAAGTCAGATGGTTTCAGACCTCTCTGGGGCTGTGACTGCTCTTGTATGGCTCCTTTCTCCCTGCCCTTTGTAGCTGATTCTGAATAATTCCACTAAATTCTTTCCTACTGCTAATCCCTCCCTGGCTGATCTACCTTTGCCTATCTGCTGCATCAACAGCTGGTGAGGTAAGATTGGGGAAGGGGGGAAGGTGGTAGGGGTGGTTAGAAACCCCTCCTAATGACTTTGATCTCTGGGAGGGCTGTGGTGTTTCCGTATGACCTTTTCACTGTACATATCTGTAAATATCTGTTATACATTGTCAATATCTGCTTGTATATTGTGCAGAGCTGTAAATATAAAGCTTCATTCCTTAACTTCCAGCCATTTGAGTCCCAGCCTGGGTTATTTCAATGGGGGTGGGGGGAGGCAGGTAACTGCTAAACCACCACAAAAACACATTATTTTGTACCAATCTGTGATGAATTTCAACTGTCACAAACCTCCTGATACCGTGAGGCAGTCACCCTGCCCCAGAGTGCACCTTGCCATGGTTTCAGCCTTTGTGGTCTTGTGTCTATATCCAAAGCAAAACCACTCAGACCCAGTCAGTAGCCTTCTGCAGAGCACTTTTGATCATCTTGATGCACGCTGGAGTGTGATAGGCTCAAGATTTCCTTTTTTCCTCCTGACTCTGGGGCAATGAGAGCGGGAGGCAAAGGCTGATCATCCCTTCCATGAAGTTATTTACAAGACCTTTTGAAACCAGCTTTTTTTTCAGAAGGAGAGCATCAAAATCATATTGTCTGCATATTTGATTTTCCCCATGCCTGGAACAAAAGAGGCCCATTTGTGTTGGGCTTTCAATGCCAGCTTGTCTCTCCAGGCAGCTGCTCCAACGAGCTGACCTCTTACAGCTTTGCAGATTTCCTTTCAGCTCTAACTCTCTGTTGGTAAAACAGGATTTTTAGCGTCTTGAAAATGAGGAACGGGGTCTCGTAAGCTGACAGCTGCTTCCTCTATCTTTGTAATGTGTATCAGGATGATCTCACTTGAGAAGCCCTCTGTCTGATCAAGATGATCTCATTTCAGAAGCCATTATGCCATTTGATATGGATTTAAGACAGAGTAATAAATTCATGCTGGAAAAAATAAATTCCTACTGCTGCATCTTACTTACATTTTTCTTACATTTGGCATTGACTGCAGTTAAGTTAAAAGTGAAGACAGAGTCTCAGGGACTTTTTTGTTCTCAGATCTGATCACATTTAATTTCACTCTTAGGTCATTAATGCACATATGGATCATCAGCATTTGTACCATGGCACTGGAACGAGCTGCCCAGGGAGGTGGTGGATATGTTTAAGGGTGGTTTGGATGCAGTGCTTGGGGCTATGGTTTAAGGTGAATCTTCCAGAGTAGGGTTCTAGGTTGGATTTGGTGATCCTGAGGGGCTTTGCCAACCAGGCTGTTTCTGTGATTCTGTAATGCCCAGGAGAAAGCTGGAAATTAACCTACTTCTATGCTGACCATAAGCCGTCTACAGCTCCTCTTTGCTTCTCTCAGCCAGTTTATGGTCTATAACACTGCTTTAGTTTGAGCCTGCCTACCTTGAATACCTTTTTTTTTTTTATATATACAGCTCTGACAAAGCCACAGAAAGGGCATAGCTGAATTTGTCCTCCTCTTGAAGCAGTAGCACTGTGAAGGCAGAGCTGGTCTTTGAGAAACCTACAACGAGTCATTGGGGTTTTGAAGGTCTTTAGAGAGGAAGAAATCAATAAAAGGCTAATTGGCATCACAGGGCACATGGATAATAGAAAAGATCAATGGGGTTTCACACAGGTATGTGAAGGTCTTCTTTGTTTGGGTACAGTTGCTCACTACCAACCAAACAATGCTCTGCTATTACTGTCTATAACTACCTGAAGTGACATTATGGAGAAGCTGCCGCTGGGCAGCAAACTGGAGACAGAACAGGGTGGGAATGGCTTCAAGCTGAGGCTGAGGAGGTTTAGACTGGACATTAGGAAAAAGCTTTTCACAAAGAAAGTGGTCAGGGACTGCAGGCCCAGGGAGGTGGTGGAGTCACTGACCCTGGATGTGTTTAAAGGCCATTTGGATGTGGTGCTTAGGGCTATGGTTTAAGGTGAATCTTGTCGAGTAGGGTTATAGGTTGGTCTTGGTGATCCTGAGGGGCTTTGCCAACCTGGATGCTTGTATCTGTGATTTCCCTAGCAGCAGCCTTCTCCCCAACCTTCGCCCAGCTTTCTATGCTGGGCATGACCTCATATGGTCTGGAATACCTCTTTGGTCATTCCAATCAGCTGTCCCAGCTGTGTTCCTTCCCAGCTTCATGTGAACCCTCAGCACACTCACTGGTAAGGTAGTGTGAGGAACAGCAAAAGCTTTGACTCTGTGCACGCACTGCTCAGCAACAGCTAAAACATCCCTGTGCTATCAGCACTCTTTCCAGCACAAATCCAAACCAGCCCACGCCAGCTACTGTGGAGAAGATTAACTCCCATCCCAGTCAAAACCAGCAGCCCTAGACAGCCTCCTGCTATGACAGAGGCCAGACACCACATCCTGGTAGACTTTTGACAAAGTCTTTTCAACAGCCTAGATAAAGAACTGGCTGACAAAATGCTTTCTGCTATGTTAATGACAGATCTAAATTCTACAAGATCAGTAAGATTAGATTTTTTTTTTTTTTGGTCTTCACAGAAGCTAGACTCATTTGCATCTATTATATCATGCCTAATTTCATGTCTGATAGGCTCTGCTTGGCTTTTTTTTTATCAGCTGATGCTCTTGATCTTAATTTAAGGTCAGTGCTTTCTGTTCTGCAAGGCATCCTTAATATTTTGTTATTGCTTTAAGAGAAAGGCAGTGTTTGCTACACTCCAGGGCTGTAGGTAAGTAATTGACTCTAGCACAAAGCTGTAATTCTATCAGCTGCTCTGCCACTTCCTCCTCTAATCCCTGCGTGAAAGCTGCCTCAGCTCACTACCTAGTATCAGCTTATCCTACTGCTCTCTTCCTGAGCATCCCATCTCCCATTCTGCCCACTTCTTGCTTGCACAAAACAAGTGTTAAGGGAGGAGTAACAGGTGTCACCTTCTGTGACAGGCACTAATGCAAAGTCATAATCAAGCTGCTTTGGAATTACACTACAGACCCTGCCTTCCTCTGCCTCAGGGCTTTGACCACAGGATCTAGAGGAGAAGGAGCTTTCCTATGAGGGTGGTGAGACACTGGAATGGATTGTGGACTGGAGGAGATGTGAACACTTCATCCCTCTAAGTGTTTAAGACCAGGCTGGATGAGGCTTTGAGCAGCTTGGTCTAGTGGGAGCTGTACCTGCTCATGGCAGGGTGGGTTGGAACTAGATGACCTTTATGCTCCCTCCCAACTCAAGCTGTTCTATCATTCTATGACCTTCTCTCTCCTTCCTCCTCTCTCTACTGGATGCAGACAATCAGCCTTTGAAGAATGTGGCCAAAGCCAAGACAGGATTTAGAGTTTTAAGAGAGGATGAGCAGATTTTGTGACAGAGCTGAGAGAACTCTGATTTTCGGTGGTAATGTTGTTCTCTGACTCGTCTGTGTGTCTAGAGGTAAAACACCTGTGACCAGACTGGAGGGGAGGAAGAAGTAGAGGTCAGCCTGTGGACCACTTTCTCCTTAGAGGCTGTGAGGCTGGAAGAACATGCCTCCCACTGTACCATGGTCACAGGCTGCTTCCCAGGAACAGCATGGCACTTCTCCCAAGTCCACAGTAGGGTGGGGATGAAGGACACCTGCTTCCTCTCTCTTCAGTGACACTGTGTCATTTAGGGAGATCTTCACCTTATATAGAGAAAGACTGGGAAGGAAAGCATTTTGTGGTGGCTGGTGGAGCAGACACAGCCTGGCTTTTCCTCTGGTCTCTTCTGGACTATTACATCTATTACATGGTTGGCTGTCTTTGCAGGAACCAGGCTCGATGAACCATGAACGGTCATCTGCTCCCGTGGGAAATAAACAGGGATAGCAGGAACAAAGCCTCTCCTATTTTAGAGAATTTGGGATGCTTGTTCTCCGTTTCCCCTGCGTGCTGCAAGAGTTGCTGTGAATTATTTAACTTATCCCAAGCTTTCAGAGGTGTTAAAAGGTTTGCTGGGCTTGCAGACCTGTCTGGAACTCAAGAGCTACTGAAAAAACAGCAACAGATTGGGTAGATAAAAGAACAAAGGGCTGCAAGCCAGGATCTGTCCTTTGCCAGATGGTCATCTTAATAACACTTTGCATAAATGTAGCATTAGGACTTGGTACTTTGGCCTCTGAAGTGGGTATATATCATTAATACAGCTTTACAAATGGGCAACCTGAGGATTGAAAAGGCCCATCCAGAGGCCACTGCGTCACTAAACGTATACGCCAAGAATTTTTACACACAGGTTATGCAGAAAAGGTCTTGGTGGCCACACTGCACTCACGGAGATCCCCGGGGTGCAGTGTGATATTCAAAGCACAGCATGTCCCAGCAGCCACATTATAACCTTGAGTTAAATCAGATTCCTGCCTTTAGACCTAGAGTTCTATGAGCATGTCCAGAGAAAGGCCGTGAGGATGCTCAGAGGGCTGCAGCACCTCTCCTATGAGGACAGACTGAAAGAGTTGGGGCTGTTCAGTTTGGAGAAGAGGAGGCTCCCAGGTGACCTTCTTGTGGCCTTCCAGGATCTGATGGGAGCCTACAGAAAAGCTGGGGAGGGACTTTTTAGGCTACCAGGGAGTGACAGGACTAGGGGGAATGGAGCAAAGCTGGAGGAGATCCAGATTGGATGTGAGGAGGAAGTTGTTGATCATTAGAGTGGTGAGAGCCTGGAATGGGATTGCCCAGGGAGGTGGTTGAGGCCACTTCCCTGGAGGTGTTTAAGGCAATGCTGGATGAAGCTGTGGGCAGCCTGATCTAGGGTAGGGTGTCTCTGGGCATGGCAGGGGGGTTGGAACTAGATGATCCTTGTGGTCATTTCCAATCCTGTCTGGTTCTATAACTGGATGATCTTCAAGATCTCTTCCATCCTGGTTGATTCTATAAGTGTCAAAGCAACCTGTTTATTCCTGTCTCCTCCTGAAGCTGACCACTCACACTTGTGTTGGTGCAGCTGCTTAAGGCCATTACCTTCCAAACTGGATAACTTCAGTGATCCAAGTTTTTTAACTCCTGGTTTTCTCAAAAGCTTCCTTAATTATATAAATGCTTCTGGTGGTGAGGTGAAGTTGAAGGCATATGGAGAAGAGGGGAGAGAAAGAAGATATGATCTTTTAAGGTCAGTATATCTACTGAGGAAAACCTTCGGCCATTAAGAACACAGGTTTGGGTACAGAGCAAAGAGAGAGAAAGCAGACCCCCAAATTCCTGGGTCAGCACCTCCAGGGATGGTGACTCTACTGCTTTCCCCAGGCAGCCTGTTTGCAATGCTTGATGACCCTTTCACTGAATAAATTCTTTCTTAATATCCACCCTAAACCACTCCTGGTGCAACTGGAGGTCGATGATGCTTACAGGCAGAGCTTCGGGGAGACAGCTGGAGGTTGTAACACAGGTAATGTTTTGTGTATATCACCTGTGCTTCCTATAAGCCAGTTATAATCCAGTTTAGCACCAGCGAAGGGCTGGGACATATTTTTTGTAATCCAAACAAATGAGAAGCAGAGCCAGGAGCTTAGTGAGGAAGAGAAAGCACCTGCTGCAATATCAGGACCAAGGGGTTTAAGGGCAAAGAGGTAAACTCCACATCACACCACTCACACACGTGAAATAATTTTTTCTTTTACTGCTGAATCCCAGAGGAAAGGGCTTGGCAGTGCCATGGCAGAGTCACTTTGTGGAGCACAAACTACTGCAGGATTATACACGGGAAAAATAGGAGCTCATACAGAGCTTGGCATCTGCTTTAGCAGCTGTCACACCAGCCCTGCAAGGGAGCATTTGGAGCTGCGAAAAGAGGCCAAAGGGGACCATATTCCACACAATCATCACCAGGAAAACAGAGTGCCAAGTGGGTATTTGAGTCAAATTTATAAAGCAACTTGCTTTGGAATGGTGCTTCTATTTTTAACAGGCAGGGATGAGCCAAGAAACCCTGAAATAATGCAGGGCAGATTGCAGAACGATAGGAGTATTGCCCCGAGTTCCTCCCTAGTGCTCTTCAATATCTGTCTGAGCTTGGAGCCTGTGTTCAGCCTTGGGGTAAATGCAGCTTCATTTAAAAAAAAAAAAAAAAAAAAAAGGATGAAATGGGAATTGCTTACAAGAACCCAAAATAAGGTTGGTTTTTTTCTTTACCAAAAAAAACCCTTAAAAAATGTATCATTGCCTGCCAGCAACTGCTTAGCAAATTTACAAACTACTCTGGCAGGCAGGAATGATTCAGTGAGTGAGGTCTTCACTTAAATAAAATGAGCCAAGACTTTTTGTTCAATGTTTCACAACATTTTGCATTACACAAATGCCACAACAGACTACTAAATTGGTGGTAGAATCACGGAGGTTGAAAAAGACCTCTAAGATCATCAAGTCCAACCATCAACCCAACACCACCACGTCCACTAAACCATGTCCCAAACTGCTATATCTACAGGGTTCTTGAGCCACAAAGATGGTCAGAGAGCTGGAGAAGTGCTGAGAGAGCTGGGGCTCTGCAGCCTGGAGAAGAGAAGGCTTCCAGGAGACCTTGGAGTGGCCTCCCAGTATCTGAAGGGAGCTATAGGAGGGCTGGGGGAGGGACTATTCACAAGGAATTGTAATGACAGGACAAGGAGGAATGAATTTTTACTGGCAGAGGGGAGATTTAAATAGGATGTTAGAAGGAAGTTCTTTGCAGTGAGGGTGGTGAGACGCTGGCACAGGTTGCCCAGGGAGGTTGTGGCTGCTCCCTCCCTGGAGGTGTTCAAGGCCAGGTTGAGCAACTTGTTCTAGTGGGAGGTGTCCCTGCCTATGGCACAGGGGGGTTGGAACTGGCTAAGCTTTGAGCTCCCTTCCAACCTAAAGCATTCTATGATTCTCCCAGGACAGTGATTCCACCACTGCCCTGGGCAGCCTGTTGCAAATGTCTGACCTTGTTGCAATGGTTGTGTGCAGGAGAAGACATCATGTTCCCCTCTGCTCAGGAGAAGACAACACTTGACTTGAGCTCTCTACAGGATAAATTTAGTAATTCTACATTGCAGAAACTCCAAGTGCTGTTTTTTTGTGGATTCCTTCACTTAGATGAAGGAATTGTTTACAGAATCACATTGAATCACAGTATGTCAAGCGCTGGAAGGGACCTTGAAAGCTCATTCAGTCCAACCCCTGCTGCCACAGCAGGATCTCCTATACCAGATCACACAGGAATGCATCCAGGTGAGTTTGAATATCTCCAGAGAGGGAGACTCCACAACCCACCTTGGGCAGCCTGTTCTAGTGCTCTGTCACCCTCACAGGGAAAAATTCCTCCTCATGTTTTCATGGAACCTTCTATGCCTCAGATTCTACCCATTGCCCCTAGTTCTGGCACTGGGCATCACCCAGCAGAGCCTGGCTCCAGCCTCCTGTCACTCACCTGCACATCTTTATAACCATTGCTGAGGTCACCTCTCAATCTACTCCAAGCAGCACAGCCCCAGCTCTCTCAGGCTAACAGAGCTGTTCCATTCCCTCAGTCATCTTTGTGGCTCCATGATGGACTCTCTCCAGCAGTTCTATGTCTCTCTTGAACTGGGGGGCCCAGAACTAGACACAATTTAGATGATTTCTTTTTGGATCTCAATTTTTTTACATGAGCAGAGAAAATCTCTAGATGTATGCAGAGACAACTTTGGGTTGGTTTTTTTTTTTTGGCTTCTGATTCATGCAGTTCTGTGGAGAGCTGCTAGCATCACTGCCTTGGATCAGCCTTTATTTAGTGACTTGCTCAATATTTTAAACAGTTTACACCAATTCACACTGTGGATTTTCATTGTGGTTTTCCAGATACGTGTCTGCTGGCATCGGTGGGAAAAAAAACAGTAAACTACTGCATAACACTGCAAAACCCCCAAGCAATTTTTATCATACATTTTAACACATACTTTCACTCGACTTGCACAGTTCTGATCATCCCTCACCTCATTTATGGCTGTGCCCCAAATTCACTGACATTTGTGTGTGCAAAGCTGCAAAATCAGTGGAGTGCTGCGTCCAGTTCTGGAGCACCTGGGACAAGAGGGATGTGGAGATGCTGGAGTGTGTCCAGAGAAGGGCCACGAGGATGCTTAGAGGGCAGCAGCACCTCTGCTGTGAGCACAGACTGAAAGAGTTGGGGCTGTTCAGTTTGGAGAAGAGGAGGCTCCCAGGTGATATTCTTGTGGCCTTCCAGTATCTGAAGGGGGCTACAAAAAAGCTGGGGAGGGACTTTTTAGGCTATCAGGTAGTGACAGGACTAGGGGGAATGAAGCAAAGCTGGAAGTGGGGAGATTCAGATGGGATGTGAGGAGGAAGTTGTTGAGCATGAGAGTGGTGAGAGCCTGGAAGGGGTTGCCCAGGGAGGTTGTTGAGGCCACTTCCTTGGAGGTGTTTAAGGCAATGCTGGATGAGGCTGTGGGCAGCCTGACCTAGGGTAGGGTGTCCCTGGGCATGGCAGGGGGGTTGGAACTAGATGCTCCTTGTGGTCCCTTCCAACCCTGACTGATTCTATGATTCTAAGATCCTCACACTAAAATGACGCAGAAATTAGCCAGGAGGCTGGTACCAACAATCTCTGTTACTCCTTGTTGCCTACCATGGCTTCTAGAACATCAGGTTGAAGAAATCTCTCCTGCCTGTAATAGAGAATATTGTAACAGTGCAACAGGTCAGCTTTCAGCACGGGCACAAGTATGTGTGATCTCCTCACACTGGTACTTCATGCTCGAAACTACTTTGACCAGCTACAGACCTGCTTTCCTCTGTACGGTTCTGACATGTCATTGTGACATTCATGCTGCACACCATGCCAGGTTAAAATCTAAGCTTTGACCCCTGCCCTGGCTTCTGTTTAACTCCACAGCCTACACTCCTGTCTCTTGATCCTTGCTTTTTAAGCACACAACACCTCCAAGGTCACCTTAAGGTCTTTTAGGCACATCAGCAAGGCAAAGGAGCTTGTTTTGGTCTTTATACTCTGTGAACAAGCTTGCCTGCAGCAATTCTATTTCAAGTATCCTCATTCCCAGGTCAGTACAGCCTATTTTTTTTGTTGTGAGTTATCCCTGCCTCCCTACCACACGTATTTACCCTTGGACAACACCTACTTTTCAACCTCACCAGCATTCATCTACTGCTTCACAAGTTGTCAAATGACTACTCAGGCGCTAAAAACACCCAACCAAGTCTTCTCCAGAGTCTTAATTTAAGTGTTAGCAGGGAGCTGAAAATTAGCACTAACGGTCCTGCCTGCAGCTAGGAAAAAAAAAAACAAAAAACATAAAATAAATAAAATAGTGAGAACTGACACTTTAATGATTGCTAAGAAAGGCTGGGTGCTGAGTTTGCTACGTGCTCTCCATTCCACCTGCACCTGCCTACACTGGGTGCGTAAGCACTCGACCTACATCCCTGCAATTTCCCTCTTGAGGGTAGGAATGATCCAACTTTGGACAGAAAATGCCCATGTCAAGTGAGCTGGTGAGGCCCAGCCACCTGCTCAGGGCAGTCTAGAACACTGCCCGTGTTGCTGGCTGCACTGTGGGAAGCTCAACCTGCTGCTGCTCCCAAGTGCGTGTGCTGGCTTGAGGCTAATTGGAGGATTTTAATGAGCAAATAGATTATAGACTGAGAAAGGAAAATATTCATAGAATCAGTCAGGGTTGGAAGGGACCACAAGGATCATCAAGTTCCAACCCCTCTGCCATGCCCAGGGACACCCTACCCTAGATTAGGCTGCCCACAGCCTCTGCCAGCCTGGCTGCAAACACCTCCAGGGATCTGGCCCCAACCACCTCCCTGGGCAACCCATTCCAGCCTCTCACCACGCTCATGCTCAACAACTTCGTCCTCACATCCAATCTGAATCTCCTCACCTCCAGCTTTGCTCCATTCCCCCTAGTCCTGTCACTCCCTGATAGCCTAAAAAGTCCCTCCCCAGCTTTCTTGTAGGCCCCCTTCAGACACATTGGTGATGTCTCCTCACTCATTTGTTTATTGAGGCGTACCGAAGTCAGAACCCAAACAAAGATAAGGTAGAGCTGCTCAGGGTTACTCTGCCTGCTGATCTGTCTCCCTGGCTTCTAGCTGAATCTGTGTAACCCAGCTGTGCTGCTTTGAACTAATTGGAGGGTTTGAATGAGAAATCAGTCTACAGGCTGAGAAGGAAAAACATTCCAGTGTCTCCTTCACTCAATTGTTTACTGAAATGGTATAAAATCAAAATCAAAACAAAAATAAGACAGACTGCTTTGTGCCACGGCTGCTGCTGCATCTCTCCCTGCCTTCTTAGCTGGATCTGAATCACTTCTAACTACTTTCTTGCTGCTAACCCCCCTGGCTGATCTACTGTTGCTTATCTGGCATGTAAGACAGATACTGGGATAAGACTGGGAAGTGGGGGAAGGTGGTAGGGTGGTTGAAAATCTCCTCTTAGAGATTCTGATCTCTGGGAGGGCTGTGGTGTTTCTGTACTACCTTTTCACTGTATATATCTGTAAATATCTGTGATATATTGTAAATATCTGCTTGTATATTGTGCATAGCTGTAAATACAAAGCTTCATTCCTTAATTTCCAGCTGGATGAGTCTAGTGTGGTTTATTTCAAAGTGTGTGGGGTGGGGAACTACTTAACTTCTGCACTCAACTAATCAATTCCTGCTTCTAACCCCCCTGACCTATCTTCCTCACTTACCTGGCACTTGGGAACCCCTCTTGGGGACTCTGATCTCTGGGAGGGCTGTGATGTTTCTGTATTACCTTTTTACTGTATATATCTGTAATGTATTGTAAATATCTGCTTGTATATGGTGCAAAGCTGTAAATATAAAGCTTCTTTAATTAACTTCCAGCTGGCTGAGTCTAGCTTGGGTTATTTCGGAAGTGTGGGGGGGTAGGGTAACTTCCTGAACTACCACAGTGCATTAGTCCACAAAGTTCATCCTTAGACATTTCAGCTCAGTCATTTTCTTCAGCACCTGCTGTTTGCAGCTTTTACCTCCTGATCCACCTGAAACTCCTTTCTAGTCTTTTCTCTTTTTTTTTTTTTTTTGCTGGTAATCTCTGCTCAGACACCCATTTTTACATCCCTCTTCTCAGCCTTTGAGAACTTATTGCCTCTTTGCTGCTGACTTAGCAGCTATATCCCATACAACCACAAATGGTGCTTGCTCTGCTGAATGCTTTTAAATCAGTGCTGTGTGCTTTTCACTTTCAAATCATCTTCCCACTCACACGTGGTGTACAGGACTGCTTCCTGGCAGGCCAGCAGCTGGTTCACAACCCACAGACTGTGCAGCTCAGCAGTTGCCTTGACAAGGCTAACTTCCTATGACCACCTGACAAAACCAGCTGAGAGAAACAAGATGAGAAACACTTCAGTTCTCAAGTTTACTCATCTGCTGAGGGACCTAACACACCCTTCTGATACTTGCCTCATCTGCTATTTGCCACACCACCAGTCAAGGTCCGCTCTGTCATCCTCAAGGTGTGTGCCACCATGCTGCTCCTGTACTACGTCACCCAAGTCCCAACTCTGTGCTGTCACCACTGAGCAACATCACTCTGCAGTGCATTCGCTGCCTTTCATTTCAAGGACCAAACGTCTCCCCACTTTCTATTGGAGCTTTCTTCCTCTCTCCTTCCACTTTGCCTCAAATGCTAAGATCCTTTATCATAGAATGGTTTAGGTTGGAAAGGACCTCAAAGCTCAGCCAGTTCCAACACCCCACCATAAGCAGGGACACCTCCCACTAGAACATCCAACCTGGCCTTGAACACCTCCAGGGAGGGAGCAGCCACAACCTCCCTGGGCAACCTGTGCCAGTGTCTCACCACCCTCACTGCAAAGAACTTCCTCCTAGCATCCAGTTTCAATCTCCCCTCTGCCAGTTTAAACCCATTCCTCCTCATCCTGTCATAACAAGACCTTGTCAATGGTCCCTTTTCAGCCTTTCTGTAGCCCCCTTCAGATACTGGCAGGCTACTCTAAGGTCTCTTTGAAGCTTTCTCCTCTCCATGCTGCAGAGTTCCAACTCTCTCAGCCTTTCCTCATAGCAGAGGTGCTGCAGCCCTCTGTGCATCTTTGTGGCCCTCAGTTTAGCTGTGATACAGCTTCCTAGTGGCACAGCAGCATCTTGCCAGCAGACAGAAGGGGTCCCAATCTGCTTTGGTGTCAAAAGCCTATCATCCAGAGAACAGTTTTGATAGACTGCATTAAATCTGGTCCCTCCTAAATTGCTGCTGGCCATGGCCCATGCATAGCCAGCACCCACAGCTGGGCTTTCAGAATAGTCTGTGTTGGCTACATGGCCAGGTGCACAGTATGATTAACTGCACAGGGGAGGACCTGTTGGCGAGGGAGGCTCCAAACACACTGAACACTGCCAAGATTCCTCACGGATTGGGTTGGCCAGTTGTGCACACACTAAAAATAAAATGACAGCAGCAGACGACTGGGAAAAGCACTTAAACTTCAGACAGAAATCTGTGGTGACAAGTATTAAAATCTCACGTCAAAAAATTTAATCTAGGACATCACAGGTCCAGCTGAACTCCGAGCCCAGAAGCATTTTTCATCTTCCAGCTCCGGCTGTGCACCTTGGCTCCAAGTCAGCCCAAGGCTGAAGATGTGGGTGGGATAGGGACGAGTCACCCTGTGCCCCAGCAGCTCTCCATGACTGGAGATCGGAGGCTGCAGGAGACAGCGCTCAATACATCCCCCTGCAGTGACATAAAACACTAATTGGAGGATTTGAATTATAAATTAGTCTATAGGCTAAGAAATTACAACACTGATGATGCTACTTCGTTCATAGCTTTACTGAGAAAGAAAAAAAAATTGTTTAGGAGCTGTAACCCAAATATAGATAAGTCAGATGGTTTCTGAGTGCTCTGGGCTGTGGCTGCTCCTGCATGGCTTTCTCCTTTCCTAGCTGAATCTGAATAATTCCACTAACTTCTTTTCCTGCTGCTAATCCCCCCTGGTTAATCTACCTTCACCCATCTCCTGCATGAAACAGCTGGTGAGATAAAATTGGGGAAAGGGAGAAGGTGGTAGGGGTGGTTAAAAACACGTCTTAAGGATTTTCATCTCTGTGAGGGCTGTTGTGTTTCTGTATTACCTTTTTACTGCATATATCTGCAAATAACTGTTATACATTGTCAATATCTGCTTGGATATTGTGCGAAGCTGTAAACATAAAGCTTCATTTATCAACTTCCAGCTGACTGAGTCCTAGCCTGGGTTATTTTAAACTGGGGGGGCAGATAACTGCCAAAGCACCACAGCAGGAAACAATGCAAGCTGGAGAATTCCCAGCTTCTGCCTAAGCAGCTTTCTCTGCATGAACTTTGACATCTTTTAATTACGCTGCAAAGCCTGTAATAAGAGAAGCTACTCGGGCTACTAGGGGGATAGCAGGTTTGGTGGAACACAGGCAGTTTTAGAGAGAAAATGAGCAACAACCCTCACAAGATGAGGCATTTGAGAGGCATTGGAGTAAGTGCCTACAGCGGTTTATGAACAGATCCGGCGATGATGGTTCACAGTTCACCTATAAAGCTGTAAACAGTTTTGAGAGAAAGATTAATTTCGCAGAACATCTTGGAAATGTACTCTTCGGCTGTGATAGTCCCTAAAAGTTACATGTATTTGTGCTGTCTAATACAAATATATCAGAGGGGGAGATAAAAAAAATCTTTTTGCTGGAATGAGTAATCACTACAGTGTTGAGTAGTGCAATTCTCCCTCTAATTGTCTATTCCCTACTGCTGGCTGTTTCTGTGATTGAAGAACAAATATCAAAGAATAAATAAAGCGGATGCAAGAGATTTCTTCATACATGATGCCTAGGCTGCACTTTGCAGATGCAATCTCAGGCAATTCAATCACTGCACAACCAGGAGGTTGTTGTGCTGGTGGTGGCTCAGGAGTTGCTGTGGATGAAGGGTGAAAGAGTTGGAGATGTTCAGTCTGGAGAAGAGGAGGCTCCCAGGTGACCTTCTTATGGTCCTTCAGGATCTGAAGGGAGACTACAGAAAAGCTGGGGAGGGACTATAGGCTATCAGGGAGTGACTGGACTAAGGGGAATGGAGCAAAGCTGGAGGTGGGCAGATTCAGACTGGACAAGAGGATGAAGTTCTTCAGCATGAGAGTGGTGAGAGCCTGGAATGTGTTGCCCAGGGTGGTTGGTGGCACTTCTCTGAAGGTGTTTTCAGCCAGGCTGGCAGAGGCTGTGGGCAGCCTAATCTAGGGTAGGGTGTCCTTGCCCGTGGCAGGGGGGTTGGAACTTGATGATCCTTGTGGTCCTTTCCAACCCTGACTGATTCTATGATTTCTCTCTCCTCTGCCTCACCTCACCATAGCTTAATCATCTTCTATTTCTGCCTTAAGTTACAGCATCTCACTGGCAACAGAACAGGAGCTGATAGTATCTGGAAGACAAAGGCAAACTTCCTCTCTGAAGCACTGCAAAACTGAATCATGCATAGTAATGCCTGTCTTTAGAATAATTGAAGTCACTCATCACTTATGAGTTTCAAAGAACAAATCATTACAGTGTCTAAAGAGAATGAAACCTCCTATCTCTCTCTTTGCACAGCTCCCAGGAAGGCAATAGGATTTTGGCTACATACACACTGTAGATTGATGACTTCCCTCACACAATCCTGTACTGTCTGAGCACAAAGGGATGGCTGTAGTGACAGGTTGGCATCAGCAAGCTCACCCATTCTCACCTTTCCTCCAGGCTTAGCTCTCTTCAGGAGCATTTGGATCGTGCCCTTATTTTATCCTCTACCTTCAGACAGGACAGAGATCTCTTTGCCCTTGTTAAAAGTCACCAAAACCAACCTCTCTTTACCCTGAGACACTGCTGGCTGCCTATGATTGAGGTAGAACTTGCAGCAGTCCATTAGCACTTGCACACACCAACTGGTGGCAGGACTTTGGATGATCTTTGAGGTCCCTTCCAACCTAAACCATTCTATGATTCTGCTCTGGCAGGGAGGCTGGATCAGACGATCTTTCGAGGTCCCTTCCAGCCCCTGATATCCTATGATTCTGTGACTTCTTCTGGTGATACCACTCATAGCCTTCCTGTATGCACCTTCCTTCACCTATCTAATGGCTCTACTTCCATCACACTTTAAATCTACTGCTATCCCAATTCAAAACTAAACCTCACCCTTAACAAAAGCCACTGAGTGCTCCTTACCCTTACCACAGACATACGCTTCAGGACCTGAAGACAGCACTCTCCACATCTTTGTTCTCCTGAATAACAGAAATTAATGAGAAGACCAAACAAGAATTTGGCAAGATGACTCCATGTTCTCCTCTGAAACTGTTTCTCCTAGTACCTAAGTACAGGCACTGAACTCACACTGAGCTCAGGTTTCCCATGGTTTAGACAAGCAGCAATTGTCACAGTGCTTAATCACTAATGCTTGAGTGACACAGGAACACAGCTTGTCTGGTATGAGGCTACACCACAGCAGAGCAAACTTTGCCAGAACCTGAAATGTGTGGATGTATCATCCGTGAAAGTACATCCTGAAACCACACATCCCTCAATAACCACCTCAAGAGCCAGTTTAACACAGCAACAGCATCAAAGGGAGCACAGGACGAGATGGGACAATAGGAAAAGAAACGAGGTTGGGCCAGGGGAGGTTTGGATTGGAGATTTGGAAAAAAAGTGTTTCCTGAAAGAGTGGTGAGGTGTTGGAACAGACTGCTCAGAGAGGTGATGGAGTCACCATCCCTGGAGGTGTTCAAGAAGCTGTGGATGTGGTTCTTCAGGATATAGTTCAGTGGTCATGGTAGTTGGGTTGTGGTTGGACTCGACGATCTTCAAGGTCTTTTCCAACCTTAATAATTCTATGATACCCAGATTTGGATAGATACAACCTGAGAAGACACACACCACAGAAAGCGAGCTTTAAGAGACCCAAGGTTGTTGCTATAGAGTCAGAGATTGGTTTTGTCAGGAGGAGACCTTCTAAGATCAAGTCCAGTTAACTCACTACCATATGAACAGAGGATGGACACCAAAACCCTCCCCTTAGTTTCTGAGGAACACACACTTTGTTATCCATGCTCTAATTACACTCTTGATTTGATTTAGGTCCAAATGAAACCCTGAGCCATGCTCTCATTAAAAAACACTTATATTCCTATACTCTTTAGGTAAGCAGCTAATTTTAAATGGCTGGAAGATAAATTAATTGCATTAATTTTAATAACATTCCATTTCCAAGTCTAGGAGAAAATGAAATGAGATCAGTTAAACAGATAATGCTGCACACATTTTCATCATTCACTGATTTACTGGAAAGATTCGATGCAATCTGAGCAGCAACTCTGTTGCACTTGGGAAAGAATAATAAACTGCACCAGGACAGGTTGGAAGGTGATCTGCTGGAGAGCAGCTCTGTAGAGAGGGACCTGGGAGTGCTGGTGGAGAACACCCCTGGCACAGCAATGTGCCCTTGTGGCTAAGAGGGCAAATGGGATACTGGGGTGGATTAAGAGTGTGTCCAGCAGAACAAGGGAGGTTCTCCTGTCCCTCTACTCTGCCCTGATGAGACCTCATCTTGAGTACTGTGTTCAGTTTCGGGCTCCCCAGGTGAAAAGGGACAGGGATCTGCTGGAGAAGGTCCAGCAGGGGGCTCCAAGGATGCTGAGGGGACTGGAGCACTGCCTGGTGAGGAGAGGCTGAGACACCTGAGGCTGCTTAGTCTGGAAAAGAGAAGATGGAGAGGGGATTTAATCAATGTTTATAAATATCTGAGGGCTGGTCAGGAGTGGGGGGACAGGCTCTGCTCACTTGCTCCTTGGGATAGGACAAGGAGCAATAGATGGAAGCTGCAGCACAGGAGGTAACTGCTTGCAAATATAAAATCTAAAGATTTAGTTATGCATCAAGTCAAGGATATAAATGTTTCTTGCAGCAAAACCTCAAACCCAGCTGAATACTTCATCCACCAACCTACTGAATCACAACCTGCAGGTCCCTGACCATTATTTTTCCATGATAAAGACTCAGCTGGCTGCAATTTCAATCACCATGGCATTTTCAAATAGGATAATCTACCAGAAAAGAGGAGGCACAAGTTTCAGCCAGCCCTGCACCTTATCCCACGACGCTGCTCATGTTCATTCTAATTTACCAGGCTCCTATATAGCAGGAGCAGTCTAAGTAGCATGTCAGATATGCTCTCAGTTGTCTCAATAAAACCTTTCCATCCTAACTTGATTTTTCCTCCCATGGGGGTTGCACATTGACTACTGCAATGATTCCCCTGCAGTTATTTAATTAGAGCCTAATCTTACCTGCTCCCACAGAGCGAGGCTTTCTGCCCTAGTATCCATGAACAGCTATTTGGCAGCAGTGTTGGCTCTGCTGGTAAGAGCTGCCTTTCCTCTTTAGCACTCTCTAGGGCAGGATGTGATGTTCAGTTCCTCACAGCATCCCTGCCCTGCTGTGGTCCAAAGAGGCCCTGGGGTGCAGGTTGCCCATAGTCGAGGTCCCTCCAAGCCAACAGCAAGGAACTAGGGGGGAGGTGGCAGAGGCAGAAAGGGAAGGAAGGGGAGCAGACAGGTATGGATGTTGCTGGGGGAAAGGGCTGCCCTTCCATCGTGAGCCAGCAAAGCAGAATGCAGCCAAGAGCAATTACTTCAGGGTGGTTCCCAGTTTGCACAACACCAGGGCGCTAGGAGGCTGTTAAGTGTTCACCTGCAGACGAGTCTCCATTACAACTGTTCGGCCAATTAACTCTTATCATCATCAACCTGTTCAAAGTAAACTTGTCTCTGGTGCCTCTACAGCCAGCCAGAGAGAAAGAAAAAAAAAAAAGAAAAGAAAAAAGAAAGTATAATCACAAACCAAGTGCAGGCATTTCCCTTAGGGAGGTTTTTAAAACACCCATGGGGACCAGAATCCATGCACAGAGCTCAGAACTGATCATCTTGTGAATGAGGTTAGAATAACATTGGTTTTTAAAAGATACTACCAGGTGAAATGTTGGTTTGTTGTTTTTTTTTCCCCCACTTAGAGAAAATATAAAGTACCCTTAGGCAGCTTCTCCCAAGCATCCATAAGGTTCCCTCCAAGGCACAGGGGAAATACATCACATCTCTTGTATTTTTAATTTCCCAGTTTTGCTTGTGAATTACATTACTTAAAACACAGGTTTGCATGATATTAGCAGACCTGTCCTTCCCTAGCACCTCTGGCAGCATTTTAGGCTTCCTACATTTGGGAAGCCCTAAAAGGTACGCAGGTTACTTCGCTGCTACAAGGCAACTGAAGACAGAACAAGGCGGATGGTTAATGTGAGGAAGAGGAGGCTGAGGGGAGACCTCATTGCTGTCTACAACTACCTGAAGGGACATTGTGGGGAGGCTGCTGCTGGGCTCTTCTCACAGGCAGTTGGAGACAGAACAAGGGGGAATGGCCTCAAGATGAGGCTGGGGAGGTTTAGATTGGACATTAGGAAAAACAAGTTCCCCAGAGAGCTTGTGGAGTCTCCTTCTCTGGAGACTTTCAAAACCTCTCTGGACTCAGCCCTGGCCAACCTGCTGTGGCTCATCCTGCTTTAGGTGGATCTGGGGAAAAAGTGACTACGTCAGTGAGAATGACACTGTTGGGGCCCCTAAGGACAGTATAAACCAAGCTGGGGAACACACTCAGAAACCAAGCCAAAACCTGCTCTGGGAAATGGGGAAAAAGATCCCAAATGGGGAAAAAAATTAAAATCCCCAAAAAGGAGCAGATCCAGGATGAGCAAATGCAGGCAGCAACAGGATTTATCTTAAGGCCTGCAAAAGGCAAGATAAGAAGCCAATAAAAGAAAGGAAGAGGTAGTGATGGTGATGTTTGGTAACAGCAGGTCAGAGCAGACTCCTAGGCAGCCCACAAGCTCCCAGGGCATCTCTTACTGCAACAACAGTGCTTCGGGCACAGCCTCTCTCCAGAGGGCTCAGAAATCAATAACCTGGAGAGCGACTGCCCTCAGCAAGCAGCAGCTAATTACAGAGACCACTGAAGGCATTCATTGACAGATGTACCACTTCTTTCTTTATTAGACTGACTGTAACAACTTTCCTAGACTCACACTAAACCTCCTTCAGATTCCAAGAAATAATGGACACAAAAGACCTCAAAGCCCCAAACTCCTGCTGTTCCCCAAAGAACAAAGGCAGAGCTTTGGCTCAGTCCAACCTCCACTGCTTTGTAGGTTTTTTTTTATATTATCCCATATTTTACTGCATGATCCATTTCTGAGTCAGTAAAATTCTAAACAGCCTCCTCGAAGAAGCTGAGTAAATATCTGATTTAATGGTTTCTATTTAAAAAGTGCTACAGCCGCCCTCCTGTGCTATCTGTTACCTGTAACTGGGAATCGGTTTTATCTCATCCTAGCACCTAGGGCAGATTTTTGTGCCTGATGTTGTAGTAAAATAGCTTAGACAGCAATAACCTGGAGTTGGATATATTTCCTAGGGCTCTGAACTGGTGACAAAGCATTTACAAGCCATACATAAACTGCAACATGCAAAGGAGAGACCAAAATGAAGTCTTCTCTTCTTCAGCAGAACACCAAAGGAAGTTTGGGGAACTGAAGAATTGCAGCCCAGACAGCAGCTGTGTGCTGGGCTGCAGCAAGAGTAGCTGTTGGCAGCAGGGCAAGGGAGGGGATTCTGCCCCTTTGCTCTGCTCTTCTCACACCCCACCTGCAGCACTGTGTGCAGTTCTGGAGTCCCCAGCACAAGAAGAACATGGAATTGTTGGAGAGAGTCCAGAGGAAGCCACCAAGATGCTGAGAGGGCTGCAGCAGCTCTGCTATGAGGACAGGCTGAGAGAGTTGGGACTCTGCAGCATGGAGAGGAGAAGGCTTCCAGGAGACCTTAGAGTAGCCTGCCAGTATCTGAAGGGGGCTACAGGAAGGCTGGGGAGGGACTATTCACAAGGTCTTGTAATGACAGGATGAGGGGGAATGAGTTTAAACTGGCAGAGGAGACATTTAAACTGGATGTTAGGAGGAAGTTCTTTACAGTGAGACACTGGCACAGGTTGCCCAGGGAGGTTGTGGCTGCTCCCTCCCTGGAGGTGCTCAAAGCCAGCCTGGATGAGGCTTTGAGCAACCTGTTCTAGTGGGAGGTCTCCCTGCCTATGGCACAGGGGGTTTAGAACTGGATGAGCTTTGAGGTCCTTTCCAACCTAAACTAGTCTATGATTCTATCTTCCTATGCTTTTTTTCCTGGCTTAGCTTATTCCTTTATGGAGTTTGGTTTTGTTTTGGGTTTTTTTTCCCCTCTCTCTCCCCAGAGCTCTTCTGTCAACTTGCATTCAACAATTTTACCTGAGTAAATCTGGCCTCAAAGTGGTTACACACCAGGCAGCCTCAGCTTGATGCTGGATTCAAAATGTTTTTCACCTTTTCCCTCTCAGTGAGCTTGGAAGGCAGAAATGAGGACAAATTTCTTTCTTAATTGCTGACATCGTTTTGTGACCATTGCCTATTTAACTGCCATTTTTTATGCTGTGTACTCATGCCCTAAACTGCCCCAATTTTTGTTACAGAATCATAGAGTCAGCCAGGTTGGAAGAGACCTCCGAGATCATCCAGTCCAACCTATTAATATGTCCTGGGATTATTCAGAACCCTGCACTTTTTGGAAGAAGCCGAAAGCCATTTCTGAGTGTGACTGCTCACACTATGATGGTTCAGGAGTTAGCCTCCCACTTCCACTTTTAATTCACCCAGCCTAGACTCAGCCAGCTGGAAGCTAAGGAATGAAGCTTTATATTCACAGCTCAGCACAATAAACAAGCAGATATTTACAATAGATTGCAAATATTTACAGCTATATACATTAAAAAGGCAATACAGAAACACCACAGCCCTCCCAGAAATCAGAGTCCCCAAGAGGGGTTCCCAACCACCCTTCCACCTTCCCCCCACCCTTCAACTTTATCCCAGAATCTGCCTTATGATGTAAGGTGAATTAGAAGGATCGGTGAGGGGGGTTAGAAGCAGAAGTGATTAGTTGGGTTCCACAGATGCAGGTAGAAGCCAGGGAGAGAGAGAGCTCAGAGTCCGTAGACAGAGCCTGACACTGCCTTATCTATGTTTGTGTCCTTGCTTTTGTACATCTCAGCAAACCTCTGAGTGGACATTCCCATTTTTTTCTTTTTCCACAGCCTATCATCTATTTTTTCCTCAATAAAATATTCCAGTTAGCCTCAAACCAGCACACACTCAAACGGACCACACCACATCACCCTAAGCATGTGGTTCTCTGGCAGAACTCCTGCCTGCACCTCAGATTTATAAACCCACATCATCTGCATGGGGACTTGCTGCCTTTCACTACACAGCCATGCTGGACCTTAATTTTCCACGCTCTACTCTGCTCCTTAGTCATGGATAATGCTGCTGTTTCAGCAGCATTAGTTAAGCCTTATTTTGATAGTTAAAACCATCTCTGGAATGGAGGCAGGCGTGGGGTTAAGCCTCAGACTTGTATCTGCTGTGTCATCATGGGCACGACTGCTCCCCTGGCTCTGGCTTCTCACACAGGAAAATGTAAGGATAGCTACTACACTTTTATGAGGGATGGAGGAGGGGGAAAAAAAAAGGCTTCACTAATTGAAATAAAACCTGAAATGCTGCCAAATTCAACTGTGAAGCCCAGGAGTCTATCTCATGCCTGTTTCTCAAAGATATGCTAAGCATTTTTTGGGTGCCTACATCTATCAATCTTTTTTGTGTCTGGATGCCCATTTTAGCATCATTTTGGAAAGCATCCAAGGTGGTGCACCATCTCAACCTCCTTTTAAGATTTCCTGACCAGCTGGAAGAATGAAATTAGTCAGTGGTGCCTGGAAAGAAGAGGAAGTCTGACTGTGCTTTCCAGAGGTTCAAATGACTGAGTGGAGAAGTGTAACAGGTTCTACACTCCACAATCACATCTAGCACCAAACTGTGTATGGTCCATTGCAAGACTTTGAAATGAAGTGTGGGAATGAGAAAACAGGGAGATCAGAGGCAAGAAGTTAGCTTGCCTGAAAGTTCTCTCTCAGGCACTACTTGTTCATAGAACCATAGAATGGGCCGGGTTGGAAGGGAACCCACAAAGGTCACCCAGTCCAACCTGCCCTGCAGTCAGCAGGGGCATCCTCAACTAAATCAGGTTGCCCTGTTGAGCCTCACTTTGAATGTCTCCAGGGATGGGGCTCAAACACCTGCCTGGGCAACCTGTTCCAACGTTCCACTCCCTGACATCCTAAAAAGTCCCTCCCCAGCTTTTTTTTTTTAGCCCACTTCAGGTACTGAAAGGCCACAATAAGGTCACCTGGGAGCCTTCTCCTCTCCAGACTGAACAGCCCCAACTCCCTCAGTCTCTCCTCACAGCAGAGGTGCTGCAGCCCTCTGAGCATCCTTGTGGCCCTTCTCTGGTCACCTTCCAGCATGTTCATGTCCCCCTTGTAATAGGGGCAGAATTGGAGCTCCAGAACTGTCCTTGTATCAGAGATGCTCCAGCCCCCTCAGATCTCAGATGGAAAGCAGACACAGACATTCAGATATCACTGTGGGAGATGTATTTGAAAAAAAGAAAAAAGAAACCAACAGTGCAATGCTTACACCAGAAGAAAGACCTGCTGCAGTCCTAAAACATCTTGCAGATGGGAGAATCAGCTTCCTGACAAGTCCTTTTGTAAGTGATTCAATGGAAACATTTAAAGAACATTGTCCCACTTCAATTAGAGAAGTTGCCACATGTAATAATTAATATTTAAGTGTAGCAGAGCTGTATCTTTCAGTCTTCATCTGGTGGTGTAAGCTGAATCTGCATAATAGGTGTGGGGTTTAAGTTTTGCCTTGCTTTAACATCCAGTGAGATGCTGACAGAAACTGATCCAGTTCATCACTTTTTCAAAACTGTAATGAAAAAAACTCCGCTCCAAAAGGGTTTTCATGTGGCAGGAAAAAAAAAAGCACAAAGAGACTCAAACACCAGCTCAAACTGGCATCAGATTTAGAAACAGATCCCACATCTCTGACATCCCAGTCCAAGCTTGTGTCATCTGTTCTTCCCTGCCTCCTTGCCTAGAGCACAAATCTGATCAGGAGCAGCTGAGCAAACTGAGGTTGTTTCAACTGGAGAAAAGAAGGCTCGGGGGAGACCTTCTGGCTTTCTACAACTACCTGAAAGAAGGTTGGAGCCAGGTGGGTATCGATTTGTTTTCCTCGAGTAACAAGCAATAAAGCATGAGGAAATGTCTTCAAGTTGTGCCAGGGGAGGTTTAGGTTGGACATTAGGAAAAAAAATCTTCACTGAAAGGATTGTCAAACCCTGGCAGTGGCGGAGTCCCCATCCTTGGAAGTGTTTAGAAGCTGTGTAGATGTGGTGCTTGGGGACATGATTTAGTGGTGGCCTGGCAGTCCTCGGTTGACTTGGTAATCTGAAAGGTCTCTTCCAACCAAACCAGTTCTGTGATTCCATGATTTATTTGTACCAGTTCTTATTGTCTGCTGCTGCAGTGGATTACAGGCTCTGCATGCACAGCTGGGGCTTACAAACTGGATATATCTTTTTAATAAGAAATGTTTAAAATCTTTATTTTAATTGTCAGCAGCCATACATCACCCACCAGCTTGTTTCCTTTTCTGAATATGAATGTACACTTCTTTCATTTCCTAAGCTGCTGATCATTCATCTAAGGCTAGAGAAGGCAATAACTGCACTCATGATAACCGGGCGGGGGGAAAAAAAAAAAAAATCAATTGAGCTGTAAATAAGCTCGGTTACAGCTCCTAGAATCATAGAATCAGTCAGGATTGGAAGGGACCACAAGGATGCTTAAAATGGAGATTTCTGGAAGTGAGCAAAAGGGGAATTTCACAATCACGCTGGGATATTCCTAGACAGGAGGAGACTCAAGTGCTGCAGACCTAATGAGGTCGAATAATTTGCCACAGATTGCTCCACTTTTCCGTTTTGCCTTATGAAAACCAAAACACACCAAAGAGCAGTGCAGGAATGCATCAAGAGGCAAAACAGGAGAGGAAAGGCATGGGGGCGGGGGGAGGGTTCAATAAAGACAGTGGGGAAAAAAAAACCCAAAACTGAGCTATGAGAAATCCTGATAATCTTGAATATGTTTCTCAGAAGACTATGGAAGAAAGCTGGATTTGGTTGCTTGCCAAAGAACAGAGGAAAAGGTCTTTAAGCTAAATCTTCCTGGATCAAGGATGACATCTGACCACTGAGAAACAAATCCTTTACAGTTTAGTAAGTAGCAAAGCCTAAATAACTCCACCAGAGCACCATATATTAACACACAGCTGCCAAGTATGCCAACAGGAGCTCTAACTATTTAATCATAGAGGAATTTTAGGCTTAGACTGCCAGGCTGACATATAAATATTTTCTGAGTCCAAAAAGAACCTCTCAAACTTCCATCCCAAGTGCACACAGGCTCTGTTTCCCCATACCTCACTGCAGGTACGAGTCAGGTATTTCCAGGCTTAGACTCAACATCCTCATGTGAGGCTCAGACTATCTACTATTAATTTTATCTTGATGTCCACTGTGGCTGAGTTCTCTCGGCTGCATCCAGAGGCAAAGGGCCCAGCCCTCATAAACAAGTAAGTAAATCAGAGTCCTATGGCTGGTCAGCCAGATTTACTGCTAGAGAGCACAGCAAATACTTTCCACAAGGAGCAGCTTCTCTCCTAATCTGGGACTCATTTAGAGAATCATTAGATGAGGAAGAATGAAGAATGCTCTTGTCCTAGATACCTACAAACACGTTGGTGCTGGAGCCCAGGTGCCCCTGTTAATTGGCACTGACTTTCATAAGAGCCCACAAGAATATTCATAGAACTGAGAGCACATTTCTAAATGATTCATGTTGCCAGTCCTCAATTATCCATTTGCAGCACCATTATCATATTAAATGTGTGACGTTATGTGCACTCTTCATTATGTTCAGTGCCATCCTTTATTCTATTTATAGACCAAAACCTGAATCTTAAACAGACAAATCCATTTCTGGGAAGCTTTGCCATCATTTTAGTCACTGAAATCTTGATTTTTGAGATCTAAAAAAAAAAAAAAAAAAAGTTTGTCTGACTGGAATATAGCACAAGATTGCAGACCAGTTGAGCTCCATGGGCAACCTTTGGAGATCAGCACAACACTTCTGGGACAGTCTTATGGGAAGCAGCGCAGACTGCTTCTCAGCATTCCTCCATCTGCCCTCTGGGTGGGTCAGTGTCTTCTCTCTAGTATCAGGTGATAGAAGAAGAGGAAATGGTCTGAAATTGTGCCAGGTTTAGATTGCAATGAGGTCTCCCCTGTGCCTCTTACTAGGGAGGTGGTGGAGTCGCTGTCCCTGGAGGTGTTCAAGAAACTGTGGACATGGCACTTCAGGCCATGGCTTAATGGCCACAGTGGTCTTAGATCAATGATTGGACCTGATCAGCTCTGGGCAGCCTGATCTAGGGCAAGGTGTCCCTGGGCATAGCAGGGGGGTTGGAACTGGCTGATCCTTGTGGTCCCTTCCAACCCTGACTGATTCTGTGATTCTATGACTGATGATCTTAGAGGTCTTTTCCAATGAAAACAATTCAATGATTCTGTGCAGCCTCTGGAAAGCTAGGGAAAAAAAAGCTGCTGAAAATGACACTCAGTATGAACCTTCAGCAGCAGCATAAGAGTTCTGATGAAGGAGTGAGAATTACAAAAGGTTGCATGCAGAGTAATAACCAAATGAAAATAAAATAAAGCAAACCCTCCTGAGAGACAAAAGTGATGATGAAGCATACCAATACCTTTGGAGTTTGAGAGTGGTTTAGTCTATGGGATACAAAAAACCACAAACCAAGCACAAACCCAGATTGTTATATGATTGGGAGTTAACTGTGTTGACATTTAAAGAACAAAGAAATTGAGAGCTAAAGGAGGCTTGCATCTGTATGATCAGAAAGTTCATGTCTTCAGCAAGCCTGAAGAGCTCATCCTCTGAAAGCCAAGAGGATGGCTTCCCAGAAGTGATTGTCAGTATTGTGCAGCTAGGCCGGTGACAGGAGTATCTTGCTAATTGAATTCTGCACAATTTGAAGGGGTAGACACTCCTCAAATACAAGCCCAAAAAGCAGAAAGGAGTTACGAAGTCAGGATCAGGAGATCTTGAAAAGCTGCAGAGGATTAAGACTAAGCCAAAGCTACTTAAGTCTGGGAGGAAAACAGCAGATTTAAGTGAAAAATTAGATATTTCAAATTTGCCTTTTGACCTGTTCATTAGAGGATGACATGGAAAAAATACTTTCTCATGAAGAAGCTGTTCTCCAGGACTATTTTCACAGAAATCATAAGACTGAGAAAAATCCATAACCAAAAGCCTCTTCAATAATACAACTGCCATCTGCAAACTTACTGATGTTGGACTCAATCCCCTCATCCAGATCATCAATAAAGATATTGAACAGGATGGGACCCAGCACTGATCCCCAGGGCACACCACTACTGACTGGCTGCCAGCTGATGTGGCACCACATAGATATGGTGCTGAGGGACATGGCTTGGTGGTGACCTGGCAGTGCTGGGTTACTGTCTGATCACAGTGATGGTCTCTTCCACACAAAGCGATTCTCTGATTCTCTGGAAATAAGGCTCCTGAAATGCTGTAACAAGTATTTGGTGAAGTACTTAGGAAGCTGACTTAAAAAAAAAAAAAAAGAAGCCATTGAGAGACTTTAGTCCAAATGTTTGTGAAGACTTCAGCACAGCTGGCAATGTCAGTGCTCTCTGGGCACTTCCAGGTCAAAGACCTCCCTTCAGGGCCAACAGATCTGCACCTGAGCACACCCATAAGTCACAAATGCCTCTAGGTCAGGTCTGGCTACGTGACTCAGTAACACTCATCTACAGCATTCAAACAACCTCCAGCAAATCAGTCTTGCACTTCACTGCAGTAGGTTTGGGATTTTTTTTCCACTTTTTGTGAACTTCTTTGGTTGGTTTGCTTGTTTTGAGAGGTTGTTTTTAGGCTGGCAGGCTCCTATCAGGATGAATTTTCCCTCTCTATGGCATTTCTAACAGCTCCCTCTTTCTGCACTGCTCTCCTGGGGAGAAGGGCACAAGGAAAGAACAGCACCAAGAGATCTTGCTCTGTGGCTGTGTCTCTAAGGTAACAAATCTGGCTGAGAGCAAAGGCTTATCAGCTGCTGCATGCACACTGCCACCACACTGCCTGCAAAACCAGAGCAGGCATCTGCCTGAGGTTGTTCTAAGTGATCAGAGACCTCACGGAAATGGATCTGAAAATGATTGTGCATGGATGCACCATCTGCTGCACGGATGGGAACAGCAGAAAGGTAACAGCAAATCATAGCAGTAGAGGACCCCCAGCCAGGGAACCATTACTGCACAGGGCTAAATTGTCCCCATGCATTGGCCTTCACTGATGTTAAACCTTGGACAAGCCACGGAAAAGGGAAAGGGAAAATAAAATAAAAATAAAGAGAAAAAAAAAAAAGCAAGTCTGGAGTGACTGGGTTCCTCTACACACTACTGAGCATTATTCTATCAAAATCAGACAGTATCCTTAGTCTAATGCGTATATGGCACTTAAGAGAAGCTGAGGACTGGAAGGAGTCACCCAGAAAAGTTCTGGATGCCTCATCCCTGGAAGTGTTTAAGAGCAGGCTGGATGAGTCTTTGAGCAACCTGGTCTCGTGGGAGGTGTCCCTGCCCACGGCAGGGGGGTTGGAACTGGATGATCTTTAAGGTTCCTTCCCACTCATGCCATTCTATGATTGTATTAAAAACTGCTCCATCTGGGCACAGCTGCCCCTGGAGCCCCAGAGAGCTCATGCAGAGCTGGCACTAGACATGACTTAGGCACAGAAGGGCAGGGCACCATATGTGCTTAAGAACCAAACAATTCCTAGGACACACTTCTAGCATTATGGATTCTGTTTTCCATCCTCTGCCAGACAGAAATGGGTCATTTGCCTTGTTGGAGGAAGTTAATTTAAGAGCTACTCAATGCCATACTATAGGCTAAGCATTCAGTGCTGTAGGAGGCTGCTCTCCCATTTCAGGGTGCACAGTGTCTCCCACTGCCTCTTACACATCCCCTCCAATTGCAGTCTGGTTGGCCCATAGGAAGGAAGCATTCCCACTCTACTGCTGTGTCATCAAGAATTCTTGTTTATTCCCTCCAATTACTTTCTATGAAATCATAGCATCACACGGGTTGGAAAAGAGCTCCAAGATCAAGTCCAACCCTTAACTTCGTGCTGCCAAGCTCACCACTAAACCATGTCCCAAAGTGCCATGCCTACACCTTCTCTGAATACCTCCAGGGATGGTGACTCCAACACCTCCCTGGGCAGCCTGTTCCAATGTTTGACCACTCACTCAGCAAAGAAGTTTTCCTAATATGCAACCTAAACCTCCCCTGGCTCAACTTGAGGCCATTTGCTCTTGTCCTATTCCTGGTTACTTCTGAGAAGAGACCAACACCCACCTCATTAGAACTTCATTTTCATTTATGGACACTTCTCTGTGGTCCTCCACATCCTCTTCTATGTCCTGTCAAGCTTTAGAAACAAAGGAGTAGGCATCCTTTATCTTGAGGTTCTGCACTGCTTATGTTTACTGTCCCTGTGCCTACAACCTCCACACAGATGTCTCTGGTACACAAAAAGCAGCAGCAGGACAACGGTATCAATGCAAACTGCTTGCATTTCCCCAGGGATTATTCCCATCATGGAGATATTACTTGTTTGCTGATTGGTAGCAGTGGCAAGGCTTGCTGATGCTCCTGCCAACATTCCATTCCTTGACAGTATCTATCCATAAATACATTCATTTAGATTGCTAAAATCTTCATTAAATCAAACACCAGGCATATTAAACAGAAACCTTGGCTTCAGCACTTGCAATGTTGGCTCTCAACTGCCAAGAAAGTGGTTTCGGGTTTTTTTGGTTTTGTTTTTTTTTTTTATGGTGAGGCAATAGAGTTTTCCTTTGAAAAAGGAACTGCTATTAAAATAAATTAAAAAAAAAAAATCAATCAGCTATTTTGTGGAATTCTGGTGACTGACAAGTTGCTTTTCAGTGGAAGATAACCAGAAGTAAAATTTGGATAGCATTTGATTGATGCTATTAAAGCTGCTGAGCTTTAATACTAATTAGGTGCCTGCAGCTGATGTTACTGCTGCAGTTTATGTAGGCTGTTGCATTAATGGAAGACCAAAGCCATGAGTGCTTCTGCTGGAGACAATCAATGAGTGAAGAAAGGCAAGTCTGTCTCATGAGAAGCTGAAATTCTGGGGCTTCCTTCCATCTCACATTAGCACAGATCTGCCTCTAACCTACTCTCCAAATGTTGGAATTGCACACAGATTGGAAAGATCTGTTTCCTACCGACTCTGGTTCCTATTACCGTGTCAGTCAAAGCATTCAATTCACTAGCAACTGCTGCCTCCACAAAAAGAAAGCCTTAAAGAAATCAGCAAGTCTCACAAGTAGCAGGAGGTGACACAAGTGGACCTCAAAGGCAAGCCTAATGCTGACGCCAGCTCCTCTCTGCAAACTCCCTGCAGCCAAACCTTTGTACATCATCATCAGAATGTCATCTTCAGCACAGGAGATGCAGACAAAGCTGGTTGAGAAATAGGACCCCCTGATGGCAGAAAAAGGAGCTTTACATTTTTTTCCCCCCTGTTGTTCTTGAGTCTCATTTTTGGCCAAAATGGGGCTAAATGCAAATGTTTCAGTATTTCCAGAGAACCAACATCCTCCCTGAGCCTTGCAGCTACTTGGTAAAAGTGACTTTTCCATCAGACTCACTACTGATGCTGTCAGGGAAATAGATGCTTCTCTTTTGAACTCTGCTTTTGGTTTTGTGGAAGACTTCATCAAACACAGCACACTCTGAATCAGAGAATTCTGCCCCAGGAATGAGCACTTCAGGAGGAAACTTTGTGTTACCAGACATTTGCTGCACGTGGTTCTCAGAGGCTCTCAACAGCTGCTGTATCATAGGAGTAGGGAGAAGTTTTATTCCTCAGTCAGGATCCAAACTCAGTATTTGCACTGAAACTTCCATTCTTTTCTGCCTTTATAGTTGTGGTGTCCTGCTGCTTCCTTCACTAGAGATTTTTTTTTTTTTTTTTAAATCTCATCTGGTCACCTTTTAACCAAGACTACTTTTCCAGCATAATTACGTGCTACATTTGCCAGTTAATCTGATGCTGAAATATCAGCTCTTCTGGAAAGAAATGCACCATGGTGCACACACAATGCACAAGGAGCTGGCAGGCAGCTTAAAACAGGAGTTTGCAAAGGTGAAGTGGTTCCTGAAATCACTTTGCTCTAGCATGTGCTGTGAGTCTCACAGCTAGCTGGAGGAGAGTAGGGTGAGAGAGGATATTAGGAAGAAGTTCTTCAGTATGAGGGTGGTGGGATTCTGGAATAGGCTGCCCAGGGTGGGTGTAGATGCCTTGGCCACCAGGGTGGTGTTCAAGGGCAGGTTGGACGAGGCCTTGAGCACCTGAGCCTAGTCAAGAGGCATCCTTGTCCAGGGCAGGGAGGCTGGATTAGATGACCTCTAAGGATCCTTCCAACCTGAGCCATTCTATGATTCTATGAGCATCTAGAGTGGAACTGCTGGAGAAAGTCCAGAGGACAGCCACAAAGATGATCAGAGGACTGGAGCACCTCTGCTATGAGGACAGGCTGAGAGAGTTTGGGCTTTTCAGCCTGGAGAAGAGAAGGCTTCAAGGAGACCTTACAGCAATCTTCCAGTATCTGAAGGGGGCTACAGGAAGCCTGGGGAGGGAATATTCACAAGGTCTTGTAATGACAGGAGGAGGGGGAATGGGTTCAAACTGGCAGAGGGGAGATT
>VWZI01018113.1:242746-283364 GCA_013396835.1 Psilopogon haemacephalus | reverse complement strand
AAAAAAAAAAAAAAAAAAAAAAGAAAAGCCCCAAAATTTAGTCACAGCTTGAGTTTGCAATATCACAAAGTGAAGGGCAATTAAACCATTTATATGCAATTTTAATTCTGCTTACAGAAGCTGCTTGGCACAGCTGGAGCCATGGCTATGTAATTCTACCACGGGATGGCTACACTATATTAAATAAAGAACAGAAAAGAAGCCAAAACCACCCTGAATTTCTCAGGCTATCGATGGACAGCAACTGCTGCCTCTTCCCAGAAGTCACTTAATTATAAAGGGTTAAGCTCTTCTGGAGGGTCTTACCTGGAATTGGATCCTGACTCCTTCCTGGGGGTGGTCTGACCTGCCCCCTGGTGTGGTGTTTGACCCCCTCCCATTTCCTGCTGAGTCTACTATAAAGGAGGGATGAACTTCCTCTTTCTTCCTATTGGCCTCTGCCTCCTCACCAGCCCAGCATCTTGTCTCCCTGCTGCTGCTATTTCACCACATGCTCTACAGCAAACACCCGGGGAGAGCAACCATATTTTGGAATTCTATAACTCACTGCATTTCACCATCATCCTGCATCCCTCTGCATCCACCACCAATTACCAACTTCACCGCATGGATTCAACTTCCATCCACTCCCATCTACGGGTTGTATTTTTTTCATTTTGTATTTTGTTCCCTTTCCCCCCATCCTCTGTAATTCCCCTTACCTTCTATCCATATCTTGTATTTTTGTTCCCTTTCCCCCCATCCTCTGTAATTCCCTTTCCCTTATACCCATATCTTGTATTTTTGTTCCCTTTTCCCCCCATCCTCTGTAATTCCCTTTCCCTTATACCCATATCTTGTATTTTTGTTCCCTTTTCCCCCCATCCTCTGTAACTCCTCTTCCCTTTCTACCCATTTCTTGTATTTTTGTTCCCTTTTCTCCCATCCTTGGTAACTCCCCTTACCTTCTATTTATTGTTAAAGTTAGTTTTTACTTCCATGTCGAATTAAGTATTTATTAAGCCTTTGAGCTCCGGGTGGGGGTAGTTTAACCTAATACACTTAAAAAACAGCGATATGGCATCCCTAAAATAACGTTATCAACATTATTGACAGAGGTGTTCAGAGCTCACAATTCCTGTACTGTTGGCAAAGTCAATATTTAAGAAGAGGTTCATTTCACACTGGAAAGATAAATGTTTCTGGGTAGGGAATCTTTCTCAGAAGGCAGGTCAGAGGAAGGAGAAAGTGCTAAACATTTAGATAGATTCTTCCAAATTAAGTTAAAAATAGAGACCCCAGTTACAAAGCGCTGCCAGTAATAAACCCTGAAATTTTGACACCACAGCTCCTGATCATTTCAGCTTACAGAAAACAAAGCACATGAAGCATTTCTGTGTTATTTGTTTAACCAAGCATTTATCATGCTCAAAAATGATACAGAAATCAACATTTTTATCAGGTTAACATCACCTGTCCTGCAGCCAGCAGGAAGCTGACCCAAGGCTATGAAGCTAGCCTAAATTATATAGTTGTGAATTACAGGGCACGTCCACACACCTCCTGACCCAGCATCACGCAGTCTGGGCAGGCAGGACCCAGTCCTAGAGGCTTCACACAAACTCTAACCCACTTGTATCTTGAGATATTTCTGGGACTGTCACAACCTTGCTTTCCCTCAAGTGCCTTCCAGATTTAGAGCAGAAAATAGCAGAAAATAGGCTGGAGCACCTCTCCTATGAGGACAGACTGAAAGAGTTGGGGCTGTTCAGTCTGGAGAAGAGGAGGCTCCCAGGTGACCTTCTTGTGGCCTTCCAGTATCTGAAGTGGGCTACAAAAAAACTAGGGAGGGACTTTTTAGGCTATCAGGTAGTGAGAGGATTAGGGGTAATGGAGCAAAGCTGGAGGTGGGGAGATTCAAACTGAATGTGAGGAGGAAGCTCTTCCACTCCAATGCCTAATCACCTTTCCGTGAGGAATTGCTTCCTAATAGTCAACCCTAAACCTTCCTAGTGCAGCTTCAGACCATGCCTTCCTGTCCTGTCACTACTTGCCTGGGACCTACTGACTCAATTCCTCAATACGCTGGGATTGCAGAAAACAACCTTTCTTGTCCCTCCTCACCTTCAACAGCCCAAGGAGACTCGTATTTAATTTTGTTGCGAATGCTATTGACCAGATCTGAGAAGTCTGCAGAGAAGAAAAGCAACTTGGCAATTCAATTAACTTTTTTACATAATCCCCCTCTGACTCTCCATTTGTTTTTCTTTTAAAAAAAACAACCCAAAACTCAAAAGGTGAAGGATCAAATGAAATCACAGAGAGAATTACTTCAAGGCTCAAAGCAACATCATCAGGACTTTGTAGAAGTACAAAAAAGCAGCAACACGTTCTTTCAAATGTCTAGACAAATAATTATTTTAACCAGTAATCAGAAGTGAATTCCACCACCATAAAAAGACATGAGAAATCTTCAGGAGGTGTAAAGTTCACTCTCCAGCTACAGAACCTGCCAAATCTTACATTAACGAGCAGTCAGGAGCAAACTGGGATGTCAAATGTTTTATACCAGAGCCATTAAGTGCCTTGAAAATGCAGAGGTAAAAAACCTTTGAGTTAATATCCACCATTAAGATGCAGAAAAAATAGGAGTGATGTCCTAAAAGTCAAAATTTGTCCATAATGTCATGTGAGGACCACAGCTCAAAGAAGACATAGGAACTCCATGTGAAAGGTTAGAGTAATCAGTTTCCAAAATGAAAAAGAATACACAGATAAGTAGTAGACTGATAATTTTTTTCCAGGTTGAAAAAGATCCTCAGTATAATGTGGGTTTTTTTCCCCCAAGTGTTAGAGGTTATTATGCATTAGTTAGAATTTACATCCCCATTCTTAGGAATAAAAAGGCATATTTATATGGAGCTGGGACAAAAAGATATTTTGTGAATGCATTGAGGGGTTAGGCTCTCCTCATAAAGAAAAGGTTCAACTTCCTTAATCATTTTTGAGGCTCTGTGTGGACTCTCTCAAGCAGCTCCCTGTCCTTGTTGAGCTGGGGGGGCCCAGAACTGGACAAAATACTACTGATGTGGACTCACCAGGGCAGAGTACAGGAGCAGGAGAAACTGTTGACCTAGTAACTACAGCCCTTCTAACACACCCCAGGATGGCATTGGCCTTGCTGGCCACCAGAGCACACTGCTGGCTCATGGCCATCTTGCTAGCCACCAGGACTCCTAAGTCCTTCTCCCCCTTCACTAATTTCCAGCAGGTCAGTCCCCAGCCTATACTGCTACATGGGATTGTTCTTTCCCAGGTGCATGACTCTACACTTGCCCCCGTTGAACTTCATTAAATTTCTCCCTGTGCAACTCTCCAGCCTGGCTAAGTCTCTCTGAAATCCTGTCCTCAGGATATGAAGGATCACCAGATTTAATAATTTAAACATGGTTTACAGGCAAGCAAAGCAGCATCTGTGAGCTCAGCTCAAGACAGTGACAGCGCATTTGGTGACCCTGGCAAATATCCAAGGACTCCAAAGGAACTGAATAGGCTCCATTCAGTAGGTTATGACACACTTTCTCCAAAAAAAGGCATTTTGTAAAGCCCATGTAGGAGTTTTCCAACAGGTCAGATGGAAAAAGGTTAACATAATTCAATCTTGATGAGTTGTCCAGTTCCTTAGAACAGGAAGAACAGATTTAATGCTTAATGAGGAAAACCAAAACATTCTTCCCACCTCCCAAACACACACAACTCCCCCTCCTTCCTGAACCCTTACGAAATACAGAGCCCCCTTCATTAGAATAGAAGAGAAAGAGAAATAGAAGAGAAATAGAAGTGAAATAGAATCAACCAGGTTGGAAGAGACCTCCAAGCTCATCCAGTCCAACCTATCACCCAGCCCTATTCAGTCAACTAGAGCATGGCACTAAGTGCCCCATCCAGGCTTTCCAGGGACAGTGACTCCACCACCTCCCTGGGCAGCCCATTCCAATGGCAAATCATTCTCTCTGTGAAGAACTTCTTGTGAGCTGGTCATGCTCTTAAGCAAGTACTTCTCTATACCTTAAGCTTAGCAGTTATTCAGGAATGCTACTCAAAACAACCCCCTTGGCTTGTGAAGGAGGTGTGACATAGCAAAGCGTGTCATATCCAGATCTGTTGCTCTTTGTCCCTGAATGCCAATGACAAAATTGTGGCAGTGAAATAGAGAAAACATATCTGGAGCCATCAAAGCAATTTGCTCTCAAGCTGCAGTGCTCAGGCAGAGCAGTCCATCAGCAACAGGGCAGAAGGAATAAGGAGGCTGTCGCACCTTCTGGACAAAGGAGTTCATGTAGAGTCTAAGGAAAGGTTGTGCATGTGCCTCCTCCCTCCAGCAATAGGGTTCATTATACAAAATTTTCTCCTTGGCAAGGGGAATGTGAAATTTTGCCATTTGCAATATTCATCCCGCAGGAGACTCATGCCATTTTCATTCAACCATCTGGCCACAGAACATTGTTTTCCAGGGTATTATCCAGTCTGCTCAAATTTAGATATTGCATCACCTCATTTTTATGTGTTTGGCGAGGGAAACAGCTCAGTTTCTCCAACTTCTCTACAAATCAATGGAGAAATTCAAGTACCTTTAAAGACCTTGTAGAAAGCTGCATCCACAGTCTTCCTAACTTACATATTTATCTTTTTTTTTCTCCCTGCCAACATACGTAATTCAGGCATTCCCAGACAACAACAACCTAGTCTGTTTAAGTAAGAATTTAACTTTTTTTCACTGGGATCACAGGAAGGTAGGTAAAGGAACATTTTGGACAGCTCCATTCAGTTAAGTCCACAGAGCAGTGGCACTCCACAGAACTGTGCTGGCAATAAAAATGTGTGAAAGAACTGGAAGATCTGAATGCCAGGCTGGCTTCAGCCTGAGCAGAGCTGAGGTCATGTCTCACAAGAGTGAGCTAGTGAACGCTCTACCAAGAGCTCTTTAGACACCACGTCAAGATGCCCAGCACATTGAAGCTGAGCAAGTGCTGCAAGAGCTTAAGCCCAGCTTGCTAGTTAAAATGTTCCATGGTGAGAGGACTTACTTATTTACACATTTCCCATTAAACCATGTCCTTGCCACACTGCTTACCACTAGGGACAGAAACTTGGATCCCATTCACCTCCCACCCAGTACTGCCCTCAGAAGATGAAGCTAGATCCAAATAATTGTATGGTCTAATATTTGGGGTTTCTTCGTTTAGGTATTTTTCTGCTTCATCTTGGATTGCAATATAATTTTGGGCACTCAATTCCCCAGACAGAAAGGCTTTTCTGTGCCTGCAGCCTGATAAAAAGTGTGTGTCTAGGGAACACTCAGACTACATGGGAGGTATCTAAGGAATTTCAATGCCTGATGGATTTAATAGCCTTACCAAGTAAGCTGGCCGGATCAGTGTCTAGGATTCAGTAGGGTTTAAAGCATTCTAATCCCATTGTAGGCAGACTGGAGCACAGCCTCACTTTTTCACATCCTTAAAATGAGAAGTAGCAACAAATACTCCAAATTACAGCCCACAAAGGTATTAAAACAGTTCATAGTGACAAGCTTCACTAGAAGCCAAGTTTCTGACTCCCTGTGTGTATGTTTGCTTAAATTAAAAGCAGTTGGCTGGATTTTGATGTAAACTCTATTTAAGAATCATTGAACCATAGAATGTCAGGGGCTGGAAGGGACCTGGAAGCTCATCTGGTCCAGCCCCCCTGCCAGAGCAGATCACACTAGAATGCATCTAGATGGTTCTTGAATATCTCCAGAGAGAGAGAGTCCACAACCTCCCTGGGCAGCCTGTTCCAGTGCTGTCACCCTCACAGTAAAAAAATTCTTCCTCAGATTCACATGGAAGCTCCTATGCTTCAACTTCCACCCACTGCCCCTCGTCCTGTCACTGGGCAAGCTGACAAGTATTTAAGGGTTAAGAGACTGCAGAACTATCAGTGATGAATAAGTTGCTCCCACTCTTCTAGCTATGCTACAGAGTATGTCTGCCACGGTTAGAAGCTCGTGTAGCAGAAGGATAAAAATTAAAGAAAAATTACCTTTCTAAGGGCCAGATACTGGTCTGAGACAGAGCTCCTGAGCAGTTAAGCTTTTATAGTGCAGAAGGACAAGGGAATATATCAAGTCTACACGCTAAGGTCTATTGTTCTTGGCAAGAGCTGTGATACTATGCCTTGCCCATGCTCCTTGAACCAAATGCTGCTTTCCTTCACAAAGGTGTACTGCCACCTCACAAAACAGAAGACTCAAGCACAGAACCAAGTGATTGAGTGAAAAACCTGCTAATTTAAACATCTTTGCTGCACAAACCACTCAAGATCTGAGCTTGAACTTCTTTCAGTCTGGTGAACTCACCCCCAGGAAATGAACACAAGCTTCGCACGTAAGTGGTGCGCACTTCTAAGAGATCACAAACACAGCTTGCCCTATAACCCTGCAGTGTTGTACACAGAGCTTGTAACTCCTTTCAAAGACAATACTGTTGAACTAATGGAGATCCTCAAGGAAATGAGAATGCTTTCCAGAAAAGAAAAAAAAAAAAATTCTGTTCATGATTATAATTGGAAAGATGCTGGCTCTGTCAGCTCAGTAAGAGGAAAGAGAATGGTATCGGTACAGAATATGCAACTGATGTTTTGCTTTGCCCACAGAACAAAAAGCTACATTCAAAATACTTGAGAAGCAGGTGAAGAAATCTCAGTTCATTCCTCCCTTTCAGCTGTTGATACAGACAAAAGAATTCAGGTCTTACACTCTTCTTTCCATCTCAGCGCATATCAGGTTGAGCTACAGAACAATTTCCAGCATGAGAGACTGAGATAAGCTCTTCCCAGCAGGTTGTGCAGCCTGGTGCTTGAGCTGTTCTCTTCCATAGAGAAAAGATATGTGCTGAAATCCTCCCACAAGAAGAGGGATTTAAGCCCAGCCCTACCATGCTTTGTTCTCAGTTACTCTACAATAAATGATCACAGGCTCACAGGATGCCAGGGCTTGGAAATGACCCAAAGAGATCATCGAGTCCAAGCCCTCTGTCAGAGCAGGACCAGACTATCTAGCTCAGGTCACACAGCAACACATCCAGACAGGCTTTGAAAGGCTCCAGAGAAGGAGAATCCACAACTTCTCTGGGGAGCCTGTGCCTGTGCTCTGGGACCCTTACAGTAAAGAAGTTCCCCCTTGTGTTGAGGTGGAACCTCCTGTGCTGCAGCTTCCATCCATTGCTCCTTGACCTATCCCAAGGAGGAAGTGAGCAGAGCCTGTCCCCTGCTCCTGACCCCCAGCCCTCAGAGGTTTATAAACATTTATTAAATCCCCTCTAAGTCTTCTCTTCTCCAGACTAAGCAGAGTAGGGGGAGAGGAGAACCTCCTTTGATCTGCTGGACACACTCTTAATACAGCCCAGGATCCTACTGGCCCTCTTGGCCACAAGGGCACATTGCTGTCCCACTGATAACTTGTTATCCACCACAACTCCCAGGTCCACTCTTTTGCAAAAATCACTAAACTAAACCAAACAGTTTTGGAATAACTCAGTTTTTAGTTCTTCTCAATAAATATTCATTAGAGCAGAGTACAAATATATAAAACAATACAGGTAGAAGAAAAGGCAAAGGGAGTTAAGAATCATAAACATAAAGGGAAAGAGTACCCAAAATAACAGAATAATATCACTGAACATCCAACCAGTTGCATGAAAATGCTTTTTTTTTGCATGCTATGCAATGAAACTATAGAATTAATTCCCCCTACAAATTTTTGAGGTCTGGAGTAAAAGAGCCAAAGTTAAAAACATTCATATAGCAAACAGAATCTCAACCATCATCTTTGGAAACAGCATTGACTTTCAAATCTCCAGATTTAAACCAAATTCTTATCAATCCGAAGGAAACTGGAAATAGTCTTCACTGGATTCTTGCATCCTTTTTCTGAAAACAAAAATTGCCCTAGATACTGTCTGAGAATAACTCAAACTTCTTAACATGGGGCTTGATGCAAAATGCCAATGCCTAGATTTCCATCAGATTTTGTCATCAAAGACACCATAACCAACTTCTAGCCCATTTTAAAGGCCAAATTCTTTCAAGCCTATATTTTATTTACTCAGTACAAGCAGCCAAACTAGAAATCACAGCCCTGCTTGATTTTGGAGCCAAGTTCTGTTTCATGACCATTTTTTATTAGAAAAACCCCCAAGAACAATGACCAAAAAAAACTACCACCAACAAAACCCCACAAACCAGCTACCCTCCCATAAAACCAAAGCGAAACAGACCCACAAAAAGCCAACAAAGAGAGAAGAAAATATGACCATTAGGAAGAGTGCACAGCTTTGAAGAGAATCTCATGGGAAAGTGCCTTTTTCAGAAGCACGTTGGAAAGATTACCCTGGAGAGACTGAAACGTTTACCCTTCTCTTCATTCCAGCCATCAAATACCTGAAACAGATTTGCAGTCAGCACATCACAGGATAGATGAGACTGTAGTCAAATTAGCTTTCATCATTTAAGTATACGATCTCATTTGGCAATGTTAAACCACTCAAGTGAATTCAGATTGAAGTCACAGCTTTGGCTTGCTACACATCTTAGATAGCTCATTCTGCTCCACTTTCCAAGCCCAAACTGCCATCACATCCTTTTACTTTTCATCCCTATCCCTAAGAGGAGGTAACAAAGCTTTCCCATCTCACAAAGAGTTGCCACCAATAAATTTCAATGCTGAAGTGCCACTGATCTCAAAACACAAAATATTTTTTTCTCAAACAAGTGTTCCTTAAGCAGAAGATTACATGATACTTGCCATGAAAACCTACTGATGCAGGCAAGGAAAACCAGATTGTGGTTACTGTCCCTGGAGGTGTTCAACAAACATTCAAGATGTGGTTTAATGGTCATTGTGGTGTTAGGCTGATGGTTGGGGCTCAGTGATCTTAGAGGTCTTTTCCAACTGAAACTATTCTATGATGAAAAGCAGAGCCTCCCCTAACAAGCACCCATTGCTTGACGCAGTCACCCCACACAGCACTGCAGCCTCAGAAGACAAAGAAAGAGAAACACCTCCTCCTACTCCTGGGCAAGCTCAAGGTGTCATTTGAGAAAGGGCTGTGAAGAATATCTCGCAGCAGATGTGAATATCAAACAAGCCACTTCATTCTGCCTGGCCTGGCAGACTATGAAGCAAATGTTTGCATCACGCACAGCTGTCCCACCTACCTTGCTGCTCATGTGCTGAACACCTATGGAACCTGAAGTTCAGGTGGCTGAAATAATTACAACACAATCCCACACTAAATACAAATATCACAGTCTTTGTAAAACAAACTAACCACTTATCACACATCATAGTCTTTATAAAACAAACTAACTAGCCTAAACCTCTAGGACTGAAAGTTGATCAGGGATGGGTTTGGGGTTTTTTGCATATAAAATGTAGTTAATGCTTCAGAGCTGTCGTTGGGTCTATTTTTGACCAGGAGAGTGCCACCAAAAGAGCAGTCCCACTGCTCCTGGTTGCAGTCACTAATCATGCATTTCTGAGCCAGGCAATGTCAAAAGTAAGGTTGCCTGCACAAAATTAATCCAGTCCCTTTGGGTATACACATTATGATACAACCTTATAATTATACATTCACAGGCTGGTTTTCCCCTCAGGATCACTGCTGTATTCAATCCACAGAAAGGAAGAGTGCTCTGCTCAAAATCAGCTGGACAGTCTCCTGTTTCTCATTTCTCTCCTGTTCCAGGTTCCATATGTGGTCCTGTGCCATTGTATTTACTGCCTCCTGCCCACCCCTGCTCCAGAAGTAGAATTAGCATCCTCCTGGGCTTTCCAGCAGTGCTCATCACCATGATGCTCAAATGGTTTACATCTATTAACTGATTTATTTCCCGGACAATTCTCTCACAGAAATAGAATCAGCCAAGTTGGAAGAGACCTCCAAGGTCATCCAGTCCAACCTATCACCCAGCCCTATCCAATCAACTGGACCATGGCACTAAGTGCCTCATCCAGTCTTGTCCTGAATGCCTCTTGTCCTGCAGAGCCCCAACTCTCACAGCCTGTGCTCATAGCAGAGGATGGCCTCAAGGTGCACCAGGGGAGGTTTAGGTTGGATACTAGAAGAAATTCCATCACTGAAGGGATTCCCGAACAGTGGAACAAGCTTCCTAGGAAAGTGATTGAATCCCTATCCCTGGAATCTTAAAAGACACAGAGATGTGATGCTGAGTGACATGGTTTAAGCACTGGATTTGGTAGTTATCAACGCTGGTTGGACACGATGACCTTAAAGGTCTTCTCCAACTCTTCTCACATGAACCTTTACAATGACCTCTGCACTTCTCCAGTCAGGGACACTGGGTCAATTTGCTGACATAAATCCTATCTGCTGCGGATTTTCAGCGTGAGAATAAGCAATGAAGTTGCATTTACGACGCTTAATTCGATTTTTTAATTCGGCCTCCATGGGTCAGCGCCTTGGAGAACTGCTGCTGCTGACAGGCATCATCACGTGCAGAAATCTGCATTCAGGCCAGCTGTGTTTATGTATCACTCACACTGGTACCACACAATGGAGAAAATCACAAATTTGACTCTAATTGTGGCAGCTGTGTGCAGTGAGGTGTCCAAATTAGAAGCGACCTATAAAAGACTGCGTTGCTTGTAAAAGCAAAGTGCTCTGGGGAATTTTGCTCCACAATGGAATATTTTGGGAGCAAGCTTTCAAAACAAATAGGAGATTAGACACGAATAAAGCCCATGAATGATGCATGTAGCCATGAATGAACTTTCTGAATGTGTCGTTGCGTCCTTTGAGGGAAAACATTTCTCAAGTCTCAAAGCATTCGAGTTTTACTGGGACTTGAAACTGGCTGAAGCAAGACCTCACCCAGAAAACCCCAGCAACTCCAAACCATGCTAAGGCATAGTTTTTGACGACAAGGGTAAGAATATCACAGAATCACAGAATGTCAGGGGCCAGAGGGGGCCTCAAAAGCTCACCCAGTCCAACCACCCCTGCCAGAGCAGGATCACCTAGAGCAGATCACACAGGGACAGGCTGGAGAAGAGAAGGCTTCGAGGAGACCTTATAGTAGCCTTTGAGTATCTGATGGGGGCTACAGGAAGGCTGGGGAAGGACTATTCAAAAGGTCTTGTTATGGCAGGATGAAGAATGGGTTCAAACTGGCAGAGGGGAGATTAAAACTGGATGTTAGGAGGAAGTTCTTTGCAGTGAGGGTGGTGAGACACTGGCACAGGTTGCCCAGGGAGATTGTGGCTGCTCCCTCCCTGGAGGTGTTCAAGGCCAGGTTGGATGAGTCCTTGAGCGACCTGATCTAGTGGGAGGTGTCCCTGCCTATGGCACGGGGGGGCTGGAACTGGGTGAGCTTTAAGGTCTCTTCCAACCTAAACCATTCTATGATTCTATGACGCATCCAGGTGAGTTTTGAATATCTGCAGAGAGGGTCACTCCACAATCTCCCTGGGCAGCCTGTTCATAGAATTACAGAATCATAAAATCACACAATCATAGAATGGTTTAGGTTGGAAGGGACCTCAAAGCTCAGCCAGTTCCATGCCCCTGCCATAGGCAGGGATACCTCCCACTAGATCAGATTGCTCAAGGCCTCATCCAGCCTGGCCTTGAACACCTCCAGGGAGGGAGCAGCCACAACCTCCCGGGGCAACCTGTGCCAGTGTCTCACCACCCTCACGGCAAAGAACTTCCTCCTAACATCCAGTTTAAATCTCCCCTCTGCCAGTTTAAACCCATTACCCCTTGCCCTGTCATAACAAGACCTTGTGAATAGTTCCTCCCCAGCCTTCCTGTAGCCCCCATCAGATACTGGGAAGGCTTCCAGTGTTCTGTTACCCTCACAGGGAAAAAAATCCTCCTCATGTTTACATGAAACTTCCTATGCCTAGCTTCCACCCAATGCCTCTTGTCCTAACATTGGGCATCACACAGCAGAGCCTGGCTCTAGCCTCCTGGCACTCACCCTTTATGTATTTATAGACATTGCTGAGGTCACCTCTCAGTCTCCTTTTCTCCAAACTAAATAGCCCCAGCTCCCTCAGGCTCTCCTCCTAATATCCTGCAAACATTGAAGAGGAGGAACTGCAGACACTGAAAGGAAAAAAACTAACTTCTGCAGCAGAGATCATCAAATAAACAACAACAAAAAAAAGCATTACCTCATCAGGAGATCTGAGTCCAGGAATTGCAGCCAATGTGCTTGCCTACCTGGTGTTTTTGTCAGCTGAATGCTGAATTTATTTATAAATTGCATCCAAATTCTTCTACTGAGCCACACAGACCTCACCAACAGAAGGCTTTACTGAAAATGCTGAGCTGGAATCAATGAAATGTGTCTCGTGCAAAGCAAAAGAAGACAAGAAAATTCACATATGGTTTTGGATATATGTTAAAATGCTCTTCATTCTTTTCCTTTTAAACTCACAACATTGGCTTGTGTGCTGGCTTGAACTAAATGGAGGATCTGAATGAGAAGTTAGACTATAGGCTGAGAAAGGGAAACAAAATTTGATTCTACTTCACCCATTTGTTTACTGAAATGGTATAAATGTTATAACAAAAAACACTGATAACTCAGACTGCTTTGAGCTGTGCTGGCTGATGCATGTCTCTCTCTCCCTGCCTTCTTAGCTGGATCCGAGTAACTTTGCTAACTACTTTCCTGCTGCTAACCACACCCTGGTTGATCTACCTTTACTTATCCGGCACATAGGACAGATAGTGAGATAAGACTGGGAAGGGAATGAAGGTGCTAGGGTGGTTTGGAACCCCTCTTAGGGATTCTGATCTCTGGGAGGGCTGTGGTGTTTCTGTATTACCTTTCCACTGTATATACCTATCTGTTAGACTGTATAAATATCTGCTTGCATATTGTGCAAAGCTGTAAATATAAAGCTTTATTTATTAACTTCCAGCCAACTGAGTTCTAGCCATGGTTATTTCAAAGTGTGTGTGTGTGGGGAGGGGGAATTGCCAAACCACCACAGCTTGCTAGAAGCTTCCCATTTTTTCCTTTAAGTTAAAAAAAAGTAGATCTGTGGAGGTTCCAGCCTTTAGGGTTTGGTTGGGTGGTTTGTTTGGGTTTTTTTTCCTGCACCACAATAACAACCTGGTGCTTGCTTCACTGAATGCCTAAAACACTTACAGAAGAAAATAAAATTTAAATCATAAATCAGTCAGGGTTGAAAGGTACCACAAGGATCATCTAGTTCCAACCCCCCTGCCATAGACAGGGACACCCCACCCGAGATCAGGCTGCCCACAGCCTCATCCAGCCTGGCTGCAAACATCTCCAGGGATGTGGCCCCAAACACCTCCCTGGGAAACCCATTCCAGGCTCTCACCACTCTCATGGTGAAGAACTTCTTCCTCATATCCAGTCTGAATCTCCCCACCTCCAGTTTTGCTCCATTCCCCCTAGTCCTGTCACTCCCTGATAGCCTAAAATGTCCCTCCCCAGCTTCCTTGTAGGCCCCCTTCAGATACTGGATACAAGAAGATCACCTGGGAGCCTCCTCTTCTCCAAACTGAACAGCCCCAATGTCTGAATGACTGAAACCTCTCTCGACCTCCAAAACAGAAGGAAAAGCTTTAAAATCTGAGATTGAATCAGCCTCTGACAAGGCTTGGAATATGAATGACGTGTGTCTGGGTAACAGGAGATTTGCTGAAGATTTAAATAGAACATTCAATTTGTGCCTTAGCACTGCAGCAATTTGCCATTTTTTTGCTTACTCTCTGAAATGCAACTGGATTCTCTATCTCCTAAACATAAATTCCACCCTTAAGTAGGTCATTAAGGTTAGTTTTATATAAAGCAGCCCATAATGCAAGGAAAGCTGGAGGATGCTCCTCCATAGGCTTAGGAAACATCATCTAGATGTAATCTTCACAAAAGGGCACCTCTCTGCTTGAAAAAAACCCAAACACCTCGCTCTGAGACTTCTGAAAAATGTCATTTGGTCAAAATGAAATGGTCCTCAAGAAAGAGCTCTGTGTGTTTTCACCCAGGACCCATCTCATTCCCAATGTGTGATGGAACAGAAAGAACAAGAAATGTGAAGGTTCCAGAGGAAGGAGCACAACTCAGCAATAATGGGAATTTCAAGTAGCAGCCCAAATCCAATCCTATGAAATTCAATGCATACAAACATGCTCGGGCAAAAACCATCCAGTCTGTCAATCCATGAATAATGCTTGCTAGGCAGCAAGAGGAGCAGGAACTACAGCAGACTATGATCAAATTCTCCAGCTTCTCTAGGCAATGAGTTCTAGTGTCTCATTACAGAATTAACCAGGTTGGAAAAGACCTCTAGAATCATCGAGTCCAACCTGTCACCAAACCCTTCTCATTAACTCAACCATGGCATTAAGTGCCTCATGCAGCCTCCTCTGGATTGTGGCTCCACCTCCAGGGATGGTGACTCCACCACCTCCCCGGGCAATGCCAATCACACTCTCTGGGAAGAACTTCTTCCTAACATCCAGCCTGAACTGGCCCTGGTACAGTTTGAGGCAGGTTCTGTCACTGGTTGCCTGGCAGAAGAACCCAACCCTACATGCCCTTGTAAAAAATCCCTCTCCAGCTTTCCTGCAGGTACCGGAAGGCTGTTAGGATACAGAGGTGCATTTTGCTGAAAGACTGAAATCATTTCAGCTTCCTCATGCGTGAACAAAAGGTGGAGATTTTTCTTTTTTTTCCCCCATTTGCAGAACTGCCATTTAGAATAGCAGTTTAGGGGGGAAAAAATGCAAAAAAAAAAAAAAGACTAGAAAAAAAAAGAAAGCCTGTAATCTAGAGGAAGCCAGGAACACATTGGCACATTTGCTGCTTTCAAATCTTTGGCTACCTCTACTTTTTTTTTTTTTTTTTTTTTTTTCCCCCAGCACAACTATCTAGTTTGCTGGCTTAATTACATGTATGATTATAAAACAACGTTGGGAAGGTAATCAAGATTTGCTGTGTTTAGTACATTGGAGATGTTTTGCTGTTTTGTTTTTTTTTTTCCCCCACGCTGCAACATCACTTCAGGCCTCCTTAGGCTGAGACGCAATCTTCTGGGATGCTTTCTCACTGCCAGGTAATCACACACCACTCAATCACTTGAGACTGCTGCCTGCTCCTCACCCTCTTCAGCGACACTAATGGATGACCCTTGTCCCAAGTTCATTCATTCCAACTTCACGAGGCGTTGCACCCCATAATACCTGTTTCCAGCTGACTGGCAGTAAGTAACATAGAAGCAATGCAGACATCTGCGGTGCATTTGGCTCGCTCTCGGCAGCGCAGCTGATCCCACACAATTCTACCTGACACTGTGTGCTCATTTACCTGAGTTCAATTTGCAGCCTCTGTTTGATTTCTCCTCGCTGTCTGCTGACACTTCCTTTTTTTTTTCCCCCAACTAGAGTGTTGGAAAATTGCAGGAGAAAGACAATGTAAACATAAAATCTGTGTCCGTGCCCACAATGGTAGTAATTTTTTTTTTTTACCCCTGTGGTGGTTTGGCAGTTCCCTGTCCCTCCACACACTTTAAAATCATAGAACGGTTTAGGTTGGAAGAGACCTCAAAGATCATCCAGTTCCAACCCCCTGCCATAGGCAGGGACAATAACCCAGGCTAGAACTCAGTTAATAAATTAAGCTTTACATTTACAGCTTTGCACAATATACAAGCAGATATTTAAAATATAGAAAGTTGGTTCCTTGCTTATGATGAAATCTGAAGGCAGATGAGTTTGCTTGCTTGATTCCAAGCACAAGGTTATATGGTCATGGCCTTTTTTTTTTTAAATACCTTGGAGTATGGGCAAAATTAGCTGATGTGTACTTATTTTGCCTGCAGCTGTGGTGCTGAGGGCCATGGTTTAGTAGTGACTTGCAGTGCTGGGTTAAAAGCTGGACTTGATGATCTTAAGTCTCTTCCAACCAAAATGTGGTGGTTTAGCAATTATCTGCCCCCTCCCCCGCCCCCCGCTTTGAAATAACCCAGGCTAGGACTCAGTCAGCTCAAAGTTAATAAATGAAGCTTTGTATGTACAGCTTTGCACAATATACAAGCAGACATTTACAATATAAAACAGATATTTACAGATATATACAGTAAAAAGATAATACATAAACACCACAGCCCTCCCACAGATCAAAATCCCTAAGAGGGGTTTCTAACCAATCCTACCACCTTCCCCCCATCCCCAGTCTTCTCTCACCATCTGTTTTATGCAGCAGATAGGTGAACGTAGATCGGCCAGGGGGGATTAGCAGCAGCAAAGAAGTCAGTGAAATTATTCAGATTCAGGAAGGAAAGGCAAGGAGAAAAGAGCCATGTAGGAGCAGCCACAGCCCAAAGCAGTCTGAATTATCTATATTTGGGTTACAGCTCTTAAAACATTTTTTTCTTCTTTCTCAGTAAAGCTATGAGTGAAGTAGCACCATCAGTGCTTTTCTTTCTCAGCCTATAGTCTAATTTCTCATTCAAATCCTCCAATTAGTTCAATCCAGCACAACCTCCTTTTGCCTCCTTTTAAGAGGAACTAAAATTTTGAAGCAGAGGGGAAAAAAAAAGAATTGTTTTCATATCCACATAACAGTAAGTCAACACCCACGTTTCAATTCTAGGATGGCTACTGAGACTTGTGGGAAAACCTAAGGCCAAGATTTTTCTCTTAGTAGACCCAAAATAGACTTCTTTCTTATGTAGCTTACATCTTTGGAACCATATGTTAGCTCAAGTATGTGGAAAGTGCATATGAGTTCCATCACAACAGATCAATGAGTAAGAGGTGCAAGGAGAAGACAAATGCACTGTGGAGAAAGGAAAACAATACTTGCATCACTTAAATATTTACATTATACATGAAAAATACATCAGGTGTATCATAGAATCAGTCAGGGTTGGAAGGGATCACAAGGATCAGCCAGTTCCAACCCCCCTGCCATGCCCAGGGACATCCTACCCTAGATCAGGCTGCCCACAGCCTCTGCCAGCCTGGCTGCAAACACCTCCAGGGATGTGGACCCAACCACCTCCCTGGGCAACCCATTCCAGGCTCTCAACACTCTCATGCTCAACAACTTCCTCCTCACATCCAATCTGAATCTCCTCACCTCCAGCTTTGCTCCATTTTCCCTGGTCCTCTCACTCCCTGATAGCCTAAAATGTTCCTCCCCAGCTTTTCTGTAGGCCCCCTTCAGATACTGGAAGGCCACAATAAGATCATCTGGAAGCCTCCTCTTCTCCAAACTGAACAGCCTCAACTCTCTCAGTCTGTCCTCACAGGAGAGGTGCTGCAGCTCTCTGAGCATCCGAGGTGTGCCTCAGTCCATGTGGGCTGATAGCTTTAAAGCATAGGAGGATGACAGGGATGAAGGCATCAGGAAACTGAACAAAACCAGAGGTAGGGTTTTCATTGGATGGGACCTGGAGGTATTAATTGGAGAATAATATCCTCACGTGGTTGCATCCACCTTAAGAAATGCTGCTTTTTTTTTTTTCCCCCCATTCCTCCCTCCTGGGAGCAGGCAGAGAAAAGAGAAAGGCTGGTGATGAAGATGAATGGGGCTATCACCAGAAGCCTGAGAGAGGTCCAAACAGGAGAAATCACAGCATCTGCACTTTGTGGGCTGTTTGTGAAAGCAGCTGAGCTGAACAGCACTTCCCAAAGCTTGGGAGAAGAGATTAAGATTTATTGAAGAGCAAAGATGTGCTTAAAGCTTGCTTGCTTTTCACCGTGTACTTTGCTGACCCTTAAGCCAGCAGCTAAATAATGTTCTGTTTGAATAAATTCCATTTGACTTGCAGGTATGTAAAACAGGACCGAGGTAGCTGAGGTGGAGCACTGAGGTGAAAGAGGCACATGCCAGAAGTGAAATCCTTCAAAAGTGACATAAACTTCTCTTTCTTCTTTTTACCTGAAGTGACTGAAGCACTTCTAAAGTACAGTCAGAACAGGACTGAAAAAAACCCCAACAAACCAAAAACATCTTCTCCCAGCATTTCCCCTTGCCATTTAGCACACCCAGGGATGGATGGCTTCTGTTAGACCACAGAAGAAATCCATCTGCAGCTGATAGCTCTTAGGCCACTGTGCAAAGGCCTCCACCACACATCAGTGCCCAGCAGCCCCTCCACTCAACAGCCAACAGAGAAATGTATTCAGAAACCTGGATGAGGCACTCAGGTTTCACACCGAGTGACCAATAAAAGGCCAAAGATGCCAGCATGGTAATTCAAAACCCAACACATTTAAACAATGAAGCACCCAGAGCTTGCTGAGCAGAAATGCTTAGCACTCAGATGATTCTGACATCCCATTTCTCTCCTAAGCTAAAGCAGCTGACTCAGTGCTACAGACAAACACCTCAGGCCACCAAAGCCCAAAGGACATAATTCTCTGCCTAAAAACCATCCTGCCTCAAAAAACCAGCCCAAGAAATCCTTCCTTTTTTCAAATAGGGGGTATTTCAAATTATATTTTAAAACACAGACATGCTTTAGACTCAGCTGGGACCAGGTGGTAACACCTCTGTGATCACAATCACATGCAGACATGAGAGAGACCCAATTTTCTTCTTCCAGCACGAGGCTTTTCAAAGCTAAGCGTGCCACAACCAACTTAAGAGGCTGAAAAATTACCCTTCTCTTATGGAGCCTGAGACTCCTGAATGAACTCTTCAAAGGACTTCACAAAACCAAGGGTAAAGACCTCAGGGCTGCTTCCTCCCAGCATGGTTGCTGTTATATAAAAGACAGGCACCACCATTAAGTTCTCTGCTGGGTCCATTTAGAAGCATGCCTACCTTGTACCGTCTCGTGAAGGGCCTGAATCCACCATTAATTAATCCACCAGTTATCCCAGCACATTAATTAATAGTGTGTGCTAGTACTACAGATGCATTGCCATGCTGCAACCTTCCTTCAGCTGTTCTTTAAAACCTTTTTGAAAAGCACTTTTTGCTGTGATCAGAGTCATTAAAATGCTCTTGTTAGCAGAAGACCTGCTGCTGCTGCTGTTCACTCTCTGCAGCTGGAGAAGCATTAGAGACTGGACTCTCTCTCTCAGCACAACAGCTTTGAATGGCACCACTGCTAAATCTCATCTGAGATTCTGACAGTGTCTGGAGTGAAGAGAGACAGCTGTAGAGCCAAATATTCCTATTACCCTTACAAGTGCCTGGAAATGACATAGGCTATCATGATTGTTCATAGGATCACAGGATGTCAGGAGTTGGTAAGGACCCAAGGAGATCTAGTCCAACCCTCCTGCCACAGCAGGACCAGACAATCTAGCTCAGGTCACACAGGAACACATCCAGACAGGCCTTGAAAGGCTCCAGACAAGGGCAATCCACAAGCTTTCTGGGGAGCCTCTTCCAGTGCTGTGTGATCCTTACAGTAAATAAGTTCCCCTTGTGTTGAGCTGGAAGCTCTTTTGCTGTAACTTACACCCATTGCTCCTTGTCCAATCTCAGGTAGCAAGTGAGCAGAGCCTGTCCCCCCCCCCCATTCCTGACCTCATATTTTTAGACATTTATCAAATCCCCTCTAAGTCTTTCCTTCAGACTAAGCAGCCCCAGGCCCCTCAGCCTCTCCTCATAAGTCATGCCCTCCAGTCCCCTCATCATCCTCACAGCCTTCCGCTGGACCCTCCCCAGCAGATTCCTNTGGGCAGAGCCTGTCCCCCCCCCCATTCCTGACCTCATATTTTTAGACATTTATCAAATCCCCTCTAAGTCTTTCCTTCAGACTAAGCAGCCCCAGGCCCCTCAGCCTCTCCTCATAAGTCATGCCCTCCAGTCCCCTCATCATCCTCACAGCCTTCCGCTGGACCCTCCCCAGCAGATTCCTGTCCCTGTTCAATTGAGGAGCCCAAAATTGAAGGCAGTATTCAAGATGGGGTATCACCAGGGGTTGTTCCCTCTGTCCATAGGATAGCAAGGACTGAGCAGAGCAAAGCAGAACAGGCTTGGGCAGGGGTAAGTCATTGCTGCAGTTCCTCTTCCCCACTCCCAGCCACACTCTATGGGTTGCCACTCAAGTCAAGCACTGGATTCAAGTCATCTTGCCCACCTGCTGCACTGAATTTGCAGGCACATGCTGAATATTCCTCCCTCTACCCATGGGAGGATGCTTTAAAAAGGAAAAAAAAAAAAAGAAAAGCCTTATCACATGTCCTTCCAACACACACCAATGTCTCCTTTAGGAGACATTTGATGGTCTTTTACTACCCACGTGTCAGTGAACAGCCCAGCTCCAAAAGAGGCAGAATATTTTCAGTCCTCTCTCATTCAGATTTGGGTTTACTGACATCTGCTGGCTGCTCTGCCTCATCCCTTCATTTGCCAGCGCAACTAGCGGTGGGACAGTGTCGCACTGCTGTGACTCCAGTGGCTTGAACACATCATCCACGCAAAAGGAGAACCTGGCCCTTCCTCTCCCTATGTGTAACACACAGCATCTCATTTGCACGCACCGCTGCTAAAAATTACCTTTGTAAAAGTATGATTCATTCAGACCTCACCTACTGAAATGCCTCAAGTAAAAGGACACACAGTGGCAGCCAAGTTGAGCCCTTTCTAAGTACTTTTCTCCTCCAGTGAAATCCAGGCAGAATCCAAAGAGGCTCCTCCTTTAACCAGGCAACAGACACTTCACAAAGGAGCACTGCTTGCAGAATACAGTTCACAAAACGATCTGTTGGGCCACCAGAGTTAGTTGGATGATGCTTCTCTGGCAGCGTATTTTGCCAACTGATAAGAAACAGATCATTCAGTATAATGAGATGAGTCACTGGCACCCATTAACTATTTAGGAAAGAATTCTTCCCCCTCAGCTAGCGCTCTGCAAAATACTTTAGGCAAGCAGAGCATAACTGATACAGAGTGAAAGCCAACAGATGACATCTACTCAGGTTTGTAGATGTCACAGGGAGTTTTCCAGATGAAATCTCAGTATGACAGAAACCTCACCTAAAAGAGTGATTTTAGGGAAGTTTCACTGCATGTATTTCTGTTGAGTCTCAGCATTGGCTAAATGTAGTTGGGGAAACACCATCACCCCTTGACTAAAAAAAAAAAAATAAAATCAAACCCTGCTCTCTGATATACTGAGAAGAGGAAGTCATAGAATCATAAAATACCAGGTTAGAAGAGACCTCAAGGATCATCTGAGCTGACCCTTAAAACTGTCCAGTGCAGAGGAGTCCACTACTTCCCTTGGGAGATTATTCCTATTTCTAACTGTTCTAATGGTGAAAAAACATCTGGAGTCCAGTTGGAATCTCTGGTCCAACCTTTCTAAGCTGAACCTTAAAACTGCTTAGTGCAGGAGAGTCCACTGCTTCCCCTGGGAGATGATTCCAATGTCTAACTGTTCTTATGGTAAAAAAACCTTCTTCTTGAGTCTAGTTGGAATCTGATTCACCTTTACAGAACTTCAGAACCACAGATTTTCTTTGTTGCTCCTGCTAGCACTGCCTTCAGCACAGTTTATAAACATTTATTAAATCCCTTCTCACTCTTCTCCAGACTAAGCAGCCCCAGGTCCCTCAGCCTCTCCTCATCAGGCAGTGCTCCAGCCCCCTAATCATCCTTGTAGCCCTCCACTGGACCCTCTCCAGCAGATACTTGTCCCTGTTAAACTTGGGAGCCCAAAACTGTCATTTAATCCTTTAGCCATACTGCTAATGTATCAAAATATGCCTCTAGATATCTGCAGTATATCATTACAATTTGATCTTTAAGGACAAAATATTGAGATTAAAAGGTCCATTGTTGGAGCAGCAAACAATAATAATTATTATTATTCTTTATTGTTGGAGTGAGGCAGATGCCATTGGCTTGATTGCAGTCATTCCTAGGGTGGTTCTTATGGTTTCAGTATGTGAGAGAAGCACAAATCAGAATCATGAAGCATAGCACTTAGATTACAAGCAGCCAAACATTCATATTTTAACATGTCAGAAGCATAACTTTAGCACTATGAACAATGCATGACTGTAAAGGCATTTAAGGATTTATACCTAAAGGATTTATTGGTGAATCTCACAGCACTTTTCTGTGTATATACTCAGTTAACTTTGAAACACTGAAGCACAGAAGTGATTTCTTTGGTTTCTCTGCCAAGATACCCAATGGGGAAAGAAAAAAAAAAAAAACAAAACAAAAAAAAAGGAATGATGAAAGGAGTGTAGTATTAAAGATACTGTCCAAGGAGCAAGGTCTTCAGGTTTCACATCCAAAGCGCAGAATTTTCATTCACACCTAACAGAAATCTTCTGGGACCTCCTGAAGAAGCAATGAAGCCCTCTGACCAACTTCTACATAAACCCTTTAAGAAGAAGCTTGCTTCACTTGGACAAGAGTGGGAATGACGAGGTCTAAAGTTTTAACAGAAACACATTAAATTCACAGCTGAGCAATAATAATCTAAGAAGGATTTGTTACCATGGGTTGTTTCTAGCAAGCCATGCAGAACTGCACTGGATAGCCACAGTATTTCATCACCTGAAGGAGTTACAGAATGAGCTCTAGCATGTGTCTCATACTTAGAATCCTGTAATATTTCAAAAGATGCCTCCTGCCCATGTTTAGTGTTTCTCAGATGAAGAATATCATAGTTGGGGAGACAGCTTTTATTGTTAGTCCTGGAAATAAAGCCTGGAGTTTGAAAAGCAGGCTGTGTTCCTTCTGATCATTCATCAGCAAGATTCTGACACTCACAACTTCATTAAATAACTTTGCTGGTGACACAAGACAGACCAACGTTCTTGTTATCCTTCTAGGCATCATCACTATCAGCATCACTGAAACGGTAAAAGGTTTCCAGCAGAATGACTCCTCCTATTAAACGGAAGGAGCTGCAACTTAATTCTGAATAGACACACAGAGCAGACTGATGAAGGAAAGCACATTTTAAAACGGCACAGGAAAGCCACCAGCACCAGCCTGAGCCCCATTTAAGCAACACAGAATCACTGAGGCTGGAAAAGACCTCTTAGATTATCAAGTCCAGCCTATAACTGAAAAAAAACCCCAAAAGAGGCATATAACTTAAATGGCAAAGCTAACAAAACTTGGTGCCTGTTTCAGGTCTCATCTATACTCAGACATAAGTGAGAGTGGTAAAAACACACCAGCGGTATGAAGGCAAACAGACAGTGTTTAAGAGGCTGGTAACACATTGGATTGCCTTCACAAATGGAACTGCACATGGATTTGTAAAACCAGAGCATTCTCTCTGTCAAACAGATGCTAAATCCTTTTGAAAGAACTTATCTAATATGAAGGCTTCCTTTTTTTTTTTTTTTTATTAATCCAGGTTCAGATATGTTAGATCACTGAATTTATTTCCAAATATGACACTGAAAATACAATGCAGTGACATGGCTAATATCTGACTTTAGTGCAAATACATTCTGAGATGAGATTGTCACTGCTTTCAGGTTCACCATGCTGCTCTTGGATGTGGAATTGCTACTCCTAATGAAAACCAGAAGCATTTAAAAATGAATCAGTAAAAGCTATGTGAATAAAGAAATAAAATACACCTATGTAGAACCTCCCCACCTCTCAAATTGCCCATGAAATGTAGCTTTCCAGAGAGGAATAGGTGGAGACACAAAGAGGAAAGACTTTAGCAGTAAAGAAGGAGGCCATTTCTCATCTGCCTAATGGGAGCTGAAGTTCTCTACAAACTTCTCTTCCTCACCTGCAGTTGTTGTAAAAGTCCTAAGCAGGGTAACAGGAGGCGAGCCCTTACTCTGCAGCGTTTCACTCTTCATTGAAAGAGACCAGGGAGCTGCTCCAGGCTGAACTCAGCAACTCAACTAAATATTTGGGATTGACTGAGAGCAACATATTTCTATGTGAAACACAGCCAGAGTGAGCCTGCCAAGTCCTATCTGCATTTAGCATGAGACTCAATTCTACTTCTTCAGTCTCTTGCTTCCCACTATGGCACCAGCTACGGAGAGGAGTGTCTGCCTCAGTCTGGCACACTGAGTATGACTCCTTGCCTTAAGCACTAACACCTTATTCTCCCCTGGCTCAAAGGTCCAAGACACCAACTCCACAGTGAATTTCATGCTCCATGACCTGTGTTTTCCAAAGCTGGCAGATAGGTCCTGCTGTGCTCCAGAGAAAACCTGTAATGTGCTGAGGTGCATCAGAGTGACAACTGGCAGAGCTCTGAGCTTGAAGAAACCCCAGGAGAAGCCAGATTAACCTCTTCTACAGCCTAACATTATGACTCCTGTCCATCAAGTGACCTTGTAAGCATCAATCACAGTGCACACAGAAACCACAGTGAACACAAGCATAGCCAGAGGCACATTTGCACAGGTATAGCCAGGTGCAGGTTTGCACGGGCATGAGGTCCTGCATACTGCACAAAGATAAATGGAGATAGCTGATGATATTCAGAACTCCATTTAAAAATAAAAATCATGGAACCATAGAATAATGGCAGTAGGTAGTGCCTGATGGTGGTCACCTGCTCACAGGACCCTCCTACATGGGGCCAGCTATAGTTCTATCAGGTTCTTCAAGCTTCTGGTCAGTCACATTTGTAATGCCTGCAAGAATGAAGATCCAAAAAGTCCTCTGTGCAACCTACCCTCGTGTTTGACCACCCTTAAGCAAAGGACTTGTTCCTTACACCTGGATGCAACTTAGAATCATAGAATCTGTCAGGGTTGGAAGGGACCACAAGGATCAGCCAGTTCCAAACCCCCTGCCATGGGCAGGGACACCCTACCCTAGATCAGGCTGTCCACAGCCTCAACCAGCCTGGACGCAAACACCTCCAGGGATGTGGCCCCCAACTGCATACCTGGGCAACCCATTCCAGGCTCTCACCACTCTCATGGTGAAGAACTTCCCCCTCACATCCAGTCTGAATCTCCCCACCTCCAGCTTTGCTCCATTCCCCCCAGCCTTGTCACTACCTGGTATCCGAAAAATTTGTCTCCTTTTTTCTTGCTCTCTCACCACACACATCTGAGTTTGTCCTCTGCCATGGGGCAGCTGAAGTCAGAAATTAGTTTCCTTCTCTCATCATTTGCTCCAGCACCCATAAAACAGCCATATAAAACAAGATGATCATAACTGCTGAGTCTGTTTCTAATCCTGGCTCTGTTGGCCCCTGATAAAACTAAATCTACAGTACAAGATAAGAAAATGTGTTTCACCTGTGCAAAGTGCTTATATTGGGACTACCTTTGTTCCTGAGGGATGCTGAAGATGTTTGGTAAGCTCTCTGAAGTATTTCCAACCAATCTGCAAAACACTTTGCTACTCCTTGGAGTCAAAGGAAGAAATGAGCTGGTGTCTGCTCCATCAGGCAGTGATCTTAAACCACAAATGGTCCTACCTCAACTTTCAGTCTAAGCTTTCTGATGTGCTTATACCAACCCAAATCAGGAGAAAGGGACATGGCATTCAGCTTAGAGTTTTTACATGTGGTCATAACTTGTACATTAATAGCCCCAGACTTTACTTCGAAGCAACCACCACACACAAAGAAAGGCTCCCAGATGAAAATGAAAGGCAGTGTAGATAAAGCTTACTTGGCAATTTTGCTCTTTGCAAATGGTCAGGGATAAAATCTGACTCTTAGAGTAGACTTTCAGACTTCACTCTGAATTTCCTCATTTGGTCAAAGCAGTTAATTTAGAAACACCCTCCCCCCCGCCCAGTGACTGAAAAGTAATCTGCAGCTTTCATTTTACAAGCTATTACACAGATCGAAGGCTCTGATCATTTCTCTCTGGGCTGTAGGCTGCTGGCAAGTATATTTCTTTTTATTTCAACTGTGCAGAACTTAAGAAGTGGATGCTAAAAGATAAAATCCCACTAAACCAGCCCCACACCATATCGTGTGTGCTCAGCACCTCTGTATGGTGCAGAGGAGCTCACAGCAGCTGTATCCCCACGTACATCACAACTTCATAGTACCAGTGGGTGCATCTATTGTCCGAGGTGTTTAACCTTGGCATAGGATGACTGCTTCACTAGTAAAAGAGATGTGGTCAGCTCTAAGTACTGTAAGCACAGGTAGGAAAAGGAATGAGAGTTAAAATTTTGGACCCACTTCCCACTCACTCTCAAGGCAACTTATGTGACCTTATTGTGAGCAGGACTAGGCTAAGTGAGGCTCTGGACAGCCTGATCTAGGGTAAGGTGTCTCTGCCCATGGCAGGGGGGTTGAAACTAGATGATCCTTGTGGTCCCTTCCAACCCTGACTGATTCTATGATTCTGTCTTAAGGGGGCTGCAAGAAGGCTGGGGAGGGACTTCTTAGGATGTCAGGGAGTGATAGGAAGGACTTGAGGGGAATGGAACAAAGTTTGAAATTGATAGATTCAAACTGGATGTTAGGAAGAAGTTGTTCACCATGAGGGTGGTGAGACCCTGGAAGAGGTTGCCCAGGGAGGTGGTGGAAGCCTCATGCCTGAAGATGTTTAAGGCCAGGCTGGATGAGGCTGTGGACAGCCTGATCTAGGGTAGGGTGCCCCTGCCCATGGTAGGGGGGGTTGAAACTAGACGATCGTTGTGGTCCCTTCCAACCCTGACTGATTCTCTGTGCTGCTGCTTTAAATAATGAACTATTAAATGTCCAAAAGAGGGGCATCAGCACTACCACCAGCCAGGTTAATGTGCTTTGTGGGAAGAAATAAAGCAAAAGTAGAGCTCTAGCAGGTTCTGAATTTGCATTCCCTCTGCAGTCTTAACTGCAGTTCTCTCTGCAGGCTAAGAGAGACAGAGGAGCAGGGTGTAAGTCTCAAGCCAACAGATTTGGTGGCATTTGTTTTATTCTAATAGGTGAGCTGGCACGGGCAATTTTCCCATCAATTTTCTTTCCAACACAAATTTCATTACAGACCTGCAGTAATTCTGTTTTCAGTAACTGGCATCGTGGAGAACAGTTGTTATTTAGGGAAAGTTCAGACTTCTACCTTACATATCCCACAGTCCACTCTGCTGGGTCACAAGTGCCAGCCAGAGTGTCTGACAAAAACCCTACAGGGTGCTAAGGCTTTGTCCCCAAGGAAGAGTGAAGAAACTATATTCCAGAAAGGTCAAGAGAGAAAAGAAAGAAGGAGAGGGGAAAAAAAAATATAAAAGGAAACAATTGGATATATAAACTGAATGTTTAAATCTTTTCCCTCCTGGAAATGTGAAATGACAGCTGGGGTGAGTGATTTTCACATGATGCTGTCACACTTCATTCTGCAGCCCTGGCTGAATGGCGTCTAACAGAAAGCTCCTTTCGCCTCACCTTCAGGGATTACATTTTTTGGAACACACTTAGGTAACTTCCAAAGGTGAATGTTAAAGGCACTCAAATCCGTAACACAAGGAATATTCTCACTGATGAACGCCTTGTGGTTTATTCCTGTACACTGCTATATGCAGGGCAGCTTACAGGAGCAACTCTCACCTTGTAAATACCAATTACATCAAGGAGCAACACATCACTGCCCCTTCTTGCCAGTGAGGGAGGGCAGAAATAAATGCAGGATATCTGATATGTCATCAGTGACTGCTATTTACCCACAGCCCAGTTCTAATATGTGTAACCACCATTAAACATCTTATCCACTACAGTTTCCAGAACCAGACAGAATCATAGAATGGTTTAGGTTGGAAGGGACCTCAAAAATCATCCAGTTCCAATCCCCCTGCAATAGGCAGGGATACCTCCCACTAGGACAGGTCACTCAAGGGCTCATCCAACCTGGTCATGAACCCTCCAGGGAGGTTGTGGATCACAGAATGCAATCCTCAATCACATTTGGTGATTCTGAGCTCCACAACCTCCCTGGTCAACCTGTGCCAGTGTCTCACCACCCTCACTGCAAACAACTTCCTCTTAACATCCAGTTTCAATCTCCTCTCTGCCAGTTTAAACCCATTCCCCCTCATCTTGTCATTACCAGACCTTGTCAACAGTCCCTCCCCAGCCCTCCTGTAGCTCTCTTCAGATACTGCAAGGCCACTCCAAGGTCTCCTTCTCTTCTCCAGGCTGCAGAGCCCCAACTCTCTCAGCCTGTCCTCTTAGCAAAGGTGCTGCATCCCTTTGAGCATCTTCATGTCCTCCTCTGGACTCGCTCCAGTCAAGCTCTTTGTCAAAGGACATCATAGGTAAAGCACTACACAGAATAAGGTAGCTATTATTGCTTTCTTGAACTTCTCTTCATTTAAAAGGTAATTTTGCTTCCATACCACCTTGCACCACATTTTTAAAACCCCAAAACCCATACTTGCCAGGTCAACTTCTTGCTAGGCATCACAATCACATGAGACAGACATGTATTCAAAGCTGTTTGAATGGACAGTGGAAAGACAGAGTAAACAACACAGCCCCACACAGATACCAGACTAGAGTTAAATTAACCTAAACTCGATCTGAGTCTACGCCCACCAATTGCATTAGCATGGCATTAAAACATCCTGACAAACAGCTGGCACAGCTATGCTGCTTCTGGTACCTGGGCAAGCCTGCGTGGTGATTCTTGACTTAAGGAGTTCGTGGGTCTGAAACACAATAAATAAATGAAAAATGGGAAGAGGAGCAAAATTGCAGTATTCCACAAGTCTCTGAATCCTGCCCTGAGCATAATCAGCATGTGCTAGGCCATCTGGGTTAATAACAGGAATTAAATGACCAGGATAATAGCAGGCACAGATTTTGCCAGGCTCATGCAATTATGCTTTTGTCAGGATTTGTGATTGCTTTCTATGGTGTTTGCTTTCTATGGTGTTTGCTAGGCCAAGGACACTGATGAAGATTAAAGCAGCAGTCAGAGTATTAAGAAATAACTTCAGCTAGTTACTACTAAACAGTATCATCACACCATTTTAAGAAGTTGTCTCTCTGTCCTGACTACTCTGCAAAAATTTATTTCCAGGCTCCTCATTGTGGTCATTTGAGCTCAGACATAGGGAAAAAACCCCAACAACTTGGAAGTGGAAGCCTTGATGAAAATTAAAGCAGCAGTGAAAATATTAACTTCAGCTAGTTACTACTAAACAATATCATCATACAGTTTTAAGAAGTTGTCTCTCTGTCCTGACTACTCTGCAAAAATTCATTTCCACACTCCTCAGGTTCCTTGTTGTGGCTGTTTGAGCTCAGACATAGGGGGAAAAAAAAAAAGACAACTTAGCAGTGGAAGCCCTAGGGAACATTCTAGGGATAGGCCATATAAGAGCAACAATGGATAAGTTAATTTAATTTCATTGCAGCACCAAGAGCCTTATGCCTGGAAGCACAGCTTGTGCCTGCCCCTTGCTGCTTCTGCTGCCTCTGCTGCACCTGCCGCTATCTTCCCCCCGCTGCTGTTTTGGCTGCTGCTGCTTTCTGCCACTTGACCCCTTCCCTACCCTACTTAAGGTTATTATTTTTTTTCTGCAGTAGCATATCCTCCTTATAGTGTTACATTTAAACTATGAGAAAAAACAATTACATTTTTCCCAACTTAAAAAAAAAAATAATTGTGTTTTGTAGTGAGTTTACTCTACCCGGGGGAGGGATCTGCTCTAACCTGGTGCACTTGTTTAAAAAAAAACAAAACAACTACTTTAACACCTTTTTAGTACAAGGAGAAACAGGAATTGCAGACAGGTGCACAGACAATCCTCCAAAAGGTCAGATGAGTCACAGCCAGCATCCTAGGGAGGAGATTAGTTAAGACTCTGTGGCAGAGATGCAAACATATTAGCTACCTGACGCAAGTTAAGCAGTAGCTCAGCGAGTTTAAACTGATCTCAACAGTGTCCAAACGGTGCAATTAAAGTTTCTATAAAACAGTAACAAACATTCAAGTCCCTCTGTTGAGCTAGCCTTGATATTTGGCTGTGTTGTAGGAAATACTCATGCGGGTGCCAAGATCCACCTCTCTAACATTACAAAAGTGTTGCTGGTTCATTTGCTTCTACAGAAGTGCTCCTATGTGTTTAGTAGCTATTCCAGTACAGAGATTACTCCTTCTTAATAAAGCTGATGGATGAGCCTGACATTTGGGGCATTTTTGGTGGCTGGAGAGAAACCTTTGCAGAAGTCTTGCTTCAAAGTTCCCATCCCTAAAATATTCAGAATTTATGAAAATTTTGCAGAAGGAGCTCCTCTGAAAGGCTGTGTGCAGAGCAATGCTCCTAATGCACACAAAAGGTCTTTTTCCAGCTGGTGGAGAGAGACTGAAACCCTAATTTATCACTTACATGAATACTTAGCATGCTATGTGGCATAGATTTCTCAGACTCAGAAAGTCATTGTAAATTATCAAGACAGCTATTTGGGTAAGTTGGCTAATGCACATGGACACAGCTACATGTGGTAAGAGGGCAATGGCACCCCCTGCACAGCATGATGCCAGACTAGGGTGAAGGGGCAATTGTGACCTTGCCAAATTGAGAAGATCTCCTTGCTAACCTAATTTCCCAAACCTGGAAGTCACAATGCAGGACTAATATGGCTCTGTCAACTCTCCTAGCTGGTAGGGGTTGTGGCCATTTCCCAAGCTAGACAAGGTTCCTTGCTAGCACAAGAAGAGGAGGGGAAGGGGCTTGGGGTAAGCTCTGCTCAGTTTCAGGCAATAAGAGAAAATGGGAAGGGAAGATGCACTCAGAAGACAAAAAGCAGTGTGGAAAGCTCCCAGCAATGATCATTTTCCAAACTGATATCCAATGCCTGTGAGAATTCTCCGTCTTGACTTACACAGATAGCACTGCACATCAGCAACACTGCAAAGGTGAGGGCTCAAAGTATATCACTCAACATTATAAGCCTTTTTACACCATGTGTAGTCCATCTGTAGTCCACTAGTTAGCTGTCAAAAATGTACTAAGAAATTATGAACCCCAAATCTAAGTAATTTTTAGCTTCACCACCACTCTGAGCTTTTCTACTAACAGCTCTTTAGTCTTAGCTTGGTGATCTAAAATACTGGGTCAGCATAGAAAATCCAGTATTAACCTGAGATGAGTGTTTGAGAGGAAGACAGCACCACTGGAAATCAGGAGTTTACTGTGAATTGCACAGAGCATTTAAACTTGGATTAGCAAAGATTTTCACCTAGCCCCAGCCTGCAGGTTTTGGAAAAATGACTCACTGAAAATGTTTTGCCTGGCTCTACATCTCATAGTACTTGGCATCCTCTAAAACCTACCTGTACTGCTGTCCAACAGGAAGCTTGGCACTTGTCTAGTAGATTTACATCACAGTTGCTTATTAAAGCCTTAGCTTGCAATCTGACCTGAGCTACTGACATGCAGGCTCCCTCTGAATCTTCCTGCACCACACCAACAGGGAAGCTTTGCTCTGCATTAAATTACATGACCAAAACATCCAACATGCTTTGCTTATACCTCAGGAGGGGGGTCTCAGGCTGAGCTGATTCCCTGTAACCTTGGGCGAATCACCTCACCCTTGCATGGCTCATTTTACTCTTCTATTAAACATGAATAATAACACTGGAGAGCACTTTTATGTCTTTGGATGAAAGACTTAATATAGTCCAAAGTATTTTTATTCAATATCAGAATATAGCTTTCACAGTAACCTCTTATATGGAGTGGAAAATTATGATCTTATATAATCTGTTGTATGCGGGCACTGACAGTGTATCCTTGAGGGTCTGGCAAGAAATAACTATGAGAAGGTAATGGCTGTGAAGAAGACTTTTTTTTTCTCCAGCCATGACACATCCCCTAGGACACAAAGGTCTCAGCCATTAGTTTTTGTTCCTCTTTTGAGAAAACTCCATTAAGCAATATAAAGGAAAACCCTGCACTTGCCCCTGAGGTACCTTGGGGCAAATGCATCCAAAGCTCAGTTGCTCTTCTCCATGGGCAGGATTTTTAACTCATTCCAGGCCTTAAATGGTCATATTAGCCCCTTACAAGATACCTATAATAAACAAGCCAATATATAGGCACTGCACTGTGAGAATTTCCTCCCAGGCACAGAATGAATTCTGCCTGTATTTTGATCACAACCCAGTCAAGAGTTCCAACTTAATCAGCACAAGTCTACTCCCATTTACATGTTCAGGGCAAACTTGAGTTGTGCCAGGTGGAAGGTTTAAGTTGGACATCAGGAACAATTTCTGCATCCAAAGGGTTGTCAAGCCTTTGAACAGGCTGCCCAGGGAAGCAATGGAATTGCCGTCCCTGGAGGGATTTAAAAGATGGGGTGCTGAGGGACATGGTTTAGTGGTGACCTGTCAGTGCTAGGTAGGAATCAGTGATCTTAAAAAGGTCTTTTCTAACCGGAAAGATTCTATGATTCTGTTTTTGCAGGAGTTGGAGCTTCACTCCTTGCATCTGTATAGAAGATGCAAGCTGAACCTGGCCCGTACAACTCTGGATCTTACATCATGTTCTACAAAAGCAAAAGGAATTAATAGCATGGGAACTTTACATGCTCATTTAAAAGCATGTTTGCAGGACACACACCTACCAGCAACCTCCTTCACTTCAATACATTTGAGGCCAAGAAACCCTCCAAGCCCTAGATCACCAACTAGATTTAATGAACTGAGCCCTAAGTCAGGCTTGATCATCATGAAGCATAAGGAAGGGAGCTGAAGCTGGAAATCCCAACAGAGCACAGGCTTATGGAAATGCTTCATAGAATCACAGGAGCAGTCAGGCGGGGTTGCTGTCTTCTCCCAGGCAACCAGCAACAAAATGAGTCTCAAGTTGTGCTGGGGGAGGTAAAGGCTGGATGTTAGGAAGAAGTTCTTCCCAGAGAGAGTGACTGGCATTGGAATGGGCTGCCCAGAGAGATAATGGAGTCACAATCCCTGGAGGTGTTCAAGCAAAGCCTGGATGGGGCACTTAGTACCACTGGATAGGACTGGGTGATAGGTTGGACTGGATGACCTTGGAGGTCTCTTCCAACCTGGCTGATTCTATGACCTGGGTTTTCGGTGGTGCTTTCTGATGGTATTTTGGTTGTTCACTTTTCACCGCCAGTTGGCTAAGTCAATAAACTGTGAGGGACAGACATGGGAGAGCTGATAAAGGAACAATTAGAAGTATTTAATGTCAGCTTCCTCATTAAAGAAATATTCCTTTTGTGGGAACGAAGAAATGACTGAAGGTTGAATCAGAAGCAGAGTGACACAGCTGGTGCTGCACACACAAATAACCTAAGGAAATGTGTGCTCAAATGGAGGACAGATAGTAAATAAATACTATTACCTGTAAAGAAATCTCTTGCAGAAGCTTTTGGAAAACAAACAAAGCAACCTTTCCAACCCAGCAAGCTCAGACATTTATTTGCAGGCTGCAGAAGCCAAAAATCTTGAATAATTTTGGCCATTAGAGTGTACTTACTCTGCATCTATTTGTCCTTTCCTTTAAATAGAAAGCTAATACTCCATTCAAGGCTTATTAGAAGATAAAATGCCAAAGAATAAAGCAAACACAAATTAAATGGTGGTAGGAATCCCAAGAGAAGAGTAATTCAGTTTACATTTTTTTTTTTGGGGGGGGGGTTAATTGCTGCTGAATTACACTTCTGAAATCATATTCAGAGGACGAAATGGTTTCTGCTCTGCTTTGTAAACCATTTCCACAGTTTGCAGGCATGAAGCCAAATGACTACAATCTAGAACGACAGAACCCATGGAAACTGCACTGTCCATACATTCATTTGCACTAAGAGAAGAGTTCCAAGCACAGAGTATATTTATTAAGAGGGAAAAAAAAACCATCCAAAGAACAAACCTTGCAACTGACTACAATCTAGAACAACAGAACCCATGGAAACTGCACTGTCCATACATTCATTTGCACTAAGAGAAGAGTTCCAAGCACAGAGTATATTTATTAAGAGGGAAAAAAAAACCATCCAAAGAACAAACCTTGCAACTGACTACAATCTAGAACAACAGAACCCATGGAAACTGCACTGTCCATACATTCATTTGCACTAAGAGAAGAGTTCCAAGCACAGAGTATATTTATTAAGAGGGAAAAAAAAACCATCCAAAGAACAAACCTTGCAACTGACTACAATCTAGAACAACAGAACCCATGGAAACTGCACTGACCATACATTCATTTACATTCATTGAAGCAGCAGCACATAGAATCAGTCATGGTTGTAAGGGACAACAAGGATCATCTAATTCCAACCCCCCTGCCATGGGCAGGGACACTCTACCCTAGATCAGGCTGGTCAGAGTCTTGCAGTGGATTAAAGGTGTTGTCCCTTACCACAGGGAAAGATTTTTTTTTTTTATACCCAAGCAATATTTGCTGTTTTGCTGGCATTATGAAGGGATGGCAAATGTTGGTGCTAATTTACAATGCACAGAAGAAAAGGTCTTTTGATCAGAGCTTTTTATTTTCATTGCTTTGATTGACTGTCAACTATACTAATTATCATAGAGCCATTGATCATCCTTTGCTGCTAACCAGGAGATGTTGACATGTTTCTGTGGCATTATTTAGCATGCAAATTTAGAGAAGAAATTGTGCTGGGCCTAATGGGCAAAATTTTCATGTCCACTTCACTTAAGGAGCAATCAATAACTGTTTTAAGATTAAGCCGGGTAAAGTTTCTGAAAGCAACACAGAGTAAAAGTAACTGAGCTGCAGACAGAATAGAAATGCTGCTTATTTGTTTGGCCTCATATTCTTGCTACACCTTTCTTGCTGAAATCCACTCTGCACCTAAATCCAACTCTTGAAGTGAAAAAAATAATAAAGCACCCAATAATTTGATTTTAAAAAAGGATTTCATAAGCAGGAATAAGCTACAAGTTCAGCATAACTTTTTCATCTGTTGATATTATTCTAAAGTCCAATTTTATTTGAAAAAATCTTAGATTTTATCCAAATAGTAGATTTTCTATCCTCTATGTGCCACTTTCTAGATATTAGACAAAAGAAAATGGGAAAATCTTATGATATATCTCAGAGAAGGATCTGAAACCAATAGTTAGCACAGTTTAAGTGGGTACACTGCAGGTGGTTACAGGACTGTTCCCTTGCAGCCTGTGCACACTAAAAAGTGTACAGTTCTGGAGCCCCCAACACAAGAAGTGCCTGGAACTATTGGAGTGAGTCCAAAAAGATGCTCAGAGGGCTGCAGCAGCTCTGCTATGAGGAGAGGCTGAGAGAAGTAGAACTCTGCAGCCTGGAGAAGAGAAGGCCTCCAGGAGACCTTGGAGTGGCCTTCCAGTGTCTGAATGGGGTCTACAGGAGAGCTGGGGAGGGACTATTGACAAGGTCTGGTAATGAAAGGATGAGGAGGAATGGGTTTAAAGTAGCAGAGGGAAGACTGAAACTGGATGTTAGGAGGAAGTTCTTTGCAGTGAGGGTGGTGAGATATTGCCACAGGTTGCCCAGGGACGTTGTGGAGCACAGAATCACCAAATGTGATCAAGGATGATTCTGTGCTCCACAACCTCCCTGAAAATATTCAGGACCAGGTTGGATGAGCCCTTGAGTGACCTGTTCTAGTGGGAGGTGTCCCTGCCTATGGCACGGGTGGGTTGGAGCTGGATGAGCTTTGAGGTTCCTTCCAACCTAAACCATTCTATGGTTCTATAAGAGAGGGTCATGTGCATGCTGAACAAAGAAATCAGAAAAAGCACAGCAAGTGGGACACCAACCCAAAGAGAGGGTTCAGTGTTCTTGCCAATGTCTCCTGTCCAAGACAATTATTGGTTGGATCCCATGGTTACAAGTAGGAGGGACAAGTGGTATGAGCTCATTCTGTGGACAATCCCTGAACTACAGATGGTCTTCACTGGACTAGATCTATAGAAGGTGTTTTATCTTTATGGAAACACACCTGAATGGTTCTAACAGGGTACAAATATCACTTTGGGTAGGAATGATTCTCTGATGCACCTCACAACCTGTGCTGCCACTCAAAGTTCCACAAGTTCAGGATCCACCATTGTGTTCCTCTTTGGCTAACAGCCTCAAGCTGTCCTTACCCCTCTCAGCCAAGTTAGAGGAAAGACAGACACTAATTTCCAGCTGTACACTGTAATCTGCTTATAACTATATTCAGGGAAAGAATTTTTATTACCAGGATGCTTTATCAAATTACACTTTTCCCTCACAGAAAAAAACATTTTTTTCCCCCTGGTATCTTTGAAAACAGCATTAAAGACAATTCTTGCTGATTGCTGTCAAGACCCAAGTGTCTCATGTGGCTCTATAACTACACTAGCTTGGAAATCTGGATTACCTATTTTAATTCTTCCTACAGCCTTCAAATAATTTCCTTTAGAAACAATAGAGACCTTGTTAAAGGCAAGGGGAAGAAAAATAAGGCAGAAGTGCTTACATTTTGGAATCCACTCATTTTCTTAGGCCAAAAGCCCCACAAAATCACGATGCTACCCTGAGACTCCTATCCCTTCTATGCCATATTTAGTAGAAAAAGGTTGTCTCTTTCCTTTTAATGGGTGAAAGTCTTTAAAGAAATTCTAATGATACTAGGCTGGTATAACAAAGTTATATGGCTTAAATTTGAGGTACTCAGGTCTTTGAAATAAAAGATTAAAAAGGGGACTTGAAAAAACAGTCGTAGAGATCAACAACTGTAGCAGACTTTGAATTACAATACATCTGCTGCTTTCCAGAAACCAAATTCTGTCATTTTAGTAGTGAACAGGAGTTGACTTGATCCTGCATGCAAGTCTGAGTGTAAAAGTCAGGGAAAAAGCAGCTCACAATTTCTTGTAGCTGCAAAAGGAGTATTTGCCACTGCTCTGGGTTTATTGATTTAAATCTCCAGAAAACAATACAGTTCAGCCAAGGAATCGTATAATTAGTCAGGGTTGGAAGGGACCACAAGGATCAGCCAGTTCCAACCCCTCTGCCATGGGCAGGGACACCTCACACTAGATCAGGCTGGCCACAGCCTCATCCAGCCCGGCTTTACACATCTCCAGGGATGAGGCTTCCACCCCCCCCCTGGGCAACCCCTTCCAGGCTCCCACCACCCCCATCCCGAAGAACTTCTTCCTAACATCCATTCTGAATCTACCCATTTCTAGCTTTGTTCCATTCCCCCCAGTCCTATCACTCCCTGGCATCCTAAGAAGTCCCTCCCCAGCGTTCTTGTAGCCCCCTTAGGATACTGAAAGGTCACAATAAGGTCATCTGGGAGCCTTCTCCTCTCCAGACTGAACAGCCCCAATTCCCTCAGTTTCTCCTCACAGGAGACGTGCTTCAGCCCTCTGCTCATCCTCATGGCCCTTGTCTGGATACCTTCCAGCACATCTCTATCTCTTTTGTAATAGGGAAGCTGAGGGACAGAGAATAGGATGAAGTAGAAGGGCAAGAAAAAGCCACATTAAACTGTAAAAATGGCCCATTTTTCATCAACATTTTTATGGAGCCATTTGATTCAGAAAGCAGGAGGGGCATTTGTTACAAAGGTGTTTGTCTTATGAAGCAACTGCTACACATCCTGAGACCTTACTTCCCTTGAACTGGCTGGACATCACCTGCTGATGGAGAGGGAAGGATGTTTTTGCTTTGCTCCCATGTGTGGCCTTTGCTTTTCTTCATTTAATTGCCTTTACCCTGACCCAGGAGGTTTTTATCTTATTTTCTCCCCGTGCTGCTGAGGGACAGAGGGGTGAGAGAATGCCCTGGTGGGCACCTGGCAGCCAGCCAAGGTCATCCCACCACAGCAACACCAACCTACTGATGATGTGCATCAGCAGAATTAGGGAACTCTCCTCGCTTTATCGCAGCTGCTTTATGCTGGTGTGGATGAAAAATTAATAGCTAAGGTTTGCTGAAGGATCTTTATTTTAAAATAGAGTCTCCCAGTGAGAAATGTCTTCGATGATGGTTAAACCACCCTGGGTTTAGCAGCCTGTACATACTCCACCAGGTGAAACTTTTAATTATAAACCAATTAAAGTTCATTTGGAAGTCACTGAGTCGCTGGTCAGCTATAATGGGGTTCTGTTTAATTTCAAGAGTCAGCTTTTAGTATCAACAAGCATTTAGGAGGAAGTTCTTTACTGAGCAGGTGGTCAGGCACTGGAACGGGCTGTCCAGGGAGGTGGTGGAGTCAACATCCCTGGAGGTATTTAAAAGGAGAGTGGATGTGGTCTAGTGATTAAGAATGCTGGGATGAAGGTTGGACTGAGTGATCCTGGTGCTCCTTTCCACCCATAGCAATTCATAGCAATGAGATGTTAAGCTGAGGAATTTGGTTTAGTCAAGGATTTATCAGTGTGTAACTAATGATTGGACTCCATGATCTTGAAGGTCTTTTCCCATCTAAGAAATTCTGTGATTTTAAGGACAGAAGACATTACTTTGAGCAGTTAAATCCTATTCCTGTTAACTCTCAATGGCAGCATTGGGTGTTCATGAAGTGAAGACCCTGTTACATATTTCCATTGATCTACAATGTTTTTTTGGAGCCAAATAACTTAGTTCATGAATGTGGGATCATGAGATAATGAAGAACCTGGCCTTGGTTCTCACAGTTGGGGAAAAACAATCTAGCATGGGCCTCTGGCTCCCATAACATGGCAGCTGCCTCCCACAAGGGTAAGAAATAGTGAAACATCTGGTTAGAGAATTACAGGTTATCATGAATATTAATGAATGGGACTGTGCTTAATTATGCCAACCAATTAGTATGCTTCTGATTAGCATGGATAGCATCCTGCAGAGCTCATGTTACCAATCAGAATTTAGGCACATTGCTTTAGTCTGATAAGAAACACTACAAAAAAAACTATCCTGTCGCTAATGAAGGGTTCAACTTTATTCATCACATTGATGTATTCATGCCCTTCTGGCCCTGCATGTGAAAAATTACCCCAGCACATGAATCATAGAATCAGTCAGGGTTGGAAGGGACCACAAGGATCATCTAGCTCCAACCACCCTGCCATGCCCAGGGACACCCTACCCTAGATCAGGCTGCCCACACTGGCTGAAAACATCTCCAGGGAAGTGGCCCCAACCACCCCCTTGGGCAACTCATTCCAGGCTCTCACCACTCTCATGCTGAGGAACTTCCTTCTCACATCCAATCTGAATCTCTTCACTTCCAGCTTTGCTCCATTCCCCCTAGTCCTGTCACTCCCTGAGAGCCTAAAAAGTCCCTCCCCAGCTTTTCTGTAGGCCCCCTTCAGATCTTGGAAGGTCACAATAAGGTCACCTGGGAGCCTCCTCTTCTCCAAACACAACAGTCCCAACTCTTTCAGTCTCTAGAGCAATCTGATACTACTGATGAGAATTTGAGCTTAGGAATGTTGTACAAAGTCAGATTTCAGATCCAGGGTTCCACAGACACAGAACTGAGAGCTGACCACAGACGCTCTCATTGCAGCAGAGGAATAATGCTGGGGACTGTGCCTGAGGAGCTTCCAGAAAACTAAAAAGCCTCCAGTTGGGTGAGACAGCAACCTGGCATGTGGCAGCACAACCATGCAATTCCTTCTAACTTCTGCAGGTAGTGTCCTTTAGCTTCACATGTACCCATTTCTAAATTCCCACTGCCATTGTTTGTCACTTGATCAAAATAACTCTTTGCCATTTCAGATTTGATCAGGGTTTCCAGAAAAAAAGCAACTCCTATTAAAAGATCCACACACATTGAAGATTAGCAGAGACTGACGTGGTGAATTAGGTAAAAATACCCAAGGGGACTCTTCTATGGACTAAGAAAAGAGGATGACTGAGGCAATCCACCAACAGAAATCTAAGCTGTATAAATATTTTTATCTCGCAAGCTAACTCACCCAGAATTGAGTGTTCTTCTGCAACAACCACGACAGTACATTTGATTCAGAGTTAGTACTTTCTTTCATTATTTATTTTTTTTTTCTTCCCCCTTTCAGAAGCCAACATCTAACTTGTTAAAAGGAAATTTGATTAGTCTTAAGTAAGCTACATGTTATTTCGCTACAGCGCAGTATTAATGGAAATAACATGAGGGATAATGGAATTAAGGACTCAATAACAGCTCAAACAACATCCCATTACATCAGACTAATTCTAGTGTGTTTCTGTAGTAATCTCTTCTGCACCACTCCAGTGTGCCTATGCAATCAGAGCAAAGAGCTGTTACCAAGGAAACCAATCAACCCAAGACCCCTTGTGTGCGAAAAATGCAGATATTTAACACCAAAAATCCCATACAAAATAACTTCAAATAGCAACCCAGACTGGACCTGCCTCTGACATTTATAAGTTCATGCAAATCTGGCAATTGCTGTTCTGACCTTTCAGTTAAATTCTTTTGCAGCTGTGGACTGAATAAGAAAATTACTGTTGGAAAAAATAATGTAAAAATTAAAAGTTGTATTGGCCCAACACACAGAAAAGTTTGTCTGATGGTCACAGGATATCAGGGGTTGGAAAGGATCCAAAGAGATCATTGAATCCATCCCCTCTGCCAGATCAGGACCAGACAATCTAGCTCAAGTCACACAGAAACACATCCAGACAGGCCTGGAAAGTCTCAAGAGAAGGAGGCTCCACAATCTCCAACTATAATTTTTTTTCTGTCACTTGTATTATTAATGACAGGGGAAAAAAAAAAAAA
>VWZI01018113.1:230872-242707 GCA_013396835.1 Psilopogon haemacephalus | reverse complement strand
CAAAAAAAAAAAACTTATTAAAAAAAAAAAAGAGAGCTTAACTTTCACTCTTTGTCTCTTGTGGTAAGAAGCTTCCTTCCAAAGCCACTAATCACAGTCAGCTAGCCAGGAGATGATCATGGCCAAATTTCTGAACAAGGTATTTCTTGTCAGTGGCTTCAGGACTGGATGCAGGACATCTGCATTGCCCAGCCAGGAGATGCCAAGACACAAGGTGCCTTGACTCACCAGAATTTGAGTCCTCAAAGTTACCAAGAAGTTTTGTTTACACATCTAAGGTAACCTTGGATGTTTGGTAGCAATGACCCTAGGTCTGTATGCACCTAGATTAAATCCAAATAGCTGATTATAATCATAGAAATCAGGCAAGGTTGGAAGGGACCACAAGGATCAGCCAGTTCCAACCACCCTGCCATGCCCAGGGACACCCTACCCTAGATCAGGCTGCCCACAGCCTCTGCCAGCCTGGCTGCAAACACCTTCAGCAATGTGGCCCCAACAACCTCCCTGGGCAACCCATTCCAGGCTCTCGCCACTCTCATGCTCAACAACTTCCTCCTCACATCCAGGCTCAATCTCCCCACCTCCAGCTTTGCTTCATTCCCCCTAGTCCTGTCACTCCCTGAGACCCTAAAAAGTCCATCCCCAGCTTTTCTGTATGCCCCCTTCAGATCCTGGAAGGCCACAAGAAGGTCACCTGGGAGCCTCCTCTTCTTCAAACTGAACAGCCCAAACTCTTTCAGTCTGTCCTCATAGCAGAGGTGCTGCAGCCCTCTGAGCATCCTCATGGCCCTTCTCTGGACACACTCCAGCATCTTTGAATCCCTTTTGCACCCTTTAAAAGGTTGTTTTTGAAGACTTCTGCAATTCTAAGGGCCAAATTCCAAAGCCTTCCAAGCTCTACGACTCACACCACTGCAGCTTTAAGAAAAGTTTTTTGCTAAGAGAGAGAAATTGCTGCTCATCTACACTGAGAGCTCTTAAACAGTAATTAAGTTCTCCAGATATAATTTGTGAAAGCACAGGCATAGTACTTTAAAAAATACATATAGATATAGATGGTGCAGAGCAATTTTTTGTTGAAGTCAAGCCCATTACCTCGGTGGCACAAAATCTTGGGAGTGAGGCTGTATTTTTAACATGGAGAACAATTTCTCATCTCAAACAGTCACTGATGCTATCTGGCTGTAGGACTAAGCCTGCAAAGGGAACACGCTGCAGACAGAAAGATTAAATTGGAAATTAATTCCTTCCTGAACAACAGGCAGCTTAAAATAGGAAGATTCTGAACATATGGAGCTAACAAATACTAATCAAGCCTAACAGAAATTTGCATGCTTCAGGGGATTCGACAATGGCTCTAAATCATTCGTGTTGCTAAATACGCACACGCTGCTTTACAGAAATCTAAACCTTCCACTTAACTTCGTTTGTGCTAATGAAAGTCACCTAAGCCATGGCTGACCTGCTTCGCTGGCAGAAAGCGACAGCAGAGTTGGGAGGCAGCTGCACAAAGCCCCAGCTTGCCTTCATTCTTCCCAGTGCAAGAGTGAAGAGAGTTGTCACACAGGTTTCTGCCACGTTTAAGAGGAGCACATCAACATCAGCAAGCCAATCCATCTTTCTTCCGCTGCTTTAGGAGTCCCTCTCTAGCTTCTGCATTTCTAGGTGAGCATTTCTAGTTTAACTTAAGCCCACGTTGTATATGGTAATGTTCAGTAATTGTTAGATTTAGCGTGTGTACATACAAACACAGCATCTGCCTTCAGCTTTCCCTGTAGCTATGTTGACCCCAACTGCTCCTTATCTAGTACCCTCATCAACTTGGAGAGCTTAAGTGGTTATCTAGCAGGAAAAGATAAATCAAACCCATTTAGAGGGCATAACTGCTTTTATCTCCTCCTCTTCCACAGTAAATTTTATTCAGCATGTATCACAGACGTAACCCTGAAACAGATTAACCTGAAATATTTTACTGTTTGCTCTTACAGATCTCAAAGCTGCAGCCCATCTCTCCTCTTCACCACCCTCCAACAAATGGTTTTGGCTTTGCCTACATGTGATGCAGATCTCTGTTTCTGAAAGGAGTTCAGAACAGATCACAAGGAAGCCACCTTGGCTGGTTTTTGCACCAACTGAATGGATTTATCACATCAGGGATTCAACTGAAATGTGTCATGTGAAAGGGAAAAAGAAACTCAAGTTCTGGGGCCAAAGAAAGGGGCTCCTGCAAGAGTGCTCCCAAGCAAGGGGCTCCCGCAAGAGTGCTCCTGTATCTGGGGACTGGAGAGGGAGTTTGCATTAAGAAGTCTGGCACAATGTCCAGTGGAGAAGGTAAGATCTGGTGCAGTTTTAAGTCTGTTAGACAAGGCAAATTACGAATATTTATTTCTTCTAAAAAAAAAAAACACTAAAAGTTGAGCACATCTAGAGCACTGCTAAGCATCTAGTGCTAAATACTGCTCAGCTGTTTTTTTCAGGCAGGATTTTTGGAAGTCTGTGTTCTCAGTATCAAAGTCATTCCTACCCAGATGAAAACGAGGCAGTTGGGAGCGGCAAAAGAGAGGTTTGGAGCAGACCCTGGAAGTCAGAGTCCATCCCACCACCTCCATTCATCAGAGCTCTGTTTCAGACATCAAGATTGGGACCTCAATGGTTTGTTCCCGGCAGGAACCATTCCCCACAGCTGCCCTAGGGAGCCCCTTCTGCTGCTCAGCCACAGTCTGAACTGTAAGTATTTATTAAGCCCTAAAGATTCACTTCTTCATAATATGCACTTTTTTTCTTTAAGGTGGATTCTAATTTGTACAACCACTTCAGTCAACACTGAGATTGAAAAAAAAAAATATATTAAAAAATATATATACACCATATGTAAGAATGCATAAGCAGAAACGTTCGCACACATTTATACTTAGAGAAGGAAAAGATACGAAGACACCTGAGCAACCAGGTGGAAATAAAAGATGCAGCCAAATCCCCTGAAGCTTGTTTTGACTTAGGAACATGTAAAAAAACTTGTTTGAAAGTGAGGGCTTTTCTAAAAAATTCATCCTCAGTATTTAGCTTGCTGCTGCCACTTCTGATTCAGGTCTTTGTTTGGACCAGGAAGCAAAGAGCTGAAGCATCGCTGGAGTCAGCAAAAGACTGCAGAAACAGCAATCAAGTGACTCAGCATCTAATAGCAGATGATTGCCAAGATGTTGCTTATCTGAATCAGAAGATAAGTTATAGCTGCTGTAGATGAGAAACAGAAATATTCCTCTGGTAGTGGCCCAAACTCTTCTGTTTGCCACAGTAGAGCGTGCAATTAGCTAATAAGTGGAGAAATCACAGTGAGACTAGTGTGATTTTCAGCATCAAAAGGACATAAATGCTATTTACTCTTTCCCTTTGCAATATACAAATAAAAAGGTGACTGTCTCCGAAAGCCCATAATTATACCAGCAGAAGAATCTAATTTAGCCATAATATCAGGGTAGCATATGCAATGACACTAAAAGTTTCCTGACAATACTGGCATTTTGCTTTCATTATTTCCCATAGGCAACCAGGACCTTGGGTCACAGCTCTGCCCAGCCCCAAAGCTTGCTTTTTGTTTTTCTCCCCATCTCTATCTTCCTTGCAACAGCACTAACAATTCCTTCACTGTTAATTGCTGTGTGGACACCTGGGCACTTGGAACTCTATTAAGGATATTGGGTTCATGTCTCAGAAGCAAGTTCATCATCTATTAATGAGTCTGGCTACTGTCAACTCGGGTGGCTTCAAAAACCAACAGCCAAAATGAAGTGAAAGCCTTGACCTGCTTCCATTATGCAGGGCCACTAAATGGAACTAAATCTCTTATCTGAGGAGCTACATGGCAGCTGCTGGGAGAACACCCAAGTTATACAAGTCTTGGAAGTACAACAGCATCAGATAACAGCAAGAAGCAGCCTTCTGCACTCCCAGCTCACATCCTGGCTCTGGCATATTCAGTGCTGATGAGGGGGAATCTCCTAAAAATTTCCCATCCTCAAAAAAGAGGCAAGCTCTGGAGAGGGGGAAAGAGAGGAAGAAAGCAGCAGAGAGGATTATTGCTCTGCTGCTTTTACTACATTCCAGCTGCTCCAGCTCCACGGCACACAACTGCCCAGCAGAGGGAAGGAGATAGAAGGGTAAATTCACATCGTGGTGCACAGGGATTTAATTATGTGACTGCCATAAATGTTAATGGGAATCACACGAGCCCATTCTTGTACAGTGCAATTAAAATCCACCCAGGAGTATCAATCATTTTTTTCAGGCCAGAAAAAGCAGTTTAGTTTAACACAGCTAAAATGCTGAGATTAGATTAAGGTGTGCAGAGCAGAGTGAAGCATTGGATGTGAAGGCTGGTTTGAGAACGTGCCCAGGGGAATACAGAAAACTCAAACCCTGTCAGACTCTCTAAGGAGCTGAGATGAAGACAAAAAAAGTAAGAGAGACAACATATTGTTTACAGACAAGAAATCCTGGTGCAAACAGTCTCAGTAGCTACAAATTCAATTTGGTTTAGGAATGCTATAGCTAGGAGAATAGTTAGGGTGGAAACAGCACACATCCTGAAGTCTGTACTATGACATTTTCCTGCTTTATCCAGTGTAAATGCATAAAAAAAAAAAAAACCACCACCTTGAACTGTAAACACCAAGAGGCAGCTGACAACTGTGTGTGTGTGGGGGGTAGGATGGATGTCCAAAACTGAACTTCTGAGTTCTCAAGCTGAAGCCTGCTACTTGCTAGCTGAAACTGGTACAAGCTAAGAGGAAATTTCATTATCATCCTGAATCCTCCTGTTAATAAGGAGACATGAGACAGAGTCAGCAGAATTAGGAGGCTAATCACATGTGGTACTCCTGTATAAGGCCTAATTTAGACTGGGAGATTTGGGATCTGGGTTGTGGAGAAAACGGCTTCTGCCAGAAGGAAGGACTGCTGTACAAAGGAGCAAGAAGGGGCCCTGACATTTAGAAAGCAAAGGTCTTGGCTGGAGGAGAAATCCTGAAGTCAGGGAAGATCCTAGAGACCAGACTGCTTCAAGGAGATGGATGTAGGGGGATGCTCAGGGATGTTGGCTGAAGACAACTGAGATGAGTGACCACAAGCTGTAACACATCATGAACCAACTGACTCACTGTGGGGAAGTCAAGACCTAGGCAGAGCAGTCAGGGTGTGCATCACCTAACCAGGTAGAGCAAAAGATCTGCTCTTGTAGACTCTTAAATAAGCCATAGTTTGCAGATCCACTCTGGATTGCTGTTTATTCACCCAGCATACAGCTCTAGTCTGGACTGCTGCTTTATTCTGCCTCGTCCATGAGGACAAGCTATGGAATATTTTGATTCTTGTGTTTATAATATTTCAGAGTTTGCTTCAGCTATGCTGCCCTCTAGTCTCCAGCCTAAAAGAAAATTTTTATTACATGTTAATGGAAATTCTATTTGATTTCAAGTGGTAAGTGCCTGTGGTTTCTGGTAAAAAGGATCTTGAATTCTATTCCAGCTTATGACCCTAAAGTCCAAGACCCTGCTGTGTAGTGCCTGGAAGAAACAAATCATTGGAACCAAACTACTGTGAAATCAAACAGAGTGGAGAATTTGAGAAGGAGACACTTTTCGTTTTTTCCCCCCTTCCCAGCTTTCCAGTGGAAAAGGAATATATACAAGAAAATATTTGTTATTACTTACCTCAGAGGGTTAAGGCTAAATTTTTTACTCTCTGTGAATTACATAAAGACCTTAGAGACAGCAGGTGTCATAGAAATATAAAGCACTGTGCTGGAATCACTCATATCAAATGGGTCTTAGAAGTGAGCCTTAGCAAAACCAGCTTAGATGTTAAAGGGTTGAACTCTGAAATAGGCTCAGGACTATTTTTCTTGTGAATCCATAAATATATGCAATAATACATGCATGTTTTCACTTTTCACCTTCAAACCTAAGCCAAGGTGGTAAATAAAAGTCCTTGACAATGCAAAGTGCAGCAATGGTATTTACTCTGTGTCTACACACAGTCAAAATTTGCTAAATGAAAGCTGTGCAAGGGGAGGAAGGAAAGAAGGCATAGAAGATAATTTGGTGGCTAGGGATCTCCCTGGAGCCTGCCTTGATGTCAAATAAGCCTCTCCTACTCACTTCATGGTGGAGCCATTTGATTTCATACTCCTCAATGAGCATTTCAGGGAGCCAAGAATAAGGACGTAGGATCTGCCCACTGGTTCTTGAATCAGCATCATGAGCATTTAGCTATACAAAGCAAGAGAGCTCCAACTGAGGGAGAAAGAACTGACAGAGATTCACTCAAACCATTCTCTAACTCTGCCAAGTCTGTGCCCTTCAGCACCACATCTCCCCATCTTTTAAACACCTCCAGGAGCGAGGATTCAACCACCTCTGGACTGAGCAGCTGACAGAGCTCTGCAAATACAGGAAATAAGAAGTTTATTTTGACCCTTATTTAGTTCAAAGTGTTATGTATTCACCATTTCCTGTGTAGAAAAAGAGAAAAAAATATTTTTAGAAGCACTAAGCATGCAAAAAAAAAACAAAAAGGCAGCAGAGTATTTACTGATAGAGATATTGCATATTTTTCATGAAGGTCATAAGATAAAATTGGAATCACTCTAAAATAGCTCTTGCTTTGATTAGCCATTTCCCTGCCCCATCTTCCTTCACATGGAGTGATTAATATACCCCTAGAACTGTCATTATCCCAATATTCAGAAGCCTTTTTTTTTTTTCCCCTTAATAATGAGGATTCGAATTCCCAAATTAAATGCATTCAGCATCGCTGCTCCTTCAGCTGATCACGGGCTGCAGAACATCCATAAATATTTTGCTGTGGTAGCTGCCCCAAAGAAGAAGTTTTCCTAGTCCAGGATGCTGTTGTTACCTCACAGTAGAACTGAGAGGATCTTACAAGAAGATCAAACACCTCAACTTCTTCTAGCTCCTGGTCCCCCTTCCCTATTGCAAAGCAACACTGCTATGAAGGAGATGTACTTGGCAAGGAGACTCTCTCTGCTCAGTGGCTCCTCATTCCCCACAGGAATTATTTCCTAATGTTCATTCCAATTTAAAGATTTCTTGGCCCACTCAGCCACTGAGAACAAGTGGTTACTTCTTTTTTCCCCTAGAATAACCACTTAGAAGACAGTTACTGCTCCTCTCTTTCCTTTACCTTGATAGGAGCCCTGAGTACTTCTGACAATATAGGCAAATTTTATTCTTTCAGGGTTGTTTAGCCTGGAAAAAAAGGAGACTCGAGGGAAACTTTATCACTCTCTACAACTACCTGAAAGAAGGCTGAAGCCAGAGGGAGGTCTCTTCTCCCTAGTAACAAGAGGAAACTGACTTAAGTTACACCAGGGGAAGTTTAGGTTGGGTATTTTCCCTTTAGAATAACCACTTAGAAGACAGTTACTGCTCCTCTCTTTCCTTTACCTTGATAGGAACCCTGAGTATTTCTGTGAAATAAATACTAAAATGAGATTTTAAACAAGGCAAGAGTAGCATGTCTAATAAATTACAATATGGGCAAATTTTACTCTTTCAGGGTTGTTTAGCCTAGAAAAAAAGGAGAATCGAGGGAAACTTTATCCCTCTCTGCAGCTACCTGAAAGGAGGCTGAAGCCAGGAGGAGGTTAGTCTCTTCTCCCTAGTAAATAGAGTAAATTGACTCAAGTTATGCCAGGAGAGGTTTAGGTTGGGTATTAGGAAAAAAATCTTCCCTAAAAGGGTTGTTAAGCCCTGGATCAGGCTGCCCAGGGCAGTGATGGACTTCCCATCCCTACATGGATTTAAACGCCATGTAGATGTGGTGCTGAGGGGCATGGACTAGAGGTGACCTGGCAGTGCTGGGTTAGTGGTTAGACTTGATGACCCCGAAAGTCTCCTTCAACAAAAAGGCTTCTCTGATAACAATCTCATCTTTACAAGGTACAATTTTGCATTACATCAACCCTTCAGCTTGTCTCAGGTGCCCTTACAGAGCCTTGAAAACAGCAAGGCATTGGAAGCTTTTCTTTCAAAGGTTTTAATACAAGCACAAACCCAAGAGAGGCTTCCAAAGGTCATGGATTCTACTCTTGCAGTGACATTGATATTTTCACTGAGTGGACAGGGAATTCGGCTCAAAGACGAGTCTTAGAGATCTCGTCCTGGTTTATCATCTTTTGAACTACAGACTGTTAATTAAACAAATCACTGCCTGCCCTCTCAGGAAAGCTTTCCGAGTGTGGACATGAGCTCAGCGCAAACCTGGAGTGTTATTAATTCGAGTTAGCAAATTCAAATTTGAGGTAAGAGGGTAAATGCCACCGGAATTTGGTTTCCTGCAGCACGTTGTTTTCCTCAGCCCAAATCTCGGGCAATAAATCCCTGCCACCAATAAACCACAGCGCCTCCTGAAGCCACGAAAAACCTCCAGCCTGTCAACTGAAACGTTAAACGAACTTGTAAAATGAAGCTTAGCTCATTACTCCTGAGTAAGACATTGTGGTGCTATTTTGAGAGGTACGAATGTCATCTTTAAAAAAGATTGCCAGAAAAGCTTCCGAGAAAAAGCGCTAATGTGTCAAATATTAAATATTCCGAGAGGCATTAACCTGTGGGCTTCCTTTTGTCTGCTCTATCTCTCATCACTTCTCATTACGACCACAATAGAGAAGGGGGAAAATAGTGTCAAGTAATTCTCTGGGAGCTTTTACACAAATGTGAGATACTTTGAGGGTCAGCAGGCAGATTATCATTGCCAAGGATGGAGTTTCTCAAGCTAGCCCCCAGAGAACAGAGAATCCATGCAGCAGATCAGTCACTTCAGTGCTGTGATAGTAGATACACCACACCGTACCATGCTACCGTCTCAGTGTTGCCAACTCAAGCAAACCACACAATAATTGGGATTTTTCCCTAAGGCTGGTATATAATGAGATTACATAAAAATAATACATCTTTAAAAAACTAATGCAATTCTGAGCCATATGCTTAAGGGAAAAAAAAAAAAAAAAGAGGAAAAGAAAAATCTTGAAGTAATTGTCCTCCTTGATCTTAAAAAGACAACAAATAGAAGGAAGCAAATTCTGAAATTCATTACAGTTAAATTTCCACTTCTTTTTTTAAATTTTTTTTTAAAGCCAATGGAGATCACCTAAAGATCAAGCTGGCAACATTGCAGGAATCTCAGCAGAGTTCATCATCCCAACTCCAAGCCACAACTTGGAATATGTATATGTTGCATATGTTTTCTGCTTACCCTCCCATCATATATTATCTGGATTAGAGTTTGGTTAATCCTAGGTGCAGAAGCCATGTCTTTGAGCGGGGGGGAGGAAAAAAATTCCTATAATTTAATTGGATTTATTTGGTTTTAGTATTAAATAGACACTGTCTGATGCTGCCTAAGCAGTGAAGGACTACAGGGTCATGTGGACTCTCCCTCTGCAGTGAAACAGCATGGGAAGGCAGTGAAAGGTCCATGTCAGCAAAGGACTGACAGTGTGAGAAGGGGCAGGCAGGGATTCACACCATGAGTGTCCTTTTCTCCGGACTCAATAACCCCAGTTCCCTCAGCCACTTCTCACCAGATCTGCTCTTCAGACCCTCCAGAACCTTCATTGTACTTCTGTGGACACACTCCAGCACCTCAACTTTTATTTTTGTAGTGAGGGCCCCCAAAACAAGTCCAGTACTCAAAGTTTGGCCTTGCCACTGCCGAATACAGAGCCATGATCACTCCCCTACTCCTTGCTGATCCAGGCCAGGATGCTGTTCTTCTTGGCCTCCTGTGCACACACACTGGCTCATATTCAACTGGCTGCTGCCCAGCAGCCCCAGGTAATTTTCTAACAGGCAGCTCTCCAGCCTCTCTGCCCCAAGCCTGTAGCACTGCATGGAGCTGTAGCGACCCAAGTGCAGGACCTGGCCCTGGCCTTTTCCCACCAACCCAGCTTGTCCAGATTTTTCTGCAAAGCCTTCCTACCTTCAAGCAGATCCACTTCCACCCAACTTTGTGTCATCTGCAAACTTACCAAGGGAATACTCAATCCTCTCACCCAGATTATTGTTAAAAGATATTGAACAGAAACTGGTCCCAGAAATGAACCCTGGGGACCACCACTTATGACCAGCCACCAACTGGATCTAACACTGTCCACCACCACACTTTGGGCTCAGCCACCCAGAGTATGCCCATCCAAGCAAAGAGTAAGGCATAAAAATTGATACAGAACTCTTTTGTTCCTAAACAACCAGAGAATTTGCTTCTCCAAATGATTGTCAGCTGGAAGCAGCTGAAAGGCATAAGTTGAAAGCAGCCCACTTCCATAAGCCATGCCTTCAGGATTTTCTTCCTATGTGATCCTGGCTTTCGCTCTGTCAGGTCAACAGATCCAGTTCTGCCAAACCTAGGGCATGCTGCAGGCTATAGCATCTCTTCTCCAAGCCAGCTGGGGTGAGAGCTTAGAAATGATTGTTTATAGGCTTTGATTGTGGTTGCCTTCCTTTCCGCACAGACATTGCGGTAGACTTTGGTGTGTTACTGTCAGTCTGTGTTTAATAAGTAAGCTCTAACTATTTCAATTTGTCAACAATGTTCATTAAAAGCCTGGCAGATGAGAAATGAATATTCCACTGGTTTTCTCTCTTGTTTTTTTTTGTTGTTTTTTTTTTTTTTAATAAGTAGATCATAAGACCTGGGGCATGGAGAGGTTTTATTGGACCTTTTCCAGCGCTCACCAAGGAGCAGCACAGAAGCAGGCATTCAGAACCCGAAATACTTTAATCAATAATAGATTATTTCTAGTTTTAAGAGTTTTTGTGGCATTCATGCTGTTTCTTCAAGAAAGTTCAGGGAGATGCCTTGAAAAAATTGATCCTGCTGATTAATGCTAGACTTTTACTTGGTTTCCCTTTTTTCATGCTATTATTTTTCCACTGATGCAAATGCATGAAGCTGGTCAGGCTTCTGCCCTACTTCCTCCATACATTCTGCCCTACATTCCTCCATGCAGAGCCTGTCTCCTGCTCCTGACTCCAAGCCCTCAGATATTTATAAACATTTATTAAATCCCCTCTAAGTCCTCTCTTCTCCAGACTAAGCAGCACTCCTCATCAGGAAGTGCTCCTGTCCCCAAATCATCCTCGTAGCCCTATGCTGGACTCTCTCCAGCAGATCCCTGTCAGTCTTAAACTGGGGAGCCCAAAACTGAAGGCAATATTCAAGACGAAGTCTCACCAGGGCAGAGTAGAGGAGGAGCAGAACCTCCCTTGATCTGCTGGACACACTCTTCTTAATGCACCCCAGGATCCCATTGGCCTTCTTGGCCACAAGGGCACATTGCTGTGCCATGTACAACTTGGTATCCACCAGGATGAATGATCATATTTAGGTTCCTTTAGTCAGCAATTCCTTGTTTCAGAGTAAATCCAGTCACATTAAAAAAAAAAAAATCACTACCTTTTACTAAATAGAATCATAGAATGGTTTAGGTTGGAAGCGACCTCAAAGATCATCTAGTTCTAACCCTCCACCACAGGCAGGGACACCTCCCACTAGCAGCAGTTGTAGTTAAACATTTTGCAAACAAAGACTATTCCATGATGCTGGAAGTCATCTCCCTTCTGAACCTTTCCCCAGTCGCACACTACCCTTTGACATGGCTGACATGTTCTTGGCAGATCTACAGCAGAGAGGCTGTGCATTTGTGACTTCAGAGAATACCCTCCCAAGGCAACCCTCTCAGGCAGAGTTCCTTGCAGAAGGAAGAATAATCCTTCGGCTGAGAAGCCAGCTAAAGCAGTGCTCCCCAAACTT
>VWZI01018113.1:218430-230843 GCA_013396835.1 Psilopogon haemacephalus | reverse complement strand
TTTTTTTTTTTTTTTTTAATTGTTGTTTGCATCATGAGCATTTACCTGGAAAAACACCTGCAGCAAAATAATATCTTTTTTAGTTACAAATACTACTGTAGAGGAATATGCTGTGCATTTCGTAAAGCACATCAACAACAAAAAAAAGCTGAGACAAAGATAAAATAAACACTGCTTTCACAACATTATTTATTAACAGCACCAAAAAAAAAATATTTTCTCTTCACACCTCAATGGATTGCCTCATGTCTGCACCCTACTTTGGAGGCAGCTGAGGTGGAACACCAAATTCCTTCTAATGCACACCACACTCGCTGCTCATCAAATGATCTGCTGGGTGCGTACCCCAGGTCTATTTTTACTCACACAACCAGGTTTCTTTTCAGAGGCAGCAGGGTTGCACACCTAGGTTTCATCACCAAGTAATACTAGGAAGTGTTCCAAGGGTGTGCACCTGAAGAGGAAAACACTCCTGCATTCATCAATCAGATGTCTTCGCCATATTCCAGCCTCGTTTTTCAGCAGGCCCTAATGAGTTTGACATCTGCAAGGGACACCTCTCTGAAGAGACATGACTGGATGATAAATATAGGAACTCAGAATAGCTTCTTTACAAACCATAGGGGGAAAAAAAGAAAAATCAACTGGAGAAAACACTGACACAAAAGCCAGGTTACATCTTATCTTCCCCTAAGTTCAGTGTTCTCCCCGAGGCTTCTGTCTGGCCCTTCTGAGTCTGGCCAGTTTTGTTCATCTTCCTACCCCAGGGAAAAGGAAAGGAAAGTCATAATCATCTTCCAAATTATCTAGCTCCCTACTTTTGCCTCTTAAATGACAGCAGAAGGGTTGTCTAAGGCCATGGGCATGTTCCTCTGTGTGCCAGTTGTCTCTGGCCAAAATTAACTCTTTAAAATCAGATATAGTTCAATAATCAAATCAGCCAAGACACATGAAACTCATAAGACCTTCACAGTTCATTAACAATTTCTACTATCCCTTGGCTGTGACTGGGAGTGTGAATAAAAGAGCCTCAGAGGCTGCAGTTCTCTCTTCTCTAAGATATAAAAATCCTGGGTTTCTGCTAAGTCCTTTAAGCTGATTCGCATTTTACTTGAGGTATCCTTACCAAATATCAGCTAATCTATCAAATGAGCACATTACAGTCTTACAACTGGAAAAAAAGATTAGGCAGAAGTTGCTATTTCCAAGTATTAAAGGGAGATTATGGACTCCTAACAACTCGGATATGGTGCATTTGCTCAAAATCCACCTCATTAGAAATGCTGTGTGAACCCCCTCATTCCTGGAATGCTTCATGGAGAACACATTATATAATGTTTTCTAAGCAAAGATCATAATCAAGAAGCTTTGATTAAAGTGAAAATTCTGGCAGAACATCCTCCAATGACACAGCATCCTGATGCCAGGATGCTACCTGAAGGGAGGTCGTAGCCAGGTGGGGTTAGGCTCTTCTCCCAGGTAACCAGCAACAGAATGAGGAGAGACAGTCTCAAGTTGTACCAGGTGAGGTATAGGCTGGATGTTAGGAAGAAGTTAATTGGAATGGGCTGCCCAGGGTGGTGGTGGAGTCACCATCCCTGGAGGCATTCAAGAAGAGACTGGATGGGGCACTTAGTGCCATGGTCTAGTTGGTTGGATAGGGCTGGGTGAGAGGTTGGACTGGATGATCTTGGAGGTCTCTTCCAACCTGGTTGATTCTATGATCACACATCTGAACCATTTCCTCAGCACTTCTGGAAGTCTTTCTCTCTCTCATTGCTACTTCCCAGTACCTCGTTTTGCTCCAGGGGAGCTGTGCAATTACAAAACCAGCCAAAAAAAACCTGCAAAAAACCTCCTCCTGGTTTCACCAAGCTCAGACCCCAACAGCAACATGGAAGCTTGGCAGCAATGGAACCATCAAATATTTGGGCTTTTTTGAGCCCCAGGACAGGTTTGTATGCAAGCATGACATTACCTATGAATCCATTATCTATTGGAATCACTTGTGTAAAGACTGATGCTTGTGTTTCCTTTCCATCCTCTTGCCTACTTAAAAGTATCCCTTCCAGACAGACAGATCAACAGACTAATTCTACCAGCAATTCCCTTCAGAGACTCCAAGTGAAACACTCTGGACCAGATTGTGCCCTCTGCTCTGTACACAAAGAATCACAGAATCAGTCAGGGTTGGAAGGGACCACAAGGATCACCCAGTTCCAACCTTCCTGCCATGGACAGGGACACCTTACCCTAGATCAGGCTGGACAGAGCCTTATCCAGCCTGGCCTTAACCACCTCCAGCCTGATCTAGTGTGAGGTGTCCCCACCCATGGCAGGGGGGTTGGAACTGGATGATCCTTGTGGTCCCTACCAACCCTGAGCGATCCTATGATTCTTCCAAAGCGCAGATATCTAAAAGATAAAAGCTCAGATGCACCCAACATGAAGAGCCATCTGTAAAACTGCCAACCTAATTGCTCACAGAGATCCCCAAAGAGCCAGATGCCACCACTTGAACACATTCCCAACTTAGTCATCTGAGTACCGAAGACAGGAGGGAAGGAGCAGGAAGTTGAAGGGTCAATGGCATGCCATTTATATTCTGAAAAGATGAAATGGATTTTTGGAGGGGGGAGGGAGAAAATCAAACTGAAAGGACGTCATGCCAAACAGAATGTGCTTCAGCAGCACAATTTAATACTGGAAATAAATGTGTGTGTCATTCTGGAGTTTTTAGAATATGAAAGGCATGAAAATTGTGCTCCGATAATAATGCAGAAGGAAAATGTGACAAAATTTCCTCATAATTAAAAGACGTAGCAAAAGCACTCGCGCAACTTGGGTTTGATTCCCTGCACTTTCCCAATCAGGGCTTTGTATCCAGAGCCTATTCTTGCAGTGAAATTAAAACAGGCATTTAAAAAAAAAAAAAAATCTCATTTTCTTATGCACCTGTTTCTCCATTTTACTGGCAGTAGCTTCTGCAATTTCCCTAAGTGCTGGGAGGCTGAGATTTGGTCTTAAAGGCTCTTGTAATGGACACGGTGTAACAAAAGGGGATAAATATAATGACAGATTTTCAAAGCACAATTGAAGCATGCATCTGATGTTGCCTTAGCTCTGTAGCTTCTCTGTAGCACATTACTATGGCATTGCACAGAGTTCTGAAGCCTTAGCAGACCACAAATCATTACTGCAAAAATTACAATAAAATATCAATTAAAGAAAAAAGTTGACCAATATAAATGTGTCAGGCCAAGTGTAAATAGAGACCATTTGCCTCTTCCTTCCCACTCCCTTTCCACTGCCCTGCTGTGCCCATTCACCTTCTCTTCTCCATCCCAGCTGTAACCATTCTTTGCTAACATTATTTCATCCCATAAAGCTACTGATGAGTTTCCCTTTTCCTTGTAGCAGAGAGGCTCTCTAGCCTTCACTTTCTCATCACATCCTCAGCTATGATTCACTTCCAGCTTATAAAAAAGAGTGGAAGAGTCTGTGGTGGGCTGTGTTTTTTGGTTTTTTTTCCCCTCAAATTAAAAAATGGTAATTGGACTTTTCCCTCCATTCCTCAACCATTTGAGAAATGCTGTTATGGTCTTCTCTCTTAATGCCAAGAGCACTTGGGATATCCCTGTCCTGATGTTCAAAAATTGTATCATGAATAGCAACCTCCTGTGGGAACATCAACTGCAACCATCACATGCAGTTCATTTTTGAGGCTGCTTAACTCTTCTTCCTTCCTTTGACAGAACAAATTTTAAAGTCATGAAAAAAAAAAATCTGTCCCAAGAAATAAAGCTGCTCCTTGCTTGTACAAAACACAAAGACACCAAGAGAATCAAACCTGAGCCTCTCACCAGGTGTCTTTTTTTCCCCAGCACTGCCCACTTCAACTGTTCAGAGTTACCAAAGGTTTGCCAGGACAAGGGTCACTCAAGAAAGTTAATCTGAATTAATTTTTAAAGTGGATTAGTCAAAACATATTAAACCTTCGTGTGGACATTTTCATTCAAAATTGCAGCACACTTAATTAACTAATTTGCTCTGGAAATTAACTTAAATTGAATCAAGACACTTTTAATTCTGATTCAGAGTATCCACATGAGAGTTTTATGTCATTTAATTAATCCACTGTGTATTCACACTTCTATTTAATTTGGATTAAATTTTTGGAGGGTTCCAGTATACAATAGCTCTCATGCTGGACTTGGGCCAGAGTTTTCAGAAGATGAGAATTTTTTCTCCATTTAAAAAACAAAATCCGGGCCAGCCAGACAATTAAAAATGATGGAAAGTCATCCTCATTTGATTTTATTTCTGTCATCTGTGAAGTGTTGATGAGTTATAACAAAAGTAGCCATTGGATAAACAATTTGCATTGAAATATTCTATTTAAAATGTGGAAATAAATTCAAGTGGAGATTTTCTGTTTTTACTGTTGGCACCTCAGAAAAGATTTCACTGATTTTTTTTTTTCCCCCCTCACCTCCATTCCTGACTCTTTGCTTCATTTGACACAATTTTTCTCTAGAGGTTTTTCATTGCACTGTTGGAGATTCAGGCTCCCACCTGCTTTTAAAAAGGTCCAGCAAGAGCTCTAGAGTAACAGGGAAATTTGTATCAGAAATTAACTGGTCCAAGTATCAAGGGAAGACATTTATTACAGTGTTTGAAATCAAGTGACACCAGAAAGGTGGCTGCAAAAGCAGTGGGGAAAGACGGATGAGGACACAGCATTACCATTTGCAGGTCTATGCACAAATCCTTGTGTTTATGCCATCTCTTACACCAGTCAAATGGCATCCAGAAAGGAAGGTCTGTGTGTGTTTGTGTGCAAGATTGCATATGCTTATGAATAGGATGCTAGAAAATTGCTTTTCTGCACAACTGTGTTGGGGGAAATTTTTTTTTCAGAGTAGAAGCATCCTGTGAAAAGGAAATACTTACAACATTGTCAGAACAGGGCGGGTATTGCATACTGGCAGAATCTGAGCATCCTTTAAAGAGAATTTTTGCACTGACAGCAGAAAAGTTGAAGCAATGCAATAAAGCATTGGCAGAAGATATTTAAAGGACAGAGAAATAATTAAAAGCAAAAAGAGAGAGACATTATTTTAATCAAAAGCTATTAGGCAATTCTACTCCGCTTAGTAGATTGGCTCTCAAAAAGTTGATTTTCCTGTAAACAGCACCAGAGTGTTTCTCATATTATCCAAGTTTGCAATAAAAAAAATGGCTTCAAAATTGAAACTGAATTAATTAGGGTCACTTCTTAGGGGAAAAAACAAACAAACAAACAAAAAAAAAAACAAACCCACAAAACCAAACATCCAACCAAACCCAGAATCACACAGTTAAGCAGGTTGGAAAAGACCTCCAAGATCATCAAGTTGAATCCATCACCCAGCCTTATCCAACCATCTAACCCATGGCACTAAATGCCTCATCCCAGCAACATCATGATATGTCTCAGCAAGTTTAGCAGTTTTACAAGTAAATGTTGTGGCCAATTTTTTTTTTCAATTTTTTTTTCTGTACTGGTGTTTGCTGACAGCTGTCAATAAGAAAACAGCTTCTTATTTTTGATGGCCATGATTATGCTCTTCCTGACTTGGAAGGAAAAAGTTCTTTCAGGACATATCTATTGCACCTGGTGACACAAGATGAACAAATTAATTTATTCCCTTCTCAACCAAGGCTGCCACTTGCCTGCAGTTTTGCAAACTCATCTGGAAGAAAAAAATAAAAAGAAAAGAAAAGAAAAAGAAGGTGTTTCCTTTTCCCTTATGAATGAAGCAGTGTGCACTCAGAAAGGCATATCTGTCATCCAGAATCACTATACCCTCCCTTCAGGAGCTGCACAGGGAGGAGTGCTGCATGGATCATATCTTAACCCATTTACCATTCACCTCTACCCACCTTATGTACCTTCAACCCTGGGCTGTGTGACAGGTCACAGTCAGTTCACTGCTGTTAAACTCACTCCCAAGCACCCATCACAAATCTCCCTCAGACTGTAATTTGGTAGTGCTGTTTTTGGCATGATGGCTTCAGGAGTAAAAGGAAGGAGGCTTGGAGGAAGGGGAAATAGCTATTATTAGCCCTGCTGATACAGCTGAGGAAAGCAGCCAATGGTGGGGATGTGCTGTCCCTTCAGCAGACCTCAGACGGTTCCCCTGCAAAGGGATGCTCTGTCCACAAGCAGGGCTCTCCCATCAGGGCTGAGGTGGCCTACTTGGTCAGCTTAATTTCCTGAAATCCCCCTCATTAACTACTGCTATTATTTTCCAATTCCAGGCATATTAGGAACTTTTGTCAAGATAAGAATTTCATAAGCACTTCAGTTATGGTCTCTGCCTGAGAAGGTTTACAGGTTAAAGGTCCCTCTCTGCTCAGCAGGCTTTCAAATTGGGGGTACTTAGTGTAATTGCCCACAGAAACGTATTCCAAAGGCAAGGCTTGGAAGGCAAACGGAACAAATACATCAGGGAACAAAATCTGCTGCGAAGGGATGACTTTCAAATGCAGTGGGGAGCTGAACACATTATTCTGCCTTGCATACAACTATCTGGAGTAGAAAAAAAACAACCCAGGATTGTTTGTGTATCAAGCTTCATTTTGCAGCAGTAAATAACGACCCTGCTGAACAAAACTACAGAAAGACATCTCAAACATTTTAGCATGAATTAGCTTTGTAATTCCTTTGCAGCCAGAAAGCAGCAGCCACCACTACTCATCACTTGCCTGTGAGAATTCAATCATCAAATATTTTGTTTACAAACCCCATTCTATCAAAATCTCCAACTGTTTAAGAACAAAAGGCAAACAGGAGTTGAAAACAGTTTTGCTTAACAAGGCACAGACAATGTCCACGTCATGCAGACTGACAGTTTTCATCTTTGGCTACCTAATGTTAGTATTTATCCATTAAAAACACTAAATTATCAATGACATTAAAAAATAAAAACAAACAAAACTGAGATTCTAGAAGGAAAAGCCTTTCACAGAAGCAGCAGTTTGTATTTATGAAGCCTACCAATTAATTGGCATCGTCATCTATATTCATTCACATATATATAGAAGGCATTTAGCTTTGTGCTGCTTAACTGACTAATGAGATGTGCCAATTTTTTCTACTTTACTGGAAGAGAACAATGGTTAAAAAAAAATAAAGCTTGAATAGATTTTAACACAACTGGAAGTTGAAGTCTGGTAAAAAAACAAAACAAAACAAAACACAAATCCTCTTCTCAACCTGCAAAAGCAAGGACAGCCATCCATGGTGCACAACAAACATTATGGGACTAATTTTATAGCTTTTCATGGCAGTTGTAGATATGATATGATATAGATATGGCAGTTATCGAGGTGAGGCAATCACAGGCTCACAGGATGGCAGGGGTTGGAAGGGACACAAAGAAATCATTGAGTCCAAGCCCCCTGCCAGAGCAGGCCCAGACAATCTAGCTCAGGGCACACAGGAACACATCCAGACAGGCTTTGAAAGGCTCCAGAGAAGGAGACTCCACAACCTCTCTGGGCAGCCTGTGCCTGTGCTCTGGGACCCTTACAGTAAAGAAGTTGCCTCTTGTGTTGAGCTGGAACCTCCTGTGCTGCAGCTTCCATCCATTGCTTCTTGTCCAATCCCAGGGAGCAAGTAAGCAGAGCCTGTCCTCCCACTCCTGACCCCCAGCCCTCAGAGATTTAGAAACATTGATTAAATCCCCTCTCAGTTTTCTCTTCTCCAGAGTAAGCAGCCCCAGGTCCCTCAGCCTCTCCTCATCAGGTAGTGCTCCTGTTCCCTCATCATCCTCATAGCCCTCCATTGGACCCTCTCCAGCAGATCCCTGTCCCTCTTAACCTGGGGAGACCAAAACTGAAGGCAGTACTCAAGATGAGGTCTCAGCAGGGCAGAGTAGAGGGGGAGGAGAAGCCCCCTGATCTCCTGGACACACTCTTACTAATGCACCTCAGGATCCCATTTGCCCTCTTGGCCACAAGGGCACATTGCTGTGCCATGGACAATGTTAGAGGGAGGTGTTTGTGGTGAGGGAAGGTTGTGCTCCCAACTGAGATCCGGTAATGGTAATGCGGAACGGTACAAGCAGGAGGGGGAATGTCAGAGTATGTAAGAAAGGGGCAGCAACAACAGCCCAGGGCCAGAAAGATAAAAGCAAGGAGGACAGGAGGGAAAGGCACTTGGGGAGGTATTTACAGTGGCTGACTTCTTCCCAGGCTCCCTGGGTTCCTCCTACAAGCAGCAGAGGAGATGAGCTCTTCCAGGACGATAATTCAAAGCACCAAGCAGCTATAAGCAGTCTTCTACTGTCAACTCCCCTCCTGGGGGAGTCTCCCTCCTTTAAACTGAATGCAAGATGAGGTTTTCTAGGATGAATTCCATCTTTGTGAATCCCCACTGCATCGATTTTAAAGGATGTCAATCTCCTAACTCTCTTTTTAAAGGCCCTGGTAAAAATTTTCATTGACCAGCATGGCAAATATACTTTGGCCAACACTGAGTACTAGGGAGTGCCCTATCCTAAACCCTGCTGTGAACAGAGTAGAGAATCACAGAGTGATTGGTAGCAGCTTCTGCACTTGCACAAAGCCAAGTGACTGTGCTAGCACAGGACTTGAAAATAGCACAACACCCAAGATAATAATTCAACAGGTTTTGATCCCATTGGCAACCCTGGGGACTGACTCAGAGCATCTTCACCACAGATGTGTGGAACACTTCTTCATTTTTAGATGCCAGAGTTACAGCTGACACAAACAATGACCCGACCAGCTCTATTAATGCTGAGGTGTCCCTACACATCAGAAGTCCTTTATAGAATCAGCCAGCGTTTAAAAGGACCACAAGGATCATACAGTTTCAGCCACCCTGCCACAGGCAGGGACACCCTACCCTAGATCAGGCTGCCCACAGCCTCTGCCAGCCTGGCTGCAAACACCTCCATGGATGTGGCCCCAACCACCCACCCAGGGCAACCCATTCCAGGCTCTCACTACTCATGCTGAAGAACTTCCTCCTCATGTCCACTGTGAATCTCCCCACCTTCAGCTTTCTTCCATTCCCCCTAGTCCTGTCACTACCCAATAGCCTAAAAAGTCCCTCCCCAGCTTTTTTGTAGCCCACTTCAGATACTGGAAGGCCACAATAAGGTCACCTGGGAGCCTTCTCTTCTCCAGTCTGAACAGCCTAAACTCTTTCAGTCTCCCCTCAGCCAGTTCCAAACCCCACTAGAACAGGTCACTCAAGGCCTCATCCAACCTGGCCTTGAACACCTCCAGAGAGAGAGCAGCCACAACCTCCCTAGGCAACCTGTGCCAGTGTCTCACCACCCTCACTGTGAAGAGCTTTCTCCTAACATCCTGTTTAAATTCCTAACAACTTTTTGGCTATTTGTATTACTAATGCATGGAACCACAACCAGCTCAGATGGTCCTGGTGACACCAATGGTCTTGTGCTCTACAGAGTGGGTACAACATACAACTCCACAGCCTCCAATCTAGACAGTATGGCCTTGCTTACACATCACATTGTCTGTTTATTCCACCTACTACCCTCTCTCACTCTTCAGACAAAGCAGATCTGCTTTTATTTTTGTATCAGAATCCACTGCTGTTGTGTTTTACTGGGAAATAATTTTCCTCCCAATTTTGGTGGGTTTTTTTTTTTCCCCATTTATGTTTCCTATCCTGGAACTGCAGATGTGCTGATAGGCTGATGTAACAAGTCCTGCTAAAAATAAAGAAGTGGAAGAACATTCTTGGACATCTCCTTGCCCTCTAATGTCTGTAAGACACGATTGCCTTTCCTGCTTTCCCAGACAATCTGTAACTGGGGAGAATATAGCTCTATTAACCTTGCTGTATCAGCCAGAATGTCAAAATCTGTGTTATAAATCTTCATCTTAATCATTTATGATTAAATATTCAGATGAGATTATGTGCAACCTAATTCTACACATCCATCTCCACTTCCCTAATTAACGACAGCAGCAACAGAAGGGGGAGCTGGGGGGAAAAATACACCTTTCTGAAGTAACTAGGCAAAACTGAGCCTCTGTCAACAACTTCCCTTTCAGAGTGTATTTTTTAATTGCTATTTAAGAAAGAAACACAATTAAGGCAGTTATGTATACTCAATTAGAAATCTGTTGCTTCACCATGGATTTATGACTATTGTGGAATCCCAGCATGGTGGAAGGCACCTCTGGAAACTGTCCACTCCAACTCCCCTGCTCAAGCAGGGTCACCCAGAGCAGGTTGCCCAGGACCACAATGTCCAGGCAGGTTTGGAATCTCTCCAGAGAAGGAAACTCCACAACCTCTTTAAGCAGCCTGTTCCAGAGCTCTGGCACCCTCACTGGAAAGTTTTTCCTTACGTTTAGGTGGAATCTCCTGTTTTAGTTTGTGCCCATTGCCTCTTATCCTATCTCTGTGAAGCACTGCAAGAAATCTGGCCCCATCCTCTTGCCCCCTGCCTTTTAGGTTATTGGTCAGCATTGATAAGGTGTCCTCTCAGTATGCTCTTCCCCAGGTCTCTCAGTCTTTCCTCTGTCCATGGCAGGGTGGTTGGAACTAGATGATCCTTGTGGTTCCTTCCAATCCCGACTGATTCTATGATTCCTGAGATGCTCCAGGTCCCTCAGCATATTCATGACTCTCCATTGGACACTCTTCTTGGCCCTTTTGAATTGAGAAGCCACCCAGAACTGGACACAATGCCCCAGATAAGACAGTACTCACTAGCACAGAGCAGAGGAAGTGGAAAACCTTCCTCAGCCTTCTCTCACTCTTAATGAATCTCAGAGAACCATTGGCCTTTTAGGTCATGAGGACACGTTTCTGGCTCATTGTGAACTTCTTGCCGAGAAGGACATGCAGGTCCTTCTCCAAGGAGCTGCTTTGCAGGTCAACCCCTCACCTGTACTGGTGCAGAGGGTAAGTCCTCCCCAGATGCAGGACTTGCCCTCTGCTGACCTCCCCAGCCTGCCCAGATCTAAATATTGCCAGTGTTAATCTCAATGGCCTCAGAGCTCTCCTTTTTATGAAGCCTCACTGGCTTCAATTCTTCTCCATGCGTCAGAGACTTTGACATGCACACAATGGAAGGCGCATAGGAGGCCACCTTACAGGGCTCAGTGTATAAAATTCACCTTTGTTCAGGAAAGCAATCTCAGATTTATGAGCCACTAAAGGCCCTCTTAGCCTCTACTTCCATTTAGAGCTGCTTCGGCTTTTAAGCACCACATTTGAGCTGCTCAGACCCTAATTTTGGGAGGGGCTGCAAAACTGTACCCCATACTGAAACTGAAGTCACTGATGCACAGCACCAGGGTTTTTTGGAAATAAAACCTGGAATTAAATAAATAAAATTTTAAGAATAACAAAACAACAACCACCACCAAACAGACATAAAAAAAAAAATAAAATTAAAAAATCAGGCCTAAAGGCTACTGAAGGTATCACTTAAACTGTCAGAGTCAACTAACCCAGCCTGTGAATCTCAGACTCTAAATGAAAGAGACCTTTCACAGGAGAAGAAAGGATGTTAGGGAGTGATAGGACTTGGGGGAATGGAACAAAGCTAGAAATGGGTAGATTCAGACTGGATGTTAGGAAGAAGTTCTTCAGCATAAGAGTGGTGAGATCCTGGAAGGGGGTGCCCCGGTTGGTGGTGGAAGCCTCATTCCTGGAGGTGTTTAAGGCCAGGCTGGATGAGGCTGTGGACAGCCTGATTTAGTGTGAGGTGTCCCTGCCCATGGCAGAGGGGTTGGAAATGGATGATCATTGTGGTCCCTTCCAGCCCTGACTGATTCTATGATTCTATGAAGTCCATCCTTCTATCAGCCTGAAATGCACTTATGAATATATTTTCTAGAACTGTGCAAATGAGATTCTTTGGTTCAATGAGAAGAAAAAAAAGTTTAGCTCAGTTAAATTCTGATCCTGGGAAAAGACAGACACAGGGAAAAAAAGGTAATGACATATTTTTGCTTCAACCTGGAACAAGTCTGAGCCAATTCATAAATGAAATTTCACAACCACAAGCCACATTTCTAGCATGAAACTTCCCTCCCCAACACGCAGCACTATCACAAAATATACTGCAATAAGCTACCTTCAAATTTGCCTCTTTTCAGGCAAAACTACTTGCTAAATGCAACCTGACTCTGGTTTTATTTCCCCAAATGACATTTTTCAAACTTATTTGGGGAGAAAGCAAAGGGCTGGGGGGAGGGGAAAATTGCCTGGCTCCATCCTCTGCTGCTTTTTCTAATTGCATTTAAATGATCCATGCAACTGGTCTCCTACAACTTCCCTGAGGGGTAATATTTCACAGTCTAGCTAATCTCACTACTGAAATGTGTCCTGTTTTTCAGAAAAAAAAAAA
>VWZI01018113.1:198283-210346 GCA_013396835.1 Psilopogon haemacephalus | reverse complement strand
GCTGCAGAGGGACCTTGACAGGTGGGCAGAGGCCAATGGAATGAGATTTAACAAGGCTAAGTGCAGAGTTCTACACTTTGGCCACAACAACCCCAGGCAGTGCTACAGGCTGAGGACAGAGTGGCTGGAGAGTAGCCAGGCAGAGAGGGACCTGGGGACACTATCCCTGGAGGTGTCCAAGACTGGATGGGGCACTTAGTGCCGTGGTCTAGTTGACTGGGTAGGGCTGGGTGATAGTTTGGACTGGATAATCTTGAAGGTGTCTTCCAGCCTGGCCAATTCTATGAAATGAAGGCAGGTTACGGATGAGCATACATTTCCAAAAGTTTTTTTTTTCTTTTTGTGTGCAGAAAAGATAATGAATGGCATACTTGAGGACCAGACACAGCCCTTAGTTCAGTAAGGTAATTTTCATGCTCAGTTATCACCAGTTGTTAATTAACCTGTGTGGTAAAAAACCCTAATGGATGGTTGTTGACTGTAAATGCAATCCCTCCTTTTGACACGTGCATTAATGCACCATTGTGAAAGTTCAAAGCCGTTATTATCGAGTTGTCTCAGCCACATTAATTATCCTCTGCACTGCCTTTGGCTTCACTTGGGTAAATCTTCTTTAATTGCCCAGCCTTTACTTACAGAACATCTTAATTTTATATACTATGAGCTCTGTTTACCTTTATGCTTTTCCCAATAACCCTCTGTTGAAGGTAGCTTCCACCATCACTACTAGGAACATTCCACACTCGGCTTATTTGTCTGCTGTCACCCAGGTGTTAGTTCTGAAGCTCAAATGTCCACTGCTTGGGACATTTGGGATGAAGTGGATTGGAGCACCTCTATTCCAAAACATTCCTTCTATACCCAGGGCAATATTTTTTCATAGCATGCTGGATGCAGTTCATAAAGCATGCTAACAGGTAAGGAAAACAGCACATGAGAGGAGGTGATAAGCTAACTTAAAGCAGCAGAAGTGGGTGGGTGAAGGACAGGACTTTTAAAGCTGAAGATTGAATTATGGGCACAATAAGCATAAGCCCTTAAGGAGAGAAATCCTTCAAATATTAAAATCTGGCCTTAATATCCCAATTATGTCCATTATAGAGAGAGATGTTCATGTTTTCAACACGTTTAGCTTAAAACATGTCTTGACAGGCACACTGAAATGATAATTGCTTTGGAATTGTTTCCACCTAGATAATTTTTCCATCTGAGTATGTCAAAGTATGTTACGAAAATTGAGCTTGATAATATCCCTGTATCAACTAGGCTGCAGATATATACTAAATAACTGAGGGATAACATTCTCACAAGCATGCAAGTATGCCAAAATTGAGCTATTTTAAATCTCCTTCCTCTTTTAAGACAAAGGAAATGGTGCTAATCTCTACCGCAGTGAAAGTAAAGGGGAGATGTAGTTCTTCAGTTCTGAAACTCCACCAAAATTAGGCATAGTGAAAGCCTGGGTTCCACTTGCTGTGGAGCATGTGGTGAGCTGAGAAATGAGAAGCTTGGACCTGATGACAGGGTTTTATTTCAGCCACAAACCTATGCTGCTTACATTGATTAAAATCAGTGAAAAAACCTTATCAGGAAATTAACTGGGAGCAAGAGCTGGGAACTCAGACTTGATTTCTCATGCACTTTTGCAAGAGTCTGCAGAGGAAAAGGGTGAAACAACTAAAGGGTGAAACAGCTGCTGAGTGACACATCAAAAGCACCTTTCCTCTTTCTCTTTTACTAAGGTCAGCTAAATATGACAGGGAAAGGTTGATGACAAAAATGAATAAACCAATCCTGCAGCTAATTCAGGTCATCTAGAGCTGCTCCCATAAGCTCAGCAGGCATTTCCATGTAGATCTGTATTATGGTGCTCTGTGTGTGGTTCCAGTGTACATGCAGGATGAATGTTTGTAAACAGAACACCAGCAGCAATAATTGTAGGAGGAGAGAGAAAGCAGGTTAAAAGGCAGGAAATAATAATTAGTTAAGCAGTAAAGAAGAAAGAGAGGAAAATCTCTATTTGGTCCCATTTGAAGGCCATAAGTATTAGGTCTTCCTTCAGTCTCACAGACATGACACAGTTTCAGCAGGAAGGACACTAAATGCCCCCATCCAGTCTGACAGAAAGCACTCAGCATCTGAGCCCTCACAGCAGGAAAGTGCCATGGACTCAGATCTCCTAAAACCTGAGCAAATATTCTAATCAAAAGAAATGTTTCTCCAGGACTGTAAACCAAGGCAGAGTCAGGAATACTTGTTGGGATCTAAACTTAGCATTGTTCATAAGGCAGGTCTAAAATGCTTGCCACCTGGATCCAGTAAGGGATTCTGGGGCCAGTCCAGCTTAGCTTCTGGTTTGCCATGGCCTTAAATGAGAAATAAACCTTGGCTGTGTGTTGTATAGAGGTGCTGGGCACAGCCAACACAGAATCACAGAATTAATCAGGTTGGAAAGGACCTTCAAGGTCATTGAATCCAACCTATCACCTGACACCATCTTATTAACTAAACCATGGCACTAAGTGCCTCATGCAGCCTCCTCTTAAACACCTCCAGGGACGGTGACTCCACCACCTCCCCAGGCAGCCCATTCCAGTGCCAATGACTCTCTCTGTCAAGAACTTCTTCCTAACATCCAGCCTGAACCTGCCCTGGCACAACTTGAGACTGTGTCCCCTTGTTCTGTCCCTGAATACCTGAGAGAAGAGCCCAACCCCAGCTGGCTACAACCTCCCTTCAGGTAGCTGCAGAGAGCAATGAGCTCTGCCCTGAGCCTCCTCTTCTCCAGGCTGCACACCCCCAGCTCCCTCAGCTTCTCCTCACAGGGCTGTGCTCCAGGATTAAAGAGTTGGGGATGTTCAGTCTGGAGAAGAGGAGGCTCCCAGGTGACCTTCTTGTGGCCTTCCAGTATCTGAAGTGGGCTACAAAAAAAAACTGGGGAGGGACTTTTTAGGCTATTGGGTAGTGACAGGACAAGGGGGAATGAAGCAAAGCTGGAGGTGGGGAGATTCAGCCTGGATGTGAGGAGGAAGTTCTCCACCATGAGAGTGGTGAGAGCCTGGAATGGGTTGCCCTGGGGGGGTGGTTGGAGCCACATCCCTGGAGGTGTTTGCAGCCAAGCTGGCAGAGGCTGTGGGCAGCCTGATCTAGGGTAGGGTGTCCCTGGGCATGGCAGAGGGGTTGGAACTGGCTGATCCTTGTGGTCCCTTCCAACACTGACTGATTCTATGAAGACTGTGGCATTGCTAACCTTCATTCTGAAGGGCAGAAATCAATCTGATCTATAGGAGCTGACAGAGAGAGGCAAGAGTGTCCTTCCATCTGCAGGGTAATTCACTTTATATTCATGCTAAAACACCTGCACGTTTCTCTGAAGCAGCCTGGTACTGGCCCATGGTACACGAACCTTGCCTAAGTCACACCTTCCATCTTCAGAAGAACAAGAAGTTACTTTTATTGTCCCCTTGTTGGCTGCCCAGGTTCCTCTGAAAACCCCCCACAGAACAGTCTCTCTCTGTTTGCAACAGCTTGTGGCACCCAATGATTTGTAACTGATAGCCTTAACCACCCCCACTGATCATCCCTGCCAAGCAACAAGATTCATGTGGCTCACCATGCAGATCTTATACTGGGGACATCCTGAACAGCACAAGCATCTTGTCAAAAGAAAAGGAAGGGGAAGAATTACATAGTACAGCAACTATTTTGTCTTGGGGTGGGGAGATGGGGAATGCAGTGTTATCCATTTTAGCTGTTCAGGGAAGGAAAAAAGGATGAGAGGGAGCATAGTAAGAAAACACTTCAGCAATCAGAGACCACAGGGAGACGATAATTTAGGTTATGGTTGTCAGAAAACTCAGGTAATACTCCTTGAAAAAAAAAAAAAGAGGGTTTTTTTAATTCTAAAATTTATGAAAAAGATACTTCAGAGTATTCTCTGCACTGTAAACTGATGTCAAACTGACACCTCATAGCGGGATTTATCATTGTTCAGAGGACTCCTCACCGCAATCAGCATTTATCTAACATTTTCCCTGTGTATCTAACATTTTCCCTGTGGGTTTGCCCAGCTATTCAATTATTTTTTTCTTTTTTCTTTCCTTTCCCACTCCCCCAACTTTTTCCACTGCTGCCTCCTCCAGTCTCTCTAAGCAGTCACTTAGAAAACTATTCAAATAATTTCTGTTTGGTCAGTGGCTGAAGGAGAATAAATTGGAGTTAGGCATACAGTGCTCAAGGATTAACTGGCATTTCTGTGCCTTTTCAGAGCCTGCCTCCTTTTCCACGCTCCCTCAGCTCTCCCTCGTGTTCTCTTTCATAGCAGTCTCCTCCCATTTAAAAAACCCCAACCCGAGCAAACCAGTGCTTTTTATAGCCCCTTTGCCACTTCCACTCCTATACGTCCCCTTGACGCAAGGTACACAACTGACAGCTGTGCTAAAACGGGCAAAGAGGGCACCACTTTGTAAGCACACTTTAGCAACCACCAATTTCTGCTCTGCCTTGAAATGCAAGCAAAAGAGCTATCGATTTTGTCTTGTGCCTGATAAATTCCCCAACAAGCCGTTTACTGAAACTGTAAGTCACTGTTGTGATTAATCTGCCGTGTATTAAAAGCTACTTAATTGGAACAGCGAGATGGAAGAACGAGCTAACACTGTGCTAAGTGACATAGGAATTGATTTCGTTTTAAATTTACTAGAACTTTTGTATCTATGTAGCCAAGGCAGTACTTGTGGGCAAATATTAAGGACTCAGCCAGCTGACAAGGAGAGAGCTCTTCTGAACAAGGTAAGCTGTGATGGAAATAACCTGAAGGTGTGGTGCAGAGTAACTGAAGCTATAGATCATGCTGGGATGTTACACTTTCTTGCTTTTCTCCCAGGAGATTCACAGAATGGTTTGGGTTGGAAGGGACCTTAAAGATTATCTAGTTCCAGCCCCACCACAAACCATTGGCATGACACCTTCCACCAGCCCAGGTTGCTCAAAGCCTTGTCCAGACTGGCCTTCAACACCTCCAGGGAGGGGGCATCCATGACCTGCCTGGGCACCCTGTGCCAGTGTTTCCCCACCCTCACTGTAAAGAACTTCTTCCTAATCTCCAGTGTAAATTTTACCTCCTCAGGCTTAAGTTCATGCCCTGGCAGGGGAAGTGGACTCAATCTCTTTGGGTCCCTTCCAACCCCTAACGTCCTGTAACGTCCTGTAACGTCCTGTGATGTGGACATGCAAACTGATCCTTCACCACTAAATACTTTCCCTGATGGGAGTCACAGAAATTTTAGCAAAAATAAATAAATAAGAAAAGCAAATCCTCATCTGGTTGCAGAAACCTTCTGTGAGTTTGCAACATGTAAATAAATGGTAACATGAAGCATCCCTTTGAATTCGTGGTATATATGTATAGCCCTTTCCCCCTGGCACTGGAGAACTCTAAAATAATATCCATCCATGGTGACATGAAATCCTCTGAAACAAAGCCTCTTGGAGTCATGCAGATGGTTTGGAAAAAGCCAAATGTAAATTCTTCCCATATATATGTTTCTAGAAAGCATTCTGCCTATCAAAGATGAGTTCTCTTCCCAAGCCGGATGAGCAGTCAGAAATTTTAGTGCTTAAGCAACCCTTTGAAAATCTGAAAACTTATGTAACTGATAAATATTCTCCACAGAGAGAGCCCTGGTTAATTATTAAAGGACAGTATCTTTCTTCTGAAGCACATCAGCATCTTTTACATGTAGCTTAGGTTATTAGAATAAACCGAGTACCAAATCTGATTTGTATTGGAGACTTGTAAGAGAGATTTTTTTATAAGAACATAGTAAAGCTTCACTTTTGTGTTCATTCCACACACACCCCCCACCCCTCAAAAAAAAGGATGATTATGAAAGGCACAGCCTTCATCTGCATATCACTGTCTTCAGAGGGAAAAAAAAAAGACAAATTTTAAACCCATTGATTATTTATTCTGCTGAATGTATTAGCAAAAGTTTAAATGTAGTTAGGTCACCCCCCAAGATGGGCTGCCCCTCCTAATCATGCTTTTTTATAAGGGGAAAAAAAAAAAAAAAGAAGAACTTTAAGTCCTCTTTCTGACAGGCCATCACCTTTCTGTGGGTCCTAGAGACATAGCAAGCAAACCAGTTAGCCAGCAGGACTTGAACTCGAGCACTGCAGTAACTCGCTAAAAGAAATATGGTATTGCTGAGTGGTAGCATTTCACTACACACCAAGAGACAGATGGGGAGGATATGCAATAATCTTGTCTAGGAAACGGCTATGATTCATAAATTTGGACTCGATGTGACAAATTATCTGACAGATTTCACAACAGAGAGAAAAAAAAAAAAGAAAAAACTGGTGTCAGCTGGAGATATTATCACATCTCGGCACGAAGTCCAATGGCAGCTGGAATTATTGACCACCTAACTTACACTGGAACTCTTCGACTACAACTGGAAACAAGTGTCCAAACCACCATGTAGGAGCAAGAGTAGGGAAACAAATGAACCTGTTCAGGGATGTCGTTGAGATGATCTAAAGACTGATGACATTTTGTTGTATTTGTATTGCCTTGCTGACAGTTGCAGCTTAGAAGCCAAGTCAAGATTAAGAGTGAGCACCTGTGGAAGTCATAAGGACTTCCCATACACAGTGCAAACATCATTTCCCTTTGGTTTCTTGGGAATTATAAGAGCATCAACTGATGGCAGAGGTGAAGCTTATGAGCATGGGCAATGAAATTTCTTTGGCAGATGATATGGCCCTGTGAAAAATGCTTTCACAGGGCACCAGAGGGGCTGCAAATCACACTGCTTCCAGAATTCAGCATCACTTCCAATTATTTAGATTTTTTCCAAACAAAGGCCAGGAAGTAGAAGGAAGAGCATTACATATAAAGAGATGTAGCTAAATCACAGCATCACTTCTCAGGAAGCCAGAACCATCATTTCTCAGGGAGCCAGAGATGTTGAGGTGCTGGATTGTGCCCAGAGAAGGGCACCAAGGCTGGTGAGGAGTCTGGAGCACAGCCCTGTGAGGAGAGGCTGAGGGATATGAGGGTGTGCAGCCCAAAGAGGAGGAGGCTCAGGGCAGACCTCATTGCTCTCTACAACTACCTGAAGGGAGGTTGTGGCCAGGGGGGTTGGGCTCTTCTCCCAGGCAACCAGCAACAGAACAAGGGGACACAGTCTCAAGCTGTGCCAGGGGAGGTATAGGCTGGATGTCAGGAGGAAGTTCTTGCCAGAGAGAGTGATTGGCATTGGAATGGGCTGCCCAGGGAGGTGGCGGAGTCACTGTGCCTAGAGGTGTTCAAGACAGGAGTGGATGTGGCACTTAGTGCCATGGTCTGGTTGACTGGATAGAGCTGGGTGACAGGTTGGATGATCTTGGAGCTCTCTTCCAACCTGGTTGATTCTATGATACCCAGGGAACAGATACCTAGCCCAGAAGGACCAGTGATTAACTTGGTGTATCCTCCTTCTTCCCTAGGTGGGTCCCCCGCACAACTAGCAAATCTCAGCCAAACCCCCTCAGCCTGTTGAGAGGGATATACTTAATTATCTCACTATCATTGCAGCTACCCAGAAATAATTCTAAAGGGTAATTTCCAGTCGTCTTTTTTTCCCCAGTGATTCATCCTTCCTCTGGCCTTGGCTACAGAAACTTGACAGTTTCCTCTCAGGCACTTCAGCTGCAGCCTTTCAGACAAAATGACAGCCACCGTGGGAACCTCCAAGCACTTCGAGCACCAAAGCAGCCTGCTCACGCCAGTCCTCTACAAGGCACAACCCTTGTCTTGGAGAGTTATTTCTTGCTTTCCAGACACTACCAGAGGGGCACTACTGAGCCCTTCAGTCTTCTCCTCTTGCCCACTCAGTTGCCCACAGCCCATGCCCCACTCAGGGCTGGCTCTCAGGATCCCTTTACCCAGCTTCAGAAGTGTGTCTTTGCAGCCCTGCCAGCTCAGAGGACCTTCAATCAGAAAAAAAAAAAAAGAAATGGAGCAGCTCCATAGTGAACACTGTTAGCTCTGGCATCCAGTCACCAAGCCCTGCTATCCACCCTGAGATCTGAAAGCCAGGGCTAAGCCTGGGAAGCTTACTGAATCAAAGGGATGCCCAAGGACAGTGTTTACATATTCTCATGCCAGGCTTAAAGGGCAACAATTTATCTGAACACTACTGGCCCATATATCATAGAATCAGTCAGAGTTGGCAGGGATCACAAGGATCATCTAATTCCAGTCTCTACCCTACCCTAGATCAGGCTGGCCACAGTCTCATACAGCCTGGCCTTAAACACCTCCAGGGATGTAATCCCAACCACCACCCTGGGCAACTCATTCCAGGCTTTTACCACTCTCATGGTCTACTTCGTCCTTACAAACTCTAATTTCCCTTTTTTCCCTGTCAATGAAATACAAAGACCCTGCACATTACATCCTCCTTAGACTCCCCAGAGCCTGATAATAAAAATCTGAGTCTCTCGCAGCAGCTACCTGGAAGAACAGGGCTCCACAGTGCCACTTTCTAGCCCATATATTGGTGAAAAAGCAGAACACAATGAAAGTATGGATAAAGAAACATATCTGTATCTGTCTCTGGAGGCAGAACCTCATCAGTGATCATATTTTAATATGAAATTAGCTTCCAACAAAGGCCTAGTATCTGCACTCAGCTGTGGCAAGCAACTCCTCAGAGACTTCAGTGGGAATTTTAACTGAGGGGCAGTGTTATCAGGTTGTGAGCATCCAACCCCCCCAACCCCTTTAAAAACCTCCATGTATTTATATACTCATTCCTCAGAATGGGAGAATTCAGTCTTCTGAAATGTGTGAGTGGGGAAGGAAAAAAAAGAAAAAGGTTATAGCTATTTTAAAAGAAATAAAAGTCACATTTTCATTCAGAATTGATTGGCAGCTTAGCTGCTGCTGCAGTTCCCCTTCTTTGTGCTCCAGGGGGAAAAAAAAAATTTGAGATTGCCTATTTCCAGCATTGTTCCATGCCACATTAAAGACCTCATTCATTTCCCATTAGCACATTTTACTTAAAATTAACACATAATCATACTCAGTGATCTGGCTTTTGAGTATATTTGTAAACAAACAAACAAAAAAAAATCTTGAAAGTAAGGCAAGGAAAAGCTTTGGAATTGTTAAAACTTGTCCTAACAAAACTAATCACTAAAAAAAAAAAACCCACCACCAACACTTTTACATTTTCTTTCTTCTTCCTTTTTTTTTTCCACTCCAAGAACACAGGCAGTGCCAGTTGTACATCCTTAAATCAGCATGGCTTCCTTAAATCAGCGTTTGGCCCCCAAATCTTTGGCAATAGGACAAAATAAAGGCAAACCAAGACCTCAAGAATCAATTCAACAATTTAAGAGGAGGCAGTGGACAGCAGACACCAAATCAATCCCAGCATATTAAGAATCTGGCACAAGCAAAGCTCTAATTCCCTGACACCCTCACCCTTATTCAAAACCTTACTTCTTACACCCAGGACTCCTTCTTGACAGCAAACCAGCAGAAATACTCCTGTCATTTTTGCTTGGGGGAGATTGAACATAGTAAGTAACAGAAAACTTAAATGCAGTTCTAGGACCACAAGAAAGGGAGAAACTGGGAGCTGAGAAGAAACACAAACACAGAGAGGCAGAGAATAAAGGGTAACATGGGCTTTGTCAGCTGTGGGGACAGTGCCCCCAGCACTGCCAGTATGGCCAGCATGCTCTGTTTAGCTGTGTCAGAGAAGGACTCCTGCATCCAAACATGTGCAAGTGGGAAACACTTCAGATCATCCTCCAGGCTAAACACTCAGCAGACACTTGCTCAGGTCAGTGCAGATGTTACGCTGTGGATCAGAAGTTTGGGATTACTAAGTGTGAGAGCTCCACTCTCCAGAAAAATCTCCACAGCTCATGTCAGTTGTGATGCCACACTTATGCACAGAGTTCCTGATGTGACATCTCCTTTGTGCTGCTGATTATTAGTTTTAGATGACTCCAAGGGCTCTCCCTTATGAGGAATACACCCAGGGAATTAAAATGAAGTCACTTTAATCGATTATGAAGTGCTGATGTGCAAGACTACATACAAGTGACCCTATAATTTGTGCATTGGTGGGAAAATGCAAGAAAATAACCACTAAGTTACCAACATAAAACCAATCCTGAGGCTGTTTCACTGAAAAGAAAAAATACCTAAAAGCTTAAAACATAAAGAATGTCCTAATATGCCTTGTCAATTTAGTGTTCTAGAGGTCTTATGCTCCTGCATGTAAAACAGGAAGAAAAGCTACACGTGATCGAAAGAGACTCAGCCAGATTTAAATACAGAGGGCTAGGTGCTCTTGCAAAAAGCTGCTCTTATGTGGGAAGAGATGGTGCTTCATCGACAAGCAAGCAGCTGGAGAGCTCTAAATCCCAGCCACCTCGTCTGGCTGAAGTGCTGCACGATGTGGGATCACACCTTGCTCCACGCAAAGCCCTGCTCCACGTCTTCCAACAGAGAGTCAGGACACCAGACTTTGCAAAACTCTCCTCAGTGTCACTCCACACGACAGACTGTTTATCTTCCATGTGGATGACTATCAACACGAATTCCTGTGCATGATTTGAGCCACTGCACCTACTCTTCTGCAGGATCGAGACTGAATTTTACATAACCCATCCCATTCAGAAAGTCCCGCATCTATTTTTTGTTCATCTATGGAGATAGAGCATTCAAGCACAAAAGAGCCAGAATAAAGCAGAGGTTTTTGTTCAAAGTTCGGTTTCTCTCTCAGGTTACGCCACAGTCCATATCAAGCACACCTGTAACCCACAGAGAACTGTATTTTTATAATAAACCAATGAGTCTGAAAACTGAAAGATACTTAGATATGGCAACCCAAGATCTTCAGTCTAATTATCTAGCAGTGGTTGGGCTTCCTTGGTCCTTAAAGGCCACAAGCAGAAATGAGCTGTACCAGATACTGCAGTAATACAGAGCAAAATTCTGGATTAAATTCTCTAATGGAAAAAAAAATGGGGAAAAACTAGTGTTTCTGGAACAGAAGCCTGAAAAAATACCTTTCCACCCACCAGAGAAGAAACCCCAGAGGTATTTTCAGCTGCTCTTTTAGTGCACTGCCCTACTGCATGACCTTCTTCAACACAGCATCTCTCTTCCACATCTTCAGGTGGATATTTAGCCCTTTAATCCACTCCGCATTCTGAACTCTGCACTTTTCAGGAAGCACTAAATGTATCTGCAGGGCGTTTGGACCTCCACGTAACTCTTTCCTGGAGATGTGCTTAGAAGAGAGGAAAACATTACTTTTCCAAACTATGATGTCATCTCCCTTTTCACCAAGCACCTTCCACAACCCACTTGAGCACACCCTTTCCGTAACGCGCATGACTTCGCCTGCGGATGGCTTTGAGAGCAGGAGCTCAGAAGTTTGAATCAGAGGACCTTTCCTTACTATATCACATATATATGGCAAATGCACACACGGAGCCGGGAGCCATCTGCACGCAGAATATTTACACACAGACACGCACTGGAAGCACCGCATCGAGCTGTTCACTAACAGTTCCTGGGAAGTAACTCTGTGCTGCCGATGAAGTTCCCCGCTGGTGGCCACTCTGTCCCGGCCACATGTAAGGAGACCGAGATACGCACGTTGTCGGGGTATTCCCACTCTCCCCCGCCTGTTCCCTTTTTACACTCAGCCCCCGCCTGGTACAGGATTCCTCGGAAGTTTTGGGAGACCTCTCGTCAGCCGGACAGCGGCCACCGGAGCTGAGCGGGACCCGGCAGGGCTCTCCTCGACGGGGCGGGCCACTCCACTACCGGGGCCACCCCCGAGCCCCCGTCGTCACAACCCGGCTCCGTCCCGAGAAAGGACTCGGGGAGAGCCAGGCTGCCGCTCGCAGTGCTTAGTCCCGCCCCACAGCGAAGGACAGCCGTCCCCGATCCCTCTCTCCCCGCTCCTCACCTCCAGACCTGCCCGAGCTGCAGGACGTGGACCAGCGACTGCAGGAGCCAGACGCAGAAGGCGCAGGACGCCG